>OX352476.1:1200000-1800000 GCA_947093115.1 Brenthis daphne
GTGCTACCTTCTTTATGAACTCCACACACTGTTTGTATCAATGACTCTAGCACCATTTGATCTTGAATTCTTCTTTGAACAGCTGTTGCTTGTACATTGGCTACAATATCTTTATATTTACTTTCTAGTTTTTCTAAAGCGGTTGATACTTCCAATTGATGTTCATCAGTTACTTCATTAACAATTTGAGCTCTCTGTTTCACTAACTGAAGCTGTAAGGAACATTCTGCAAGGTGTTTCTCTCTTTTTAAGTTAAGTATCTTAGCCTCATATGCTTTACAACATTTGGCTTTTGACTTTTCTAATTTACTCAAACATTTTTCTAAATCAATTTTTCGAGGTGTGGATTTTGGAGTTTGGTTATGTTTTAAGTCCTCACTATAGCATTTTAACTGAGCAATTTCTTCATTTTTCATATTTATGATTTTATCTTTCTGAGAAATAATTTCATCTTTGGTTGCTGCAATATTTTCGATTTCTTTCTGTTTATTTTTTTCGATAGTATTAATAGAATCTTCATAATGTTTTTTGACTTCCGCTAATTTCTTTTCATAGCCTGCTCTTAATTCATCTCGTATAGCAGTTTCAATTTGTATTATTTCTACTTTATGTTTTGCTTTTATATCCTCTATTTCATATTTTTTCATATCATCATAGTTATCTAGTCTCTCTTTCAAGTTACTAATATTTTCTATTAACATATTTCTTGAAGCTTGCGCTTCTTCGAGTTTGGATTTTAACGACTTTAATGTTGTAGAACTCTTTTCAGATGAAATGTATGCACTTGTGGAAGTATCAAGTTTAGTTATTTCTTCATATGAGTCATCATAATCATTTTTCCTTTTAATCTCTTTCATAAGAGCTATTTCTTCATTTAATCTTAAATTTTGTTCTTTGATATTTCGAAATTTCATTATAAGATTTTTAATTCTAGATTGATAGTCATGATCATGAATCGAAGTATTAAAGTTCAAGAAAATGCTATCTCTATTATTTGGCTTACATTTTACTGAACAAAAATTTAGTTCCGGTGCTCTAATAACAATAGCATTGTCAGAGTCTGCCTTTAACTCACGTTCACATTTAGTCTCTTCACTACCATCCAAATTATCTGTAGCGGAAACAGAGCTTACTCCATTATTAAAAAGTACTCTCGTATTATCTAAATCCACTAAAAGATACTCCAACTCAGTCGAAGACTCATCATATATTTGATTTGGTAGGGGAGGTAGTATTTCAAAATCTGGTTTACATACGAACGGTTTTTCTAAGATTCCTCTAGATAATTGATAATATAAAGAAAACATGTATTTGTTACGTAGTATTTTTTCATTTCTTTTGGAATTGCAAAGTTTTTGAACCCAAGCATTGCATAGGTCGATTACATCCTGATCGAGTAACTGGCTTAGATAGGGTCTCACTATTTCTAAATAGCGTTTGTATTCTTCATCAAGATTACCTTCATCCTGCTTCTCCATTTTTTTAAATTTATCAAAAATATATTAAAATACATTGGCTTGTCATTGTTATATTACAAATGTCTAGCAGAAAAAATTGTAATTCAAATAGCAAAAAGTTTCATTATTATAAAAAGTTTACCTTCCGAAAAACATGTTTAATTTTATATATTAATTAAAAGTACTTTCATAAATACAAGTCTGTTATATAAGTTTATAAGAATAATGTTTTGAATAAGAAATATGTAAAATTACTTTACCCTAGATAGCTGCGAAAAGCCTTTATATTTTTCCTAAATATTAATATATATCTTAGGTCCACTCCCCAATATATTCAGCCCTTTTTGACGTCCCACAGTAATCTACCACATTTTTCACATTCGGCGAACTTCACTTGTATGGAGAAAACTTGCTAGATTCTCTCTAACATATAGGTTTCCTCACGATGTTATCCTTCGCCGTAAGACAAGTGGTAATCATGTTGGAAATGATTGGCATACTGAAAATATGACAGGTGCGGATACCCGACCCGGAATTTGAACCCGCTTCACTCGGTTTCCCAAGCGAGCGCGTTACCACTGGGCTACTATTGCCTTCTCTACCCTATAGGTACATTTTAAATATTGGTTACAGAATATATGAAATCAGATTACCTTTTACATTCAAACTAATAAAATTTACATTTTATGAATAACTAGCAACTCGCCCTCGTTTCGCTCAGGTTCGTCTCTAGGTACTTTTTGGCGTTTGGTGTGGATTTTTTTTAATAAATATTCTACTATTCGGGGTGAATAATTGTCCAACAAAACAAAGATCATAAAAATCGGTCCAGCACTTCTCGAGTTGAAGTATTGTAACAAACCCAACTTTATTTTATATATATATACATATATATATATATATATATATATATATATATATATATATATATATATATACAGCTGATCTGTTAAAATCGTCTAATGTTATTATTTTTTTTGGGACAAAAACTGAGCTCTAACCGAATTTTTAAAAAACTTACCGATTAAAGTCTAAATTTTGAACTAAATTCGTTTGTTTTGTAATCAACTTAAGACGTAGTCTATAAATTATATAACACATAGATCGAAATTGTAAGCATTAATCTTATGAATTTAATGGTCTTTATAGATTTAGTAGCTTTCATTACATATTAAAATGTGTCGAAGTTTTGTCAAGTAGAAATATCAGCTATAGATCAAAAAAGTACAAAATATTGCTAATAAATCTATTAAGATGCCTTTGTTCGTGAAATTAAAAGTACGCCATCTCGTGTATTTTATTCGAACAGAACATTTGTCTAGTTTTAAATCCCGCTGAGTTTGAAAGAAATATCTTTAAAGCACGACTATTATAGGAAGTGAATTTGCTTTTAGATTGAGTATCACTAAGAAGCTTACTCTGGACGTAGGCAACGACTTTAGACCGTGTAATCGGATTTAGAATAACTTAATGCTATGGAAAATTTATTTAAAAACGAATATTGACATTTTTATATGGTATTTTGTAAGAAATGGGTAATTTTACTTATTCAGAGCGTTTGTTTAAATTGATATTATCATATTTATAATTATTATCGACTAGAGACTCACCCTCGCTTCGCCTCCGTTCTCTACTTACGTTTTAACGTTTAGTTTAGATGTCTCAGTCTCATAATATTAATTATTTTTAAATGTTATTTTAAATTCTTAAGAATTCATTTCTTTTATTTTTTAATTATTAAGTACGAGCGAGTAGAAAAACCAAAACAAATCTATCCCACGGGAACCGTACGATTTTCCGGAATAAAAAGTAGCCTGTGTATTATTCTAATGTATAAGCTATATTGTTGTAAGGTTTCATAAAAATCCATTCAGCAGTTTTTGCGTGAAAGAATAACAAACATCTATACATCTATACATCCATACATCCTCACAAGCTATCGCATTTAAAATTAGTAGGATGGAAAACGTGCCATGAATTTAGCAAAGACAAAAAATAAAAGTTCATCAACATAGCTTTAATAAATTAATGCCATCCTCGCTCTTAAGATAAGTGTAATTTATTAAGTAGAATGAAAATGAAAAGAAAGCTTTTTCTGAAAGCTCACAACTATAATAATAATAATTTAAGTATATATACTTAATTTCTTAGAGAAATGAACTCATAATTTAATTTTAAACTGTGTTTTTCAAGTCTTTAACATAATTAATTTATTAATTCAATGAAGATGATGAAAGTTAGTTTTGTATAGGCTTTAATACTTAACAGATTATTATTTTAAATGACGATTTATTAATTTGGATTGAACTGAATTTTCTTTTTATTAATCCGTGGAAAATTAATAAAAAGATAGTCATTCGATGGAATGGTTGTTAATTTGAGTATGGAATGGAGTTTGGTCGTTCAAGAAACAAGGCAAAGGCAGAAAAAAAATTGTGGCGTTTAGCATTATACCGCAAAGTTTGATGATGATGATGATGATGATGTTCTCCTAGCCGATTCCGGCCACGGCGGCCAATCTCAATGAGATTAGCCAACTGCGCAGGAGATATTATAGTGCTCAAGTGTACGCGCAGACACAACGTGCACTCTCTATTCCTATCACTCTCATACTCCGGTGGGACGACCACTCGACACGACCGGTGAGAGTTAAGGCGCAGGACCGACGGCTTTACGTGCTCTCCGAGGCACGGGGGTGAAACACCGCGAACTTCCCAACTCCGGGCTGTTACTGAGACTTACTATACAGGAAGACTCAATAACTAAACTTGGCCCGACCCGGGACTCGAACCCAGGACCTCCGGGTGTGCAGCCGTACTTGCTAGCCACTACACCACCGAGGAGGAGTTTATATGATATATTGATATATTATATGATATATATTTTTTTATAATACTTTCTTAGATTTACGCGAATATTTGACATTTTAAATAAAACTATCTTTTCGGATTTTGTCGCGGATTTATTTGTATTTTTGTTTCCCGACGTTTCGAATGCTTTACAGCAATCATGGTCACGGGAGAGACTGAGGTGTTAGATGTTTCTAAGGTTAAATATTCTAAGGTACTTTAGTGCCATTTTTCAATTTTTTGAATACATTTTGTTATTTGTGGGTAGGCTGTCTGTAACAACTATATAATACCTTAGAAACATCTAACACCTCAGTCTCTCCCGTGACCATGATTTCTGTAAAGCATTCGAAACGTCGGGAAACAAAAATACAAATAAATCCGCGACAAAATCCGAAAAGATAGTTTTATTTAAAATATTTTTTTTTATTTAAGTATCCTTTATCCATACACCAATTTCATTTTACGCCGATATTTGAATAAAAAAAAACGTTGGGGAGCTACTGCCAGTTTTTATAATAAAATAATTGAGGAATTATTTAAAATGTCACGTTTTCGGGATATTTGAAGGTAAATATGGCCACATGAGAACTATATTTGGATACAAACTAGCACAAATCTATACACTAGTAAAATTCTAACTAAGTTGAATCTGTACATTAAATATTTTTTGGAAAACTTTATAGAAATAGTCATTATTATCGATGCAGAAGCCGAATCTAATTTTTTTAGAATTGTCTGGTTGCCTGTCCGTCTGGGAACGAATCATGAAACCCCTGGACAGATTTCGATGAAATTTGGTATGATGATAGCTGGTTATACAGGTCAAGATATGGAGTACTACAGGAAACTTTTTACTGTGGGAAAATACCTCATCTTTGAGAAATCTATAGTAAACGTTAAAACCTAAGTAGGGTAGGGGTAGCGGAGCGAGGATGAGTCGCTAGTCTTCTATATACATAAAAGTGAAATACTGTTTCCCGGTAAGCGTATCATTTAAGATTGGTTGATAAAGCTATTTTTTTAAACGTTATAAAGGTTTTTTTTATGGGACTAAGGGGGCAAACGGGCAGGAGGCTCACCTGATGGAAAGTGATCACCGCCGCCCATGGACATCTGCAACACCGCAGGGCTTGCAGATGCGTTGCCGGCCTTTAAGGAAAGAATACGCTCTCTTTTTGAAGGTGGCCAAGTCGTAGCGGTTCGGAAAGACCGCCGGCGATAGCTGGTTCCACAGAGTGGTTGTGCGGGGCAGAAAATGTCTTAAAAATCGCACTGTTGTGGAACGCTGGACATCGAGGTGGTGTGGATGGAATTTATTATAGTTTATCCGTTGTAACAATGTTTTAAAGGAAAAATTGGACAAAATTCCTGGAAAATCAGTAAATTCGGACTAAAACTGAATTAGCTATTTTTTTAGAAATTTTGTTAGAACTATAGACGACAAACTTAATTGAAGACATGACCTCATAATCTGTCTGGTCTTCTTGTTAACATAACGCAATAATTAGTTCATTTTTTTTTGTTTTCGTATGACGATCTTTACCTTCAAAAAAGTGACCCTTTAGGGCACCATATTTATAATATTTTTTTCATTTGTGTAGTGTCTTTTATCTATGTATAGTGAAATTTCATGAATCTCCACAATTCTAAAAAGAAACCAAAAATTATGGCCGTTAGCAGGTATGTAAAATATCTTTAAAAACTAGAATGAATTGTAGCAAAAACAAAAGCCGAAAATAATAAAATTTTCTAATACGCAATATTCAAGAAGCATTAATATTGTGTATCTATATTTTTTTTACAAATTCTTAACGGGTTATTCTATACTCTCACATATACTTTAAAGTTAATAGCATATATTTTCAAAAAAATCTTCCAAATTACCCGTCATTTAAATTTTATTTACACTCCCACGTATTCAGAAACTCGCTAACGTAAATTCCATCTAGAATATGCCTATAAAGGGTTTTGTGGCGAAAGCCGTGAAATCATCCATAAAGATAAAATTACTTTAAACCATTCATTTACCATAAAAATAATCTCATTCGCATCTTTACAAGATGTAAATGTGATTTTGTAAAATCATCCTTATAAATGTGGAATAAGACACAATTTCCTTTTATGGATTAAACCAATTGCTACAAAATAGATGTTTAGAGCCAAATGCTTATATGCAATTTGTTACATTCTAATCTTATAAGTAGTACAAAATAACCAATTTAAATAGATCAATGATGTGAGAGGATCATATTTTTTGTGTCATACATTAGAAGCATCGTCATAGTTTGTATTTTTTTAACTATACATTGCCTAGTTGCTTCTTCTGTAAAATATAAAAATGTCATATTATATGGTGTCCAAAATAATTACTAACAAGTTTCTGAAATACCCAAAACATATTTGAGCCTTTACTTGATAACGTAATTTTCTTTGTACGATTTGACGATAAATTCTCCTTATTAGGGATTTAACCAAATGATAGAGTGTATGTGAAATTGCCCGATGACGACAAAGGTTTCTAGTTAAAAGTTCCACATTTCCTAAAAGTAACTAAGTTAATCTTGCCGTTTGTAGTTCTAAAGACGCTTCGCATTGTTCTCTTTATTTGATTACAGTCTTTAAAATCTACTGCTTGCTATAAGGTTGCTTAGTTTTGAACATTGCGAAATTATTCTAATATGGACCATAATGAAGTAATTTTAGGGATCATTTTGACATAATCAAGCTTGGTGCCTATTAAAATCGTTATGCTTCGCATTTGGGAGCTAATTGAGCTCAGTAGTGTAACGTAACATGTAATGTGCGTTATTTAGTCTACGAGTGTAATAGACGTAACGATGAGCAAGACAATGTGGTAGGTGATATTTTTGGGTAGATGATAACCATTTTCATACAAATATTTCTTAAGTTTATTTACTGATTAAGAGCAATCATCCTATTGCTAATATTACTTACATTATTTCAAAGTAGCTACCAGCATGTATGCAACCGTATATTTCTTTAAAGTTTACAAGGCATTGATTAATAATTAATTGTTTGTAACTGAATTTTGTTTGTCATTTACATCAAAATTTATAGGTATATTATTGTACATTACATTATTATTAATAATTGATAAGGAAAAATGCGTAAAAATGTGTATTATCATAATTTAACTAATTACTATTACTAAATTTTAAATTTTATGAGATTAAAACTTCAAAAAATATAAATGAAGAATTGGACAATCGCTAAACAGAAAAGTAAACAAAAACTTAAAATTTCAAATAGGTTTTAATAAAGAAAAAACAGTAAAATTGAAGAGAAGGGAGAACGAAAATTTTAATGAAATAAAACAGAAAAAATAAGACAAAAGAAAGATTGGCTTCGAATGACAAACTATTTGCTATTGGTGCTACTTTCATGAAATCCAAACATCATATTGTGTTGGAAAAGACAGTACAATAAGACTGAACAATCTAAAAATAGGAGTATAAATTATAAGAAGGCAGCGATTTTTTAATTAATCATGTTATATTTTAAGATACAAATTCTTAAGAATATATTAATTAACTTTTAGGTAACTCGATCTGAAAGGGAAAGAAATTGAGAGTGAGATAAGTGATAGCGCAGCTTATATACATATATCCAATCAATCCAATTCTTCCATTTTTTTAAGTCGATTAATAATAAATCAAATCCATATATATATATATATATATATATATATATATATATATATATATATATATATATATATATATATATATAGACAGTATAGCTTAGTTGAGTTCATCTGTTGAAAAGGCAGACTCGTGAGACCAACTAAATGTGTAACGTACCCGCTTGTCGCTTCTATTCATGGAGTACTCGTAGCGCAGTCATTCATTGACTAATCCCTTGCACTAATCTATATAAGAATGGCGTCTATAAGTCCATCGGTTTAAGTCTTCAGCAAAAAAATTATTAAACAATTTACTTAATTATTTCTTTTTGGTGTAACTATACTTATTTCCTATAAAAAATTATTGTAAGAAATGACCATGGCATACAAAATTACTACAGTATTTCATCAATCAATATCTAAAATATGTAATTTAGGAAAAAAATAAGATGAAATAGGATCGAATTCAAGACTTTTTTACATATTATATTAGCACTAGCATTGCCCACGGCTCCGCTCGCGTTCACATGACCATAAACCAAATACTTGGGTTTTACATTTTACATTGCAGTTTTTGTATTTTTTCTTAGAAATCAGACATTTTCCTGCAGTAAAAAGTATCCTATATGTTGACCCGGATAACCAGCTATCACCATACTAAATTTCATCAAAATCCCTCCAATAGTTTTTCTGTGATGCGGTATGTGTATAGATTACTATATTATTATCTTGTAGTCTCTAACTTGAACCAATTCAAAACACATGGAGCAAATTATATACATAGAAGCTGCTAAGTCCGATAATATGTTTCTCTTTTGCCTTATTCCCCAAAATGTACGCTTAGTACATCAAAGCAAATAACCCAGATCATCTAGATCCTCTATATTTAACCAAATGTTCTGTTTTCCCTCCAGTTTGTTTTGTTATACTGCCGGTATTTCATGCACTGTACTTTACAAGTAATATGCTGATGTGGACATTTGTGATTTGTTTGCAGTAATAATTTGTATATTACTGCTTTTAGAATCGTATATAAATATAATTACAGGTTGTGAGTTCATTAAAATGTCTAAAGAAGTTATCCATCCAACTTTGCCCAAGCTATTTTTATTTTAGTCCAAGATCCCAAGCCAATTTCAATAATGATTACTATCGTCTTAAAATTAATGCTTCATTTTGACAAATAAATGTAGGCCCTCCCGATATCTCTTCACCTTGTCCAGGTTAGGGGGGCTCATTAGCATCTGGCCATCCAGCCGGACGTGAAGCCAAGGTGTACCAAGTGGGTTGCTCCTGGTGCTTCTCTGATAGCAGAGTGGACTATGTGAGCAACCCCTTGGTTATTGTGATCTGCTTCGTCATGGCCTCGTGGTTGAGTGAGTAAGCGATCCTGCGTTATCCTATAAAAAAGGCATCCTTATCTGTAGTTCGTGATACCAATGCAGTGTTATAGCTTAAGAACATTAGCTACGCAGGACATAATACAATAATTAATTAATTGTCAATCAACCCCTATAAGAATTAAGTCTGACGTAGTTCGAGAAAGACAATCTCATACAAATAGCACGTTCTTACAAAATGGGCTTTTACATAAAAATCTTATATATTTTTTAGTTCAGTTCCATAAAGCGTAGATGCTAAGTGTCTTTCTATTCACAAGTCCGTGACAATCGTTTAAAGTAATTTGCTGTATATACATTATATAATACGGAGTGCTAATTAGAAGTCCATGTTTGGTATATTTGTAATAACAGCGTTAGAAATAGATATTAGAACGTATTATTGCAACATCTTTACATACAATAGAAAAGTAATGGAGCCTGAGTGCAATGATTTTTGGAATATTTATCTATACAAATAAATGAAATTGAAGTATCTATGTTTTTTAAATAAAACTATCTTTTCGGAAAATAATCCGAAAAGATAGTTTTATTTAAAAATGTCAAACATTCCCATAAATCTAAGAAAGTATTATCTATGTATTGTAAAAATAACAGCTTTTTACTAAACGTATATGCCAATATATACGGTATTTATGAGAAAAAAAAAACATTTTCTTAAAGTCTGTCTGTTTGTTCCGTCTAATCTCAGATACAGCTGGACCAATTATGACGAGACTTTTGCTGGCAGATAGCTGGCTGATGTTATAAGAAAAAAATAGGGTCTCGCGCAAATTAACAAAATTCATGAAATTGTGATCAAAATTCACGTACCGTAAATACGTTTTAAAAATAAATATTTTAAGATTTCATGGTGCTATTAATATTATAATGAATGTGAAAGTTTATGAAGATATTTGGGTTTTAAGTAAAGATTTTTATTTAGTTGATGTTATATTGAGTAATTTAGACTACTTTTATTTCAGTAAAAGAGGTTCCGCTCAAAAAGTAAAATGTACCCAGGGACTAACCCGAGCGAAGCGAGGGTGAGTCGCTAGTATAATATAAAAATCGCAAACACGTATTCTACTAATCTGGAAGGTCTAATTGTTATTCGATTCGGTACAACCATAATCCCATACAGTAGAAGCTTTTCACAGGCTTATAAAAAGGATTTTCATAATACTTTCTTAGATTTACGCGAATGTTTGACATTATTAAATAAAACTATCTTTTCGGATTATTTTGCGGATTTATTTTGATTTTTGGTTCCCGACGTTTCGAATGCTTTACAGCATCCATGGTCACAGGAGAGACTGAGGTGTTACATGTCTTGAATGTATAGTTGTTACAGACAGCCTACCCATAATTAACAAAATGAAAAATGCACCAATTACATTACAATATTTTTTAACTTTAAACATTTTTATATAAAAATGTTTGAAGTTAAAAAACCATGACCATGATTGCTGTAAAGTCTAAAAACTCCCGTGACCATGATTGCTGTAAAGCATTCGAAACGTCGGGAACCAAAAATCAAAATAAATCCGCGAAATAATCCGAAAAGATAGTTTTATTTAATAAGGATTTTCATTTGAAAATTTTACACAAAATACATCCCATAAAAATTATAAATCATAAAGTTTAGATGAATGGATATTTGTTACTCAATCACGCTAAAATGAAACGGTGGATGAAATTTGGCACAGACATAGATAATAGTCTGTAATAGCACATAGGTTACTTTTATCCCGGAAAAATTTGCGGTTCCTGTGGGGATATCTATACTAACCGTTAAAACGTATGTACTTAGGGACAAACCCAAGGGAAGAAAGGGTAAGTCGCTAGTACAATATATATTCGTAGAACCATATTATAATTACAGTCCCTATTCGGTTTAAACAGTTGCTCTAATACTAAAATGCTATGGCCGCACATCGAATATCCGTTTCCGGCTAAATGAACCGTTGTTTACTTACTAATAACTTGTCACTACTTGTTTCCTATACAGTATTCCAGATATTACATTTTGGTAAAAGGACGCGTTGATTTTAGAAAATATAAAATAAATTTAAACACGGCAAAACTTAATATAGATAAATCATTAATTTATTCAAATTATTTTTGCATTCTTGTATAGTATTCAGCAGTCTTTAACGTCCCAGTACTGGGCAAAGGCCTCCCTTCAATACGAGGTGGATTAAAATTATTTTTAATTAATATAAAATTATTTTTTTAATTTAATCCATTATTATATGTGTTAAATACAATACACATAGCGTACAGGAAGAGGTATAATGCTAATGTGCATATAGCTTTATATTATAAAGTTTGTGAGCGGAAAAGTTATGGTCCGTCCACACGATACAGACCTAGTACAGAGTCACAGACTTACGCAGATTTCTATAGAATTTTCTCTGTGCAATAAAGCAGTGCAGACAAATGTTTTTTTTTCAACCGACTTCAAAAAGGAGGAGGTTCTCAATTCGACTGTTTTTTTTTATGTTTGTTACCTCAGAACTCCGTCATTAATTTTACCGATTTGGCAATTTTTGTGTTGTTTGAAAGTGTATACTTTCAGATTGGTCCCATTTAAATTTCAAAAAAAAATACCACCCCTAAGGGTGGAAAAATAGCTAATGATGAATTTAACCTACTTCTAATTGTCATATTGACTTGAAACTTTGCAAGTGTTTCTATTTCCTTTGATAGTACAGTGGTTCGGTATTGTTGACCTGATCTGATGGTAAGGCCAGAAGGTGGATAGGTGGAACTCTTCAACGGCTAATAGTAGATACTTTGAGTTTGGGCTTATTTTGTTCGATTTGACAAGCCTAACACGTTAGAATTCGTTCGTTTGCTACTACTGTCTACACTAAAAAAGGAAAAATAAAAACTGTTTAACAAAAAAATAAAAACCGACTTCGAACAAAAGCATTTTTTTTATACTATTTAGAATTAGTGCTTGACTACCTTCCACCTGATGGTAAGTGGTAACGCAGTCGTAGATGGTAAGTCGCACTAATTCAGTAGCCACCTATTCACTCTTGCCTTGAAGACACCCATATTATAATCGGACGGAAACACCGACGCAGGCAGGTTGTTCCAATCCTTAGCCGTACGTATAATAAATGACGTAGCGAAACGCTTCGTGCGGACGGGTGGAATGTCCACGACATAAGGATGGAGACCAGCCGTTCGTCGGGTTGTCTGATGATGGAAAGGGGATGGGGATGGTTATTTTTTACTAAAAAGTAAAAAATAACTGATTGGTAGTTTACCGACTTCGAAAATATTTGATTAGGTATGTATAGTAAATGAAAACTACCAACCAGTTATTTTTTACTTTTTAGTGCTTTTGTTTGAAGTCGGTTTTTTTTAAGTTTTTATTATTTTCGAAGTCGGTGCCAGCCGATACAAATCAAAGCATACCGAGTTCGAAAATATCTGAATAGTTATCTATAGTAAATAAAAACCACCAATCAGTTATTTTTAAGAATTTAATGCTTTTTTTTGAAGTCGGTTTTTATTTTTTTTAATTTATTTTTAACTAGGTATATCTCGAAAACCTATAAAAATTTAAAATACCATACTTTTATGCGTAATATATTGGCATATTAAGCGTTAAATAACTTTAATAAGTATGGTAATAAACAACATAACTGTTCTTACAATATATCTTTACGATTATCTTTATCGATTTTATGTTCATACTTCAAGTTATATGATATTCATTTACATTTAAATATGTAGTACATTATTGCGCATTACATGTTAGAAAGAATAATAATAATATGAATAGGTGTTGCCATTGTACACTTTGTTTGAGCAGAAATTAGAAACTGTTAAATATAATCACCAAATATTATTTAAATAACACGTTTGGCTCAGTTTGTAGTGTGTACTTGCTGTGCCAGCGGTCGCGGGTTCGAGTCCCGCTATCGGCATTCATTTGTGTGATAAGCAGGAATGTTTGTACTCCAGTCATGGGTGTTTATATCTATACATATAATAAAATTCTGAGTCGAATCTGTACATAAAATTTTTTTTTGGAAAATCTTATTGAAGTAGTCATTATAATCGATACAGAGGCCGAATCTATGGTTTTTTTGATTTTTTCTCTCTCTATCTGTCTGTCTGTCTAGGACAGAATCACGAGAAAACCACTGTACAGATTTTGATGAAATTTGGTATGATAATAGCTGGTTATCGGGGACAACATATAGGATACTTTTTACTGTTGGAAAATATCTCATCTCTGAGAAATCTATACTAAACGTTAAAACGGAATAAGGGACGAACCCGAGCGGAGCGAGGGTGAGTCGCTAGCTTATAATATGGATGTACGAGTATTTAAAGTTATATATTATGTGTAGTGTATCTGGTAACTATCTGATATTCATAACGCAAGCCTCGTAGCTTACCATGGAACTATATGGTGCTGTGTGTTAATGTCCCAACATATTTATTTACTAGCGTCTCTCCCTCGCTTTACTCGGGTGAATGATGAGATGATGGTATGTATAGAGTCCAAACTTATAACGTAAATTTTCATGTAAACGGAAAACCACACCTAAGTCTCATCACAATTGCATAATTAATGGTTTAGGAATGCATAGAAGACATACATACAATTAAACATTGATGTTTATTTATATAGATAGATATACATACTGTGCACAAAAGTACCTAGAAATACCTATTATGACTTATCACACAAAATTTTAAACCTTTACTGATAGGTTATGAGTACTAATTGGCTTATTACAGGCTTTTATCGTATCCAGCCCTTTTAAACGTCCCACTGCTGGGCACGGGCCCTTTATCACAATGGGGATCTGGCCATAGTCCACCACGCTGAACAAGCAAGACAACTGGTTCATCATGTTAGAAATCTTTCAACAACTTGACGAAGGAATAAAGTAATGTGTAGTGGGAGACATATATGTGCATACATCTCGCGGCAAGGATAAAACGTAAACTTGTTTTCAAATTTTTAGTTAGTTTTTATGCAGTCGGATTTTTCTATTTTTCAATATATTTTATTTATATATGTAGTCTTGTGAGTAGGTACTGTCTGCAACAATCATATAATGACCTTTTAGACATCTAAAACCTTAGTACTTCCCGTGAACATAATTGCTGTAAAGCATTTGAAACGTCGGAAACCAAAAATGACAATAAATCTGCGAAAAAATCCAAAAAAAGGTTTATTTAAAATATCAAATATTCGCGTAAATCTAAAAAAGTATTCGATACATCTGATGTCAATTGATATAAATAACATTTTCATATTAATACTTTCTTAGATTTACGCGATTACTTGACATTTTAAATAAAACAATCTTTTCGGATTTTTTCGCGAATTTATTTTGATTTTTGGTTCCCGACGTTTCGAATGCTTTACAGCAATCATGGTCACGAGAGAGACTGAGGTGTTAGATGTCTCTAAGGTATTATATAGTTGTTACAGACAGCCTACCCACAATTAACAAAATGAATTCAAAAAATTGAAAAATGGCACTAAAGTACCTTACAATATTTTAACTTTAAACATTTTTATATAATTTTAATTAGCTTTATAATTGAATATAGAATATTATCCGGGTACCAAATATGTCGGGAACCAAAAATCAAAATAAATTCGCGAAAAAATCCGAAAAGATAGTTTTATTTAAAACATTTTCATATTATAAACAATTATTCTAATTATACGTAGTTTGATTTGGTATGTGTTAAAAGTAAAATGCATTCATTCTATAAATATTTAGTAATATTATAGCGATTCATACGTGAGTGCATGCGTGAGTAATGTGTTATTACCTGATTCACTGGGTATTTTATGTCGTCTTGAGTTATGTTTAGTTAAGGCAGAGGTCATTGGTTCAAATCTAAGGTTATAAAGTTTTAGATTCTTAAAAGTAATTTATGTTAGTTGTTTTACTTATGAGGTGCGAGACCCGGGATTAGAACCTGCTATATTCGGGTTTCCTCGATTACATATAATTACAACTTACGATGAACATTATAATGTAAGGCATCTGAAACGTCAGAATTCATAAATCAATTTTATTAAACGTAAAGTAATAGTAATAAGTAAAAATAGTTTTATTACACTGCCGTTAATTTAATAACAGTCGGTAATTTAGCCCATATTAGTATAAATGTGGAGATAAATTACGATTAACATGCAATTATTGTTATCCGATAATGAAATTTTTGTTTTGATATCACTGAAAGCAATCGAATTATTAAACAATCACACAGTAGACCGTATGTTTAATGCATTTTAATTAATTTTCAATTATATTTGTTCCATACAAATTATGAACTATTATAAAGTAATCACAAAAGTTTTAGTTTTTAAGCCAAATTTAAAAGAAAACTAGCGGCTCACCCTCGCTTCGCTCGGGTTCGTCGCTAGGTACGTTTTAAATAGATATAAAAAGAAAAAATCTTTCTTTCTCACATTTTAATTATATGTTTTAATACTTACCTATTCCGGACTAAGAGTAATCCAAAAATTAAAATATCATAAAAATTGGAACGCGGTCGAACGGGATAAAAAGTATCCTATGTCCTTCTCCTGGCTCTAAACTACCTCCCTGCCAATTTTCAGCTAAATCGGTTCAGCCGTTCTTGAGTTATAAGCGAAGTAACTAACACGACTTTCTTTTATATATATAGATACCAGGCCAGTGGAGGAAAAATAGTGTCTATTGGTATTTTTTGTAGTATTTTTCAGGTGATAAATTAAAAAATGCGGCTTGGCGATACACGTGCTTTTAGTTCCGTATACAATGAAGGTCATGTAAAGCCATGTAGAGGTTGCCATAGGCAGAAGATATTTTATAATGAAACTAGCGTTTGCCCGCGGATCTGTCTGCGTAATTTAACTATACATATAATAAAATTGTAACTAAGCCGAATCTGTACATTAAATATTTTTTGGAAAATCTTCTTGAAATATAAATTATTATCGATACAAAGACCAAATCTATAGTTTTTAGAATTTTAGTCTGTCTGTCTGTCTGTCTGTCTGTCTGTCTGTTATCGCATCGCAGAAAAGTCACTGGAGGAATTTTGATGAAATTTGGTATGATGATAGCTGGTTATCTGGGTCAACTTATAGGATACTTTTTACCGCGGGAAAGTATCTCATTTCTGAGAAAAAATGAAAAAACTGCAATGTAAGAGTATACTAATGTGTAAAAACTAAGAATTTGGTTTTTGGTCATCTGAACGCGCGCGAAGCCGCGGGTAATGCTAGTTCATGAATAATTGTTCTGCTCTTAAGGGACAAAACATGATGTTAGATAATGTACCTATCTCAATAAATTATTCAAAGATATTTATTGGAATAGAACTTATAATCTATTTATTAATACGTGAAGAGAAAACTTTGAACCCCTTTTTAAGCATATTGCATTGCGGAAAAATTCCCAAGGAGGGTTGACGTCAGGCAGGCGGCCGGTTGTAAAACTTTTGCCAAATCCTATCAGCAGTACAGAAGACGTACTGCGCCGACCTCAAGTGATTGGGAAATGGGCAGGGTGATGATGATGATGATGCATTGCGGAGAAGTATGAGCTTTCGCATAGTTAAAGTTTATGTAGAGAAGGACTGCTGAAATCCAAAATTTATTGACTTTCTTTTACCCGCGAATCCGTTCGCACATTTTATTTATATATAATTACTTCAGTGTTAAAAGATGTAGCCATGACGTTAGATAACCTTCATCGATATTATATGAGTACTTACATAATATAATGATGAAAAGTTTGTTTGTCTGTACGTGCAAATCTCTGAATCTATTGGCCCGTTTCTAAGCAAAAAATCTTTTGGATTTTATAGGCTATCTATAAAAAGAACCTCAATATCGATCAAGCTTAATGAATTATGGTTGATTTTCAACCACGGGGCGATCACTAGTATGTATAAATAGCCAAAAATAAAATTGTTCAGTATCTTTGTCTCCTCTGTTTGTCAATTGATATTAATTTTTTTTTAATTAGTATTTATAGCTCAGCTTTTTCGAGCTCGATTTGAGCGAAACAGTTTTTTTAATATATAGGTAGGTTTTACTCAAATTTTCAATATCGATTTTATAATCAATATTCAAATTTTATTTTTTTTATTGATTTATATGATTATCGAAAATGTACTCGATATATAAGTGTTGCTTATAGTATTCTTCTTACATTATTTACGGCAGGCTCTTTAACTCTAAGTATTATTTTTAATATAGCTCATGTCGTAGACAGGGATATGTTATATATAGAAAATATATTATTAATTAGAATTTCGACCACACGGAGAACACAAGTATAAGTAAGTATAAGTCAAGATAACATTCTTAGCCTTAGGTACGAAATGTTAAGAGTTAGTAAAAACTATTATTGTTTTGACAGTATTGCGGTTATCCGCTTATGTTTCAAACATGCTAAGCTGAGATTAGGACAGACCCAAATCAATTTAGGTTAAACATAGTGTGAATCTAGTTATGGTTTTAGGTGGAAAGGCTGTTGTACTTTGAATGTACTTACGTAGATTTTTGGTTTGTGAAAAGGTTATGTAATAACATACTATGTATGTTATGAAATAATATACTGACTGCGTGATCTTGTTAAAAGGTTTCATAACTACTTGGGTGATCAAGCTTCGCTCGGCGTTTTTAAAAAAAGACACCTTTATAGATAACCTTGAAAGGCAAAACCTTATCTAAATACAAAATTTCATCGAAATCGTTAAAGCAGTTTTCGAGTTTATATTTATATTTATATATATATATATATATATATATATATATATATATATATACAAAAATCGGCTTGTTCAATATAATAATAGAATAGAATAAATAAGTTTTATAATGTGTAATGTAGGCTATTTTTTTAATTATAAACTAATAGTATACATTTTTGTATGTAGATGTCACTTTTGTTGATATATAAAAAGGAGGTTTTCTCAAGAGCCGTTATTTAAAAAAAAATTATAAAATATCTGCATTGAATCTTTTCAATTTTTTAAACTAATAAATATAAAATCAATTCAAATACTCAATCCTCAGGTGGACCAGGGTTTTAAGTTTAAGCTTACGTTGTAGCAATAATTAATGTCGTTTTTTTTCTCTAAAGTTTTTTAGAGATTTAACCTTTTTCGAATATACTGTAATGGTAAGTATTTATAAAAAGATTTCGAAAAAAAAAATTATTATCATATAAACTAAAACTGCTGCCAAATGAGATACTAATATACTCGTAAATAGGTTAAAATAAAATAATTCAGTACTTTTTTCTCCTCTGTTAGTTAACCGATTATCTATTTTTTGTTTATCAAAAAAAAAAACATTTGGAAACACATTTTATATATAATGATTATGGTTGAATTTCAACCACTGCGCCGGGCGAATTAAATAAAATAAAAATAAAAATTATTAAAAATACTAAGATAATAAACAATAAATCACTCTGCAAATCTAATCAGTTACTTACGCAAATAGATGAGATCTAGAAAATATCGGACTTTTTTATTCTAAAGAATATGGTTGGTATTTGTTTACATAACAACTATGCATATAATAATTTATTATATGGGGAAAAACCGCAATTACGATAAATCGTGAGCAGAGTTAAGTGCAAATTGGCCATTAGTGCAACATCATTGGATATTTTCCTAGTATAGAATACTATCGATATTTGATCTACGCGTGAAATAAAAAAATATGAGAGAATTTGCTATATATGTAATTACTGGAGAAGGGCTCAAAAGTACACCAAAAAGGAGGTCGGTGTCGTGGACATCAGGTGCGAACCAAGTTCATTACGCTGTCTGGCCTTTGATCATAAATTAAGTTGTAAAAAATATCACGAGTACTAGGGTATCATAAACGTTAAACATCTAGCAACGTAAGGTACGTTGTAGCTTATCGATTTGAAGATATACCTGAAAAGAAGTGAACAGAACAGATTGCACACGAATTTTAACGAAAACACTTATGATCCTCTGGTATTTATGATGATGTCACATTATGGGCTGCACTTGTATTCAGCCCTTCCTAACGTCCCACTGCTGGGCACGGGCCTCCCTTCAATATGAGGGGGATCAGGCCATAGTCCACCACGCTGGCCAAGTGCGGGTTGGCAGACTTCACATGTCTTTCGAAAACTTGCTAGGTTCTCTCATACATGCAGGTTTCCTCACGATGTTTTCTTTCACCGTAAGGCAAGTGGTAATCATGTTGAAAATGATGCGCACATGAGAATATCAGAGGTGCGAGACCCGGGATTCGAACCCGCTTCACTCGGTTACTCATGGGAGCGCGTAACCACTGGGCTAGCATTGCCTTTACTTTGGCTGCACTTAGCTCATAATATCTGGTGGCAGTAATTGTCACGAATACTAGGGGACCACAAACCTCAAGGAATGTCCGTTATGTATGTAGGGTCCCATCATAAGAGTGCATACGAACTACTTACTACTTACTCAGTGTAAGTCACATTGGGTGCTGTTAGTAAATAAAAAGTGTCGTGACGGTCGAAATTTTAAACTTTTTCCGTCCAGTTCTTATTGGCCAAGTGTGTCGAGTGCAACTTGCGATAAGGAACTCCGTTCCAATAATTGTTTTTTAAATAAATAGTAACACAGAATTCAAAATTACTTTATACCTATTCTTTTACCCTGAGCGGTGGTATATTTACTGAATATTTTTATATGTGTATTACTTATTAATTCTCTTTTTAAGTGGGTTAATCAAAAAAATTGGAGGTTTCATTTTAAGGTTTAATATGAGCTAAATCAAAAGCATTTGTATCATCATCATCATCAATCAGCCTATCGCCGTCCACTGCTGAACAAAGGCCTCCCCCAAAGAGCGCCAACCATCCCAGTCTTGGGCAGCCTGCATCCATCCACTGCCAGCCACCTTTCTTAGGTCATCTGTTCATCCATCATCTCCACACTGTCACCAGCTTTAGGCTAAGCAAACTATTCGCAATAAAAACGTCATAACTTTTTACGGATGGGTAATAAGATAGCAGAAGAAAAACAAAACAGCACCTCACTATTGATTCAACTCGATGAATTAAGATTGACGGCATAAGTTGGTTTTATGTAACTCAGTTTAATTTCTCCTTGTATTTATAGGACACGAACTGACTGTGACTTTCCGGTGTAGCTTCTTATTTTATTTGGCAGATTCATTTTCAATTTACTCGAAGGTTGTGGCAGACACGAGATCTATGGATTTTTGCCTATGTTTTAAAAGCAATAAGAATAGTAAAAGTGTCGCGTCATATATGTACAATGTACACAGAAATCTATATAAAAACGTACTCGTATATCTGAAGTGCTTTTCTTTTTTTATGAAGTCGGTCAACAAAGCTTTCATGAAAATTAGTAGTTCCTCACAATGTTTTTCTTCACCGTAAGGGTACAACTATAGATAGATATACAATTTAAGCTACCAGTCTCTCAAATGAATGTTCGACTTATTAAAGGTTTTATGTGACAGGATAGTGTGAATGGCCCTTAAATACCTTACTTTAGTGCACTCACTGTATATGGCAAGCCGGTTTTTGATCGGATAAGGGTTAATGAGGTCCTTGATCTTGCACCAAGAAGATACAGTTTAGCCTCTTAAAGTAACAGTTGTTATAAAAATTCATGTACTTGAAACATGCCAAAAAGAACATTGAAGACGGTATTTCAAAGTTAAAGCGTACTAATAAAGGATTTACTATAAGTAAGCCAACTTCTATTATAAGATAACAATAAACGAACAAAAAAATGATCTGTATGATTTTGTGCCTTGTGTAATTTTTTGAGTATCTTTAACCTATGACACTTTTTTTTTAACGTTGGGAAATGCATTCACGCACGACGTGTGGGACTTACCGGCGTAATACAGCCAGTACTACCCACTAAAACCCAACAAAACCTTCCCCCGTCTTAATGGGGCGTCGCAGGATCGCTTACGCATTCAACTACGACGCCCCGACGGCAGGTCTGCCAAAGCAGACGACCACAACCATGGGATTGCTCCAAGGTTCACTCTGCTATCAGAGAAGTACCAGGAGCAACCCGCAAGGTACACCGCCCCCCGAAGAGGGCCACCTCCCACCGCCCACCGAAGTGGGCAACCTCCCTGTGCGTTTCTTAGCTTCGCTACTACTACTGAGCCCCCCCACCACGACAAGGTGAACGCACGTTGGGGGGGAACCTATGACACTAGCGCGAGTCGGTAGGTGTTATGTCATAATTATTTTATAATGATTTACCCTCGTTTCGCTCGAAGGTGTCTAATAGTGACTACTACGTGTTCCAGCACATATTTTATATAGTCTCCAACTACATATTTATATCCATCGTGTCTTCTCCATTTTACGTGATATTGGCGAAGTAATCTGTGCTCAACTGGCACGTTTTAAAGTTATTAACAAGATAATTGAATTGAAATATCTGTATAATATCTTCTCTATTTGTGTAGTAATTTTAATACGAATCCGTTAAGCCGTTTCAGAAGGAGTAACAAACTTACTTTGTTTATTATATTTAGTTTGGCTAGTCTGCATTGAAACGTTTATATCTATATAGTTCTCATTTAACATGACCTTACGTATTTCTCTTTCAGAAAATTCTCCGTAAAAACCCTTTAGTAAAAATTTTATAACAGTCCCACATCTTACCTTCTTCAAAATGTAACTCAAGATCTATATAGACAAAGACAAGACAGCTCAGTACCTTTTTGTCCGCTGTCTGTCAATCGATATTCTTTTTTTATGTTTAGTAGCTATTAACGAGGTTTGTTATCTATATTTTTTTTTGGAAACAGCTAAGATTTTATGAAATTTTCAATCATGATTATGGTCGACTTCAACTATTATTTGAGTTTTCATTCAAATCATAAAATACGTTTTTTTACCCCAACTATTATTTAGTACCTGGGCAACCGAGCTTAGTTTGGAGCTTTTAGCCAAGAGTACAATTTTAATTTTTTTTTAAATACTAAATACAAAAAAAAACAAAAGTAAAAACTTTGTATCCGACCGGGTTTCGACCCCAGACACCTGTAATTGTCGATCTTGCACTTTGGCCGCATGACCATAATGCTTTTGCCCGAGCGTGCGAAATTAACAACCATATTTTGCGTGGAATAATGCGAAAGGAAACCGAATAAAAACTCTAAAACACGCGTTTTCCCAGACATAAGACTAATCTAGATCGATTTTTCGCCCCCGAAAACCCTGACATACCTACCAAATTTCATCTCAAAATCGTTAGAGCCGTTTCCGAGATCCACCCTCGCTCCACTCGGGTTCGTCCCTGGTTACGTTTTAACGTTTAGTATAGATTTCTCAAAGATGAGATATTTTCCCGCAGTAATCATCATCATCGGAACTGAACCAACCGTTTTTACATAATGTAATATTCACAACTCTGTAGGATTGTAGGAAAATAAAGTGATTAGTGGAATAGAGCTAAAATATTAGTTAAAAAATTTATATTATATAATATCTAAATCTGTCGTTTAACGATAAATATTACTCAATGATGTCTGCATGAGGCAACCTAAAGTCTGATTTTTAATTCCACGGAAATATGACAGCTGTCATTCTTTGACAATTCAGATATCATAAACCTTTTCTGCTTTGAATTTTTTTTGTATAAAATAACAAAAAATATGAAACAGAATTAGATCAAGTAAACTATATGTATGACATTGTAAATAGTCTTTGTTTTGTGCAATCAATGCCCGCTTACTATAATGTAAATTTTTAATGGTTAAATAAAATAGAGTAAAAGAAAACATTTTACAAACAAAGGGGTTTTACTAAAAAAGGCTTGCAACCTATGGATTATTTGACAGAAAATATTTTTTTGTTTTTTTTACCATTTTAGAGTTATCAATAATTTTTTAAGTCTTAGTTTTTTTAATTGAAACCTTAACTTCAGGAAAGGTTAATTTTTTTATTTTGCTAAAATGCTTTCCGTTTTTAGTGACAATGTTTCAAAGCTGACAACACTTCTGAAATGTCAGAATTCCGTCGAATTAAAAATCAGACTTTATAGAACGTACTCGTAACTAAGGAATATGTCTAAGATAAATGTTAATTGGCGAGATAATAAAATAAAAACTTAATAACCAACTTTGACCAAAGTTTAGTAATCGACTTTTGTGTTTGTTTGCGAAGTTGAATTTTTTAAGTTTTGAAATATTTATAACACCTGGAAAATATTTTCTAGGTCATTAAAAGTTTATCAGCTATGCGAAATAACTAAGAAATCAGTGGTATTCCCTTATTGCATAACTAGTTTATGCATGCGTCTCTGCTCATATGATAGTCATAAAAAAGAGCCTATGTTTAAGCCATCTTAAATTTAACTCAGCTACTGATTCATATTTTTTTCGTTTCTTTTACAGAAGAAGAAGACGTCCTTTACAGTTCTTCTACAGAAGAACTTATGACGCACAGTATACATTCATTTTTACAATTGCAAACTTTTGCATATTTAGTGAAATTATTGTCGGGAACTAAAAATCAAAATTACTCCGCCGAAAAATTAAAAAATATAGTTTAATTTAAAAAAAAAATGTGCTGACGTCAATACTACAAAAGTAATAGCTATAATAAGCAAGCGGTAATTTAGTTTTAAATGAAACAACTGACGCATCAAACATTGTTAAAGCATTTTTTTTATAATGAGTACAAAACCGTAAGTTACTTGAAATTGAATCTTAAAAAATTACAAAATGTAATTTTAATAAATGGTATAGTATATTGATAGGTGTAAATAATACTATCATACTGTTTTTTAATTCATAAAAATCGGTCAAGTGCGAGGCAGACATTTTGGTTTTTTATTATCTGTTGTTATAGCGGCATTAGAAATACACAATCTGTGAAAATTTCAACTCTCTACAACTATTACGGCTCATGAGATACAGCCTTCTGGCCGACGGACGACGACAGCGACGGCTTAGTAATAGGGTTCCGTTGGCACCCTTCGGGTACGGAACCCTAAATACGGATTCGATTACCACGATATAAAACAGCATTTAAAAAAATGATTTGCTGCTGAGTATTTTTAATTTCACCTTGTATTCAAACATTAATCAAAAATTTACATTTCAAATATTAATATACAAGTTCATTTAAAGTTTTATTGATCAAAATTGGCTATATAAAGTCTATAAAGCCTGTGTGCAGTGTGCATCTTTAGAGAAGGCAATCACCTCTGATAATGCAAATTTTTATGTTTTAACAAAATGAAAAAAAATAAATATATAATAACTAAAAACAATATTTATTTTTTTTACACAAAATTATATTACAACTTGTATGTATATTTCATGCAAACGTAAAAAATATATAAATAGATAATACTTTCTCTCCCGTGACCATGATTGCTGTAAAGCATTCGAAACGTCGGGAACCAAAAATCAAAATAAATTCGCGAGAAAATCCGAAAAGATAGTTTTATTTAAAATATAGATGTTATACTTCCATTGCTAATTTTTAAATGTCACATATCTGTCTGACTCATTTAACATTGCGGAGTTATTTTTATTATCATGGTAATTTTAATGCCTTATGTGTCACCGGAAGCATAAAACATTAAAATAAAAAAATAACTTAGATTTTTTTTCTAGCAATACTACATATGTGGGTTTGTAATATACATAAATGTCACGTTTGTAAATGGAAATTGTAGACTGAACAAATATTGATAAAATTTTGAGTGTAAAAAATACATATGAAGGTTAATAATACCTATATTGGTCGATGTATCTAGAACAATAAGTTTATTTATCATAGTCAAAATATTATATACCAATTTGTGATATCATATTCATACAAATAGAATTATTAAACTAAATAGATTTACTTGACCTTGCGTCTGGCATTGTCTTAAGATATTTATGTAAAAAATTATTTTGATCACTTTATAATTGGATTTAATTTGCTAACAACAAGTATGAGTTGATAACATAGGTATAATAAGTATAAATGCAGTAAAAAATTCGAGTTAATAACTATGAAAGTCCCTCGTGTCGTCTCCGTTCTACGTGATATTGGCGAAATAATCTGTGCTCAACTGTCACGTCTTCAAGCCATTAACAAAAGAATTGAATTGAACGAAAGCTGTTTATTTTTTAAGGAAATTTGATCGTAATTTTTATTTTATTTTATATGTATAGCCATTATTTTTAATATGTTACAGAAGCGCATTGTATGTATGTCCTAAACTGAATCTAAGGTATAATTAAGGTAAAAACCAGCGCCAATAACTTCAAAATCCGCTCAATTAATTCGAAAGAACAAACTTGCAAATTACGTTCTACAAGAGTACAAGTTTTTGGAATTCACATATCATGACTTTTAGGTATTTTTTTGATTTTGTGAACAAAGTCTGATTCGTTACGTAATCATCTAAATCAAACAAAACAATATTGAACTAAAATAATATATTTTAAGGGTCACATAGGTACTATGAATAACGGTAAAATCAAGCCATAAAAGCGTAATTAATCTATATCAAAAGGTTATATATATTATAACACGTATGTATAAATATATTTAAAAAAACAGGTTCACTGACTTACTCTACCCTTAAGGCTATTTATATTTGGGAATTTGTAAAACCTTTACTAAAACTTGCCCTTTTCAATAAAAAATATAATAAAAAAAACCGTCTAAAACTAGTGAATATATCAAATTCAAATTCAAAATATTTTATTCAGCATTAAATTATTACAATTTTTCACTGAACGTCATAAGTCTACTACCAGTTCGGAGAGAAGAAGCCTCAGACCTGAGAAGAACTGGCGAAAGAAACTCAGCGGGATTAATATTAACTCGTTATCTTTTTTTAAAGTAAATTATAATTTACAATATTTCCATCACGTTGAAGTAGCCTGGAGGCGATCATTTCATTCCCAAGGTGTGGCATCTTCTATAAAATCATTTATTGTATAATAGTCTTTTAGCACACAAACGTTCATTAACATTTTTTTTGAATTTGGCGATAGAAGCCTTTTGAACATTTTCTGGGATCCTATTCAATAAACTACTACACCACCTATGTATGAACAATGAACATGAAAACAAACCAACAAAAGTTAAATAGCGAACATACATAATATAATAACTACTTCCTTTGCCCTCATTAATGAGCTAATGCCTGTTATTTGTTTCAAAACATTCTCTCTACTTAGTCATTTTTCAAACATAAGAAGATTTACAAAGGAAATATCCAATCAGTGACAGTCTTAGACATAACAATAACAAGCCCATTAACAAACGGACAAAACCTCGATATTATTGTTATATACTGAGTTAACATTTTCCTTCTATTCGTTATTTGTTCAGTCATTCATTTTATTAGAATTGAATGATAATTACTTATATCTATACTAGCAGAACCCGCGGCTTTGCTCGCGTTAAAACTATAAAAAAATCTCTAAAAGGGTAGTTTTATACAAATTTTCACTCCCTGATTTACCCCCTTATAGGATGAATGTTGAAAAATGCTAAAACACGTGTTTATTTAATTTTATTAAAGAGCATTAATACCAAGTTTCAAGAAATTTCGATCCTAAATATTTTTTTGGATTGTATTGTGGGAATTAGATAATCTCTCGCGGTAAAAAGTAGCTTATGTCACTCTCCAGCCCTCCAACTATCTCCATACAAAAAATCACACCAATCCATCACTCCGTTTTGACGTGAAAGAAGGACAAACAAGCGAACACACTTTCACATTTATAATATTAGTATGGATATAGCTTTATTTCTTAGCTATAAGTACAAGCAATACTGCCGGTTTTGCTCTAGCAGTGAATGGTTTAAGAAATAATTTGAACAAAAATTGCATGCAAGTAAAAAAGGTTACGTTCGGCCGGCAAGTGGCGTCATCAATTCGATAAAATCCTGAATAAACACATTCCAGAAACCTTTAAAGTATTCGAGAAACCTGTTTTGAGGACGAAACGTGTCCTAAACGTGCCATCGGTCGCGGGTTCGAGTTCCGCTGGGGGCGTTCATTTCGTGACTCATGAGCATGAATATTTGTACTCCGGTAATGGGTGTTTATATTTAAAATTTGTATGTATTTAAAGTTATAGTGTAGTGTATCAAGTATCTGGTATCTATAACACAGGCCTCGTAGCTTACTATGGAACTAGATGGTGCTGTGTGTTCATTTATTTATTAACATATTTAAAGTTGGTAAAATAGAATGAAAATTGGAAGAAAACAACAAAAAACACTTAACCAGACAAATGATTGCCATCACCAAAAGCCGAAGATATAGAGGAATCCCTTCTCTTTATCCACCGACGACTTTCAATGGGCTCCACGCGAGAAATAACACAAAAAACCCCTAAAATAGCAGAACCGTGTCAGAAGAGCCTCAAGTAGATAAAAAACCATAAGAAATGATGATTAGTTGAAATACAAGAAATAAAAGGCTTTTTTGTTTTTATTTATTGAAAGGGTGGGTATCGTTTGTTTAAATAACTTAGTATTATTTTATTGCTCTTATATCGAAAACGGAAATGACACTTTAACAGCGAAGAATTACCCTCGTTAACTAAATTTAGATTTTACTGACATTTAACTCATTGTCTTGTCTCAATTACAAAATTTCTTATCAGAATGCCATTATTAATTCGAAAATTTTGTATGTATGTATATGTCTCAGACTAAATAATTATATAGGTGGAACTCGCCAAAAAATATCAAAGTTAAAAATAGTAACGTGATTTTCCGTTTAAGTTATTCTTGATTTTGCCATACAGATTTCAGCTTTCTTCAAAAATTATGGTAAATTTTTTAGTACTTATTAGACGTTAATTAAGAAAATACGAATAATAATAAAAAATACTATATATTCTTTCGTATTTTTAAGCATTGGTTCTCTTTGTCTTTCCCTTGAAAGAGAGATAGCGTAATATTGGCTTATTTTTTTATAATAAAATCTTTCAGCTTTTTTTGTTTATTAAAATATTATTTTACAACATTGTTTGGCTTCATGTATATTTATATGACACTCAGTCTATTTTATTTCTTAGTCTGAGGTTTGTTACTCGTTCACAGTGTTTTACATTTTGGATAAAGTGGTAGATGAAGGAAGTGGAAAAGCACCCAAAGGAAGTGTGGGTTAAGTCGCTAGTTACAATATAAGGTAAAATATAAATAGAGTTAAGTAAGATATGTATAAATAGGCAAAAACAAAACAGTCCAGTACTTTTTTCTCCATTGTTTGTCAACTGATTTTCTTTTTTTTTTGTGTAATAGCTATTGACGAGATTTAGTGTTGTCAATAAAAATATCTATGATGTTTATGGTTGAATTTCTATCGCTGGGCGAACACTAGTAAATATAAATTTTCTTACAGAAATAATAAATACGGTTTCACAGAATCATCTCACTTAAAAGCAAACCAAATTGTGAATTCAAATAAAACGAGAACAGCTCTACGGAAGCTTTAATTGAATTTTTACGCCTCAGCTTTATTATACAGATTAATTTCTGTTATGAAAGCTTAGTTTCATTTTAGTAAATTTAAAATTATGACTTGAACACTTTGTATTTTAAAAGTTATACGAGTACAGTTGCTATAATCATAACGGTGATAGATAAGTTGCGATACGTGCAGAATGTAGTAACTGATATACTACACGTGTACAAAGGATATTGCTTCAATTTCGAATACGAGCAACGATTGCATTAAAAATGTATACTATTGAATTTTAACATTTAGCTCTTACTAGCGACTCACAATCGCTTCGCTTTGGGTTCGTCCCAAAAACAAATCTATTCCACGGGATCCGCACATTTTTTCGGGATAAAAATTAACCTATTTACTATTACAGGCTGTAATCTATCTTTGTGTCAAATTTTATCTAGATCTGTTTAGCTATTCTGGCGGGAAAGAGTAACAAACATCCATCAATCCTTCACATTTATAATATTAATATGGATTTCTGGACCGTCTGATGAATTCTTCGATTTAGTACCATCATCAGTTTCTATCGCAGCCTTTATCGACGAGTCGGTAACACTTACATTCTACATGCTTTGCATCCCATAAATGTGAGTGCGTCATATTTATTTCTTCCTAACACGTGCAGATTGTAGAACAATCAAACTCCTGAACGAGAAAAAGTTTTCCAGAATTCAGTCTAGGAATAATCAAGAGTTATGTTCACAGATATCTTAAATAGCAAATTTATATGTGTAATGAATATGTAAGAAATAGAACAAGTAAAATCTCGTAAGTCTCAAAGTAAAACACACCAGTTTCACACGCATTAAACTAAAACATTAAAATTATCAACATGGATATTTTTTTATGATTCATTCAGTTTTCAGACTTATCTCTGAGTCAATTTTGTTTCTTTGTAATGTGTCGTTATAGTGTAAGTGACAAATAAAATGTTAAAACAAAACATTGTAGTCCACCACGCTTGCCAATTGCGGGTCTTTTGAAAACTTGC
The DNA here is from genome assembly GCA_947093115.1 of Brenthis daphne. NCBI lineage: Eukaryota > Metazoa > Arthropoda > Insecta > Lepidoptera > Nymphalidae > Brenthis > Brenthis daphne. The sequence continues at coordinate 1,229,835 of OX352476.1, forward strand.
TAGGTCTTCTCAGCCATACAGGTTTCATGATATTTTCGTTTACCGTAAAACAAGTGGTGCTCGTGTTAAAAAATATTCGTACCTGAGATCGGAAGTGCGTGATTTGGGATTTGAATCCGCTTCACTTGGTCTCTCAAGCGAGCGCGTCACCACTCGGCTACTACAGCCTTGTTAGAACAAAAATATTAGTAATTTACAAAAAATAGACTAGATAGATGTTTTATTAAGCGCGGCGTTAATAACGAACAAACAGATCAACATCCCTAATATCAACAAAAGTACAACAACAAAAGGCAATTTATAAAAGAGTTATTATTAACAGCAATTACAACTTACAACTGTTAAAAAAGGTAATTTTAGAGAAAATGTACATTTTCAAGAAAACTCTAGCAAAGTTTTTCTTAGTTCGTGAGCATAAAAATCCTTTTGATAACTTTAGTTGGTTCTTTTACTGAAGTTGTTCTTTAAATATAATTTAAATTTTTGCCCCTATAGTTTGGATATCGGAAATTGTACATAATCTTACTAATATTATAAACTAGCATTGCCCGCGGCTCCACCCGCGTTTAGATGACCAAAAACCAAATTCTTAGGTTTTACATATTAGTATACTCTTACATTGCAGTTTTTGTATTTTTTCTCCGAAATGAGACATTTTCCCGGAGTAAAAAGTATTCTATATCCCACTATATCCCGCAGTAACAAGTATCCTATATATTGACCCGGATAACCAGCTATCACCATACCCAATTTCATCAAAATCCCTCCAGTGGTTTTTCCGTGATGCGGTAACAGACAGACAGACAGACAAGAATTTTAAAAACTATAGATTCGGCCTCTGTATCGATAATAATGTCTATTTTAATAAGATTTTGAAAAAAATATTTAATGTGCATATTCGGCTCTCTTAGAATTTTATTATAATATAATTTAATATAATATATATATATATATATATATATATATATATATATATATATAAAGATATAGAAAAGAGATATAGATAACTAGCAACTTATCCTCGCTTTGCTCGAGTGCGTCCCTAGGTACGCGGATTTGGTCTCAATGTCATTAGTTTTAACTATTTCGCGCGGAACCCTGATTTTTTTCTAAAATAAAGGTAGCCAAAGTTACTCCTTATAACATCAGCTATCTGCCAGTGAAAGTTCCGTCAAAATTGGTCCAGCCGTTTCAGAGATTAGGTGGAACACAGACAGACATAGAGACAGGCAGACTTACCAACGACAACGACCATATACGGATGTCCTAGGTTATAATCTCGGGTCAGATCAAGTTTAGTAATTTTGTTACATACTTGTATACAAAAACGCCTCCCGCGCAGATGGCTAGCCTCAGGGATTTTAGCCGCCGTGGCCGAAATCAGCCACAAAATTACATATTGATCATTTCATTATTTACCTTATGTTTCCATATGTTATTTAAAGTACTATCTTATTACCTACCTACGGACCTAATAAAATTAAAAAATAACTTAAAAATGTTTTTAAAATTTTTTGAATCAATCTCAAATGAAGTGTAATTAAATTAACAGACAAACAGACGATATCTAATTTAAAAAGTACTTAGACATATATAGACTTAGATATAGGTATAATTGTGATTTAAAAAACATTTGCCTCCTATTAAAATCGAACTTGGCAACGACGCAATATACACACCACCCATGTTCCGGTGAACTATCGACATATATTACTTATAATTAATTACGTTTCACTAAGGCCTCTCTTACGTACATATTCTAAAAACTTATGCAATATCGGTTTTCCAGTTATTCCATAGGAATCATGTTATTGATGGCGATTATAAATATTTGTTATTTTTACACGCCATAAGTCAGTGTTTGTCAAATTAAAAACAATCGGCTTAGGAGTTGAAGTGTAAAGCAAAATATTCAAATTTCTGATATTATATGAGGAAATTAGGAAATCCAAACACGTATTAATAATGAGTTTTAATCACGAAACGAACGTGTACAGTTATTTTACAGTATATATGCTTAAATCAGCAAATCTAAGTCACGTAAAACAGATAAATGTGGATGCGTTTGAAGAAAAATGAGCTAATTTAACATAGTTGGATTACTCTAGAATCTCGAGCCTTCCAAGGTCGCGCGCCGCTTGTTAAAGATGACTGTTTGATGGATACGTCTTTGATATGTATTCTTATGATTCGGTACTTTTAAGTATTATATATACATATATATATAAACATATATATATATATATATAATTATATATAAGTATATACTAGCGACTCATCCTCGCTTCGCGTGGGTTCGTCCCTAGGTACCTTTTAATTTTTTTGAACAGAACTCTAATTCTTTTTCTAAAATAAAAGTTGCCTATGTTACTCTCTATAACCGAAGCCGAATTTAAAAGCTTAATTAATAAACATATACCTACATTTTTTATTATTTATCACGGTACATTTACTTTCATTTCATAATATGACGGGTCCGATTTCAAAAATTGAGTGTAAATCATTTCTTCCATCGGTCTATTTGCAATGAAATGAATAGAGCTAAAGAAAAATATAAATTATATATTTATCCTTTTTTATATATACATATTATTTAAGTATATTTATTTTTAGTGAATAAATCTGAAATTTTATAATTAATAAAAAATTTTTTAAAGAGTATGAGTAATAAATAAATTATGATTTATTAGTAACCAATAATACCTTTTAAATAAATTATTATTGCACATAAAAACTGAACGTTTATCACTTTAATATTTTTAAGCTAACTAACTATACCTAAACATTCAGTTGTAAACATCATAAAAAGTTAATAAATTACATCGAAAATTTCCATTATTAATTATTTTTTGTTTTATTCACAACATGAAATGAATCATACAATGTCTCATCTAGTTTTCAAAGTCTTTGTGATATCGTCATAGCGGTCGGCGATGCGCTTGCCCCGCTCTCTCCCCGCCCCCTCAGGTATATAGCCTCAAACTCCCGCGCCGCCGGCAGTTTTTATGACTTAACGGCGTAAAACGCACGTCTACACAATGTTCTCGTCGCGATTGTTTGTATTTTTTGCATTAGCAGCTCTAACGGCTGCTTATCCCGCGAATGATGACGGCTTCTTTCCGCGACCTATCACAACAATAACCGACACCGATTTCGACGATCCATCACCATGGTTCAGGTTTCCGGCATTTGGTAACATATTTGCGCCATTGACAAAGCTGTTTTCTGCCTTCGCTGACATCGGACCAAGGATTGAATCTGATGACGACAAATTCAGAGTTATTGTTAGTGTGAAGGATTACAGCTTGGCCGACCTGAAAGTTAAAGTGAAAGGCGACTTCATCCTTGTACAAGGGGCCCATGAAGCTAAACAAGACGATCACGATTTATTTGCTAGCCAATTCATACACACATACTCTTTGCCAATCAACGCTAGTGCATCAGATGTTACTGCAAAGGTAACAGCTGACAAGTATTTGATTATCACAGCCCCAATAAATGGTGCTGATGCTGATAAGGAAAAGGTCGTTGAAAGAGAAGTTCCGATTGTCGAAAGTACGGAGTCATGGAATAATGAAGAAAAAGTAGAAAAGGACAAAAAGCCAGAGGATGCCCAAGTAAACGCGAGTGATGTGGCCTCGCTATCAGAAAGCGATGTGAGCCCGGCAAAAGAGAGTGATGCGGTCCCGGAAAAAGAGAGCGATGCGATCCCGGTAAAAGAGAGTGAAGCTGTCCCGGTAAAAGATAGTGATGTGGCCCCGATAGCAATCGATGAAGCAAAATCACCAGTTACCACAGGGCTACCAGCCACTTTAGCTGATGCTGATAATGATGATAATAAGGAAGCAACTACTCCATCTAATCGTGAAGAAGTAACCGTCCGCGATATTCCCGACGAAATAAACGAAGTGAACAGCATTAACGAGATCCAGCCCTAAGTGATATAGATTAGTATGTATTTATAAAACAGTATTGTAATAAATATTTTTAATACTATACTGTGTTTTGCTTGTTGCGTGTTGGTATGCGTTTAGTATTGAATGCTAGCATGAATATAAATTACGAAGCCACATATCTAAACAAAGAATCCAATCAGTTTTTATCATACATAATTAATTTTACGTATATGTTATATAGATAATCACCCGCCATGCCAATTTAGTTTACGGCTCGCTGGACATTTTTGTTGTCATTACAGGCATATATAAAAGAATATAATGATATGGTGAGTGAAGACCCTTTTTCTGTTTTCTTGCAGTAAAATAATATTTTTATTTTTTATCAGAATTATTATGCTAGAATATATTATGTACATAATTTACATACTTATTACATAAAATACATATATTGTAGGAACAAAAATTAAACCAAATATGGAAATAATTCTATGTGCATTTATCAAATCAGAGCTTAACGTTACGTTTTGATAAACGAAACTATTCATTTCAGTTTGATTTATTAAATTATAATTAAATAAAATATTATTATTGAATATTTTTATATTATTATTTTTTTAATAGAATTAAGTATCTTATAAAGTAATAGAACACTATCGTCTATTTGTACAATTATATCATATTAGAAAAACAAAAACAAATCAATCCCGCGGAAACCGTATATTTTTCGTTATAATAAGTAGCGTATGTATTATTCTGATGTACGAGCTATATTATTGCAAAGTTTAATTAAAATCCATTCTCCATTCAGTAGTTTTTGCGTGAAAGAGTAACAAACAGCCATACATCTATACATCCTCATAAACTTTCGCATTTATATTATTAGTAGGATAGCTATGATAAGTTACTTAATAGTTATGTAGGCCAGTTTGCAGCTGTAAAAACAATAACTGCAGAATAATGTGGATTAATGAATAGTTGTATAGTAATCATTCACTGGTTGGATGATATTCTCTATAATAATGTTTTGTTCCAGATCAAGATAAGTACTTCTGAGAATCGAACTCGCGACTTCTTCTATTTTTGCTAATGAAAATTAAAGTTATTATCTCAGCTCATTCATGATTAAAGTTTTAAACTGCATTTTATTATTTATTGTGTTTCTTTACTTTATACTACGAACATACTGCATTAATCTGCTTTTGTAACAGGTATAGAAGAAAAAAGTGTCAGGTAAAAGATTGGGTAATAATCTGAAAAAAAAATATATTTATATATTATGATCTTTATAACATAGTAGCGACTCACTCTCGTTAAACTCGAGTTCGTCCCTTGTGAAAAACGAAAATAAATCTTTCCCACGGGAAACGTGCATTTTCGGGATATCAAGTAATCTATGTGCTGTTCCAAACTATAATCTATCTCTGTACCATATTCAATTCAGATTCGCACAGCCATTCTGGCGTGATTGAACGACAAACATTCATCCAAACCTTCGCATATATAATACTAGCGGCTCACCCTCGTTTCGTTCGGGTTCGTCCCTAGATTGATTCTCCATACAAACTTTCATCCCGATTCTCACCCTCTTAAGGGATGATTTCCGGGATAAAAAGTATCCTATGTCCTTCCCAGGATCTCAAACTATCTTCTTACCAAAATTCAACTAAATCGGTTCAGTAGATCCAGAAATTACCCCCTACAACGTCAGAAACTCACAATTCACAAACTTTACCTCTTAATAATATTAGTATAGATTATAATAATGGGATTATAATTCAATTCAATTTTCTTGTTAATGGCTTCAAAGCGTGTCAGTTGAGCGCAGGTTACTTCGCCAATATCACGTAGAAGAACATATTATAATTACATTTAAATATTTCCATCTTTCAAATCAATATCAAGTTGATATCCGGGTAGACGAGCCCAATTCCATATAAAATTAAGGTCACATGAATAATTTAGTATCAAATATATAGCTCACGTGGATTTATTCATTTTAATCTTACATTTTTTCATTTTTAGTATTAAATAACTTGGTCTGGTAACTACAAGCATGACATTACACTAGTTTATATCTGCGGCTTTTCTCGCTGGTTAGATAGACGAATAAAAACAAAAAATCCAGGAAAAGCTTTCAAATGTCACTCTTTTTTTTTATGGGACTAAGGGGGCAAACGGGCAGGAGGCTCACCTGATGGAAAGTGATCACCGCCGCCCATGGACATCTGCCACACCGCAGGGCTTGCAGATGCGTTGCCGGCCTTACATTCATTGCTATGCAGACGATAGCACTGTGGATGCCCTGTACACGCCTTTCCCTTGATTGTAACACATAATTATGTTTAAATTGACAAAAATTAATTTTTCATATGTAGGTACTAAATATTATAATTATTTTTGAAGTTATACTTCTTTTGGCACGTTTAGAAAAAAAATTAGAAAAAAAAGACGCACACCGACAGCCATGCCGCGCTAATATTTCTCGGGAATACGTCGACGAGAGCCGGAACAAACTTGTGTCTGAAGTCGAATCTTTAACTCTAATTCATTAAGAATTATGAAGAAGTAATAATCATATTGACTAACATAGTTTCCTGCTTATAATAACAATGTTATTTATACTAGCTATTAAACAGCTAAAATTTGTTTATTTCCATGCGGGTAGAGAGAGAGTGGTACTATCTGTTACCATATAAATAAATAGATATGTTGGGACATTAACACACAGCACCATTTAGTTCCATGTTAAGCTACGAGGCATGTGTTATGGATACCAAATAGTTTGCACTGCACATACATATATAACTTTAAATACATACGTATTATAAATAAATATAAACACCCATGACTGAAGTACTAACATTTGTGCTCATCACAGAAATGAATGCCCCCAGCGGAACTCGAACCCGCGACCGCTGACACAGCAAGTGGGGTCACTACAAACTGAGCCAAACGTGTGGTCTAATTAATATATTTTTCAAATATATACCTATAATATAATATTTTTAAATATATATTTTTTTAATTAAATTTATTTTTTTGTTTTTCTTGAGGAATATAACCTATATTCCTTTACTTTCCTAACTTTTTATTAATAACGAAAAAAACAAATACCATACTGACAGTAGCCTGAAAATTTTGATGTTCAAAAAAACATCTGAAATAAAAAATCTCTTTAATCGGGAATTGGATCGATTGACCACAGGAAACTCATTGAACAGTATATTCGAATCAAGAACAACGATATCGAGTAAGGTTACTTTGTTATAACAGGTTTAATATGGTTTGCAAACGACAGCCAGTTTGATATGTAGACAGTATCCATAGCTAACCATACTCCATAATATCATAACATTATACACTCTGTCTGTTTGTTGCATTTTCATATTTAAACCAACTGAACTGAATTTGATTAATCCAATCAATTGATTTCTTAGAAATTTGATTAATTTCTTAAAAATTTACCTGGACGTATTAAATTTGGTAACCCATATTAATATTATAAATGCGAAAATACGAGACACTCTGTCTGTTTGTTACCTTTTCATGCTTAATCCGCTGAACCGATTAAAATGAAATTTGGTATGGAGATATTCTTATTTTGAGACACTGGGAATGACATGGAAAAGTTTTTATTCCGAAGAACATCTCTTAAGGGGGTAAAAAGGAAGGAGAGGGGGGAGGGGGGGGGGCTTAGAATTTTTAATGGGGAACCAATCATTTCTCAAGTAAACGATATAACTTTATAATTTTTTTTAAAGTAGGTACTTATCTACTTTTCTATACCTATGTATACCTATATAATTTTATCTATTCCATACTAACCGTTAAAACGTACCTAGAGAGAACCCGAGCGAACTGAGGGTGAGTTGCTAATTACATATATTTTGTCCGCGGCTTCGTTCGCATGGTTATTGGAACAAAAATTAAGGTATTCTTCCTCCTCACCTTTACGGAGATGTCAGCATCCAAGATGCAATCCTTGGTAAATTTTATCTGTTAACCGGTTTAAACGTGAACATATGACAAACAAATACACAAAACTTTCACGTTTTTTATTACTCGCATTGACAGTGTGAACTATTTATTTATAACAACACAAAAGATGAGATATTTCCTTGAACACAAATATTTTATAACCCGGAACATTCAAAAGTCATGGTCTATATTACTAGTACGAACTAAGATTTATGCTCTCGATAATTATTCGATTTATATTTGCCATCTGCTCTATTTCTTTATAATTTGATTATTATGGAGATGTTATACTGAAAGGTAAAGGTCAATCTGTCTGTTTGGTTGTTCACAAACTATTTATAAAGTTTCTTTCTTTTATAATTATTTTATTTAAATATTTAAATAAATATGTTGGAAAATTAACACACAGCACCATCTAGTTCCATGGTAAGCTACGAGTCCTGTGTTATGGATACCAGATAGTTGATACACTACACATATATAACTTTAAATACATACATATTATAAATATAAACACCCATGACTGGAGTACAAACATTTGTGCACGAACGCTGCCACAGCAAATAGGATCACTACAAACTGAGCCAAGCGCTCATTTATTGCTATTTAAAAAAAAAACGAAATTACATATTACCTATTGAGATTTTTTTATTTCAACATTTTAAATAGCTCGTTCTAGAAAATATTTTTGTAGTAACATATAATAACTTCTATATCTGGTTATATTATATTATACAAGCAATATTTCTGATTTAACTTCTCACGAGCAAAATAAATAGAAGCTTCAGTTATAATAAGAAATTCTCAGTAGCAGCTGGAAGTTAGGAAGTTGGCGATGTTGCATCTCACTGCCTCGAACTGCAAGTTGACCTCGCCGGTCGAATCGAAGTATCGTCCTTTCGGACTTTAAGAGTAAAAATAGAATATAGCGTGCACTTGTATTTGCTAGCGTACTTGTGCACTAAAACAACTCCTGCGCAGTTAGCTAGGCTTAATGAGATAGGCCACTATGGCCGAAATCAATCAAGAGGATATTGCTATCTGCTGCTACTGATGACTGACGTGGTCTTTCTCACATAGTTTGAGCTCATGGGTTCGACTCCCGGATGGTTTTATAATTTTATTAATTTTCAACATTGTCTAATAATAGTTGAGGTAAAACAAGACGCTAGCAACTTCCACCTGATAAAATACATCAAACAGCGATTGTAACACAGTTGTCTGCTAAATGAAAATTATAAGCCTTATAACCATTGCCAAAAAAAACCCTGTATATTCGTACAAACAAGTAAATCAAGATATCAGTACACATTATGCGGGCAGAGAAAAAAGATTTTATCGTAGCAACTATGCCTGAGATACAGACGTCAAAGAGATTTTACTAGTTTATTTCATTTCAAGCGTAGTGGTAAATAAGGGCATGCTATATATTTATTTTAATTAATTACATCTAGCTTTTTCTTTCAGTGATGAGTTACGGTGATAAAAATAGCTATTTTCATTATTAAATAAAACTATATTTTCTGATTATTTCGCGAATTTATTTTGATTTTTGGTTCCCGACGTTTCGAATGCTTTACAGCATCCATGGTCACGGGAGAGACTGAGGTGTTACATGTCTTGAATGTATAGTTGTTACAGACAGCCTACCCACAATTAACAAAGTGAAAATTGCACCAATTACATTACAATATTTTTTAACTTTAAACATTTTTATAATTTTAATTATAATTGAATATGGAAAAATATTTATTTAATTTTTGCTATTATTTTTATAATTATTACAACTTTAAAATATTAATTAGTAATATATATTTAGTGTTGCCATTATTATATTTATAACCATAAAGAAAAATATAAAATATAGTATTAATTATTTAAGCCATATAATTGTTCTATGTGTAATTTAAAAAGTTAAAATCAATTAAGGATAATAATTTTAATTTAGTTTGTTATTATTTAAAAACAACTTACTAAGCAACACTATTAATATATACTTTTACAAATGAAAAATTAAAAATATTAATCTGATAAGCTGTCATTTTGATCTACACAGTATGAACTTACTACATCTGCCTGTCTGTTATGTTTATATTTATTATTTGATTTTATTATATTAATAACGATAAGATAGTATTATAAGAAAGTATTAGCTATTTTCACTAAATACCAATCTTTCAAGCCTGTATTTGTTGGTTAAAGTCTCGTTAAAATAGATTCTTTTTCGAAGATTAAAGCTATTTTTATGATATGAGTTCAAAAAGACGTTTTACTTAAAATTAAGGATTATAAAACAAATCTATTTTCTAGCACCAATATTAAAATTTAAGTCAATGAAGCAAACGTATGACGTGAAGCAATTACTTTTTATGCCATAAATCTATGGCGTATACGCCATGACTATTAAATCGTTTGATAAGACATGGCATAACTAACACCTAACTAAGCAAAACTATGTACATATTTGGAGTATTATTATTCCTTCTATAATATAAGCAAAGTTGCGTCTATCTGTTTCTCTGTTTGGCTTTTTTAAATGGATTTTGATGCAGTTTTTATTATTCCGGAACCTTTATCTATACTAATATTCTAAAGAGATAAAGTTTGTGAGTCTGTGAGATTGTGAGTTTCTGACGTTGTAGGGGGTAATCTCTGGATCTACTGAACCGATTTAGATGAATTTAGTAAAAAGATAGTTTGAGACCCTTGGAAGGACATAGGATACTTTTTGTTCCGTAACATCATCCCTTAAAGGGTTGAAAATGGGGATGAAAATTTGTATTGGGAAGCAATCTAGGGACGAACCCGAGCGAAGCGAGGGTGAGTCGCTAGTATGTAATAAATACAATTACAGGTCGTTAGTTTTAGATCATTAATATATATTTATTGGTTGGATGAAATTTAGTATACACCTGAATTAACATATAGGCTAACTTACTGATATGCACCAAAAGAGAAGGAACGGACTCCAGCGAAGCGATGGTAAGTTCGCTAGTTTTCAATATTTTGACAAATTTTGAAAGGAATATCATTGTATTTACTTTTGTTATAATTTTGAAGATTGATAATGCGAAAAATATTTTTAAATTAAAAATTACATATGGCAAGTTTATTTATATTTTTAAATTATCTTAATACTGATTTACGATGTAGTGCTAAGTACTAGTTGATGTCGATTTGGAACTTACGTTCCATGTCGACAACTACTTAGGACCAGTGTTTTATTTACTTTTTATTAGAACCTGCTCGAGTGTTCACAAACTTTGCTTCACAAGACCTTACTCGGTGTTCCATCATCTTAGAATTTTAAATAAACCGACTTAAAAAAATGGAAGTATAATGTAAATTTCACTAAAAATAATCTACCTGTTTAATAAAACAAATCTATTTTTATTATTATTATTTTCTTCATATTATAATTAAGTCTATTTTTAAGTTTAACGTATTTCCTGACATTGTAGCTCTTTTATAAATAGGCTAACATAAATCTACATTCATTTAATCTAACAAATTATACAAAGTAACGTGACAAAGTATCTTATTCTAAGGAAATCATTTATTATTTACTTCATAAATTGATACACAAATGCTTTGTCGCATGACATTGGCTTGAACTAATCAAGACGCTATTCAGCGAAGCATACTAATCAAACTAATGCAATAAAATTATAATTCATAGCACATAAATGTATATAATAAGGCCACAGTCACGTACAGACGGTCGAAAATAGTAAACAATTACCTGTTTTATTATATATCTATCTATGTACAGCGCTCTATAACAATACTAGCGAAGGTACTAGCGAGCAATACTGCCATCATAATAAAGATGGCCCTCACTAAGAATTTGGTCAAAAATGACTTAAATGCAGATTCGGAGTCAGCAAAAATATGCTACTTGATAATCTTATTCATAAAGCTTAAGTGTTATGAATCCGGAGATACCATAACCCATTTCATCGTAACTACGTCAAAGCAAGTAGTATTTTTGACATAGTAGTAAGACAAAACATCTCGAAATCTACTTTAACGAAGTTGCGGCCTTCGTTTTTTTTACGTGTAAATCTAGTACATAAGCTATTTCTGGTTTAAACTTCACTAAAATCAGTTTAGCCGTTACAGTGTGTAGAAGTATTATAATATACTAAGTGACTCACTCAAAAACTTTGTCACCTTGATAATAACTTGTTTTTGTCCAGTAATCATAAAAAAATCTAAATTCAACCATAATCATTAGTAAAATTTAAGGAAAACATATACCTAAATAACTGCTTCGAAAAAAATTGATAGCACTAAAACTCGTCAATAACTACTAAACAAAAAAAAAGATTTTTCCGTTGAGGAACAGAGGAGAAAAAAGTTCTGGGAAGTAGCCAGAAAATATTAGTCTGTAGTGGGCACCATGCACCTAACTTACTTTACTATATACTGCATTAGAATAATACATATCAAATATCCCAATGCGACTCACGTGTTGCATTTTCTACTAAGGCTCCATTATATTTAATAAATAAATATAAGTAAATAAATATGTTGGGACATTAACACACAGCACCATTTAATTCCATGGTAAGCTACGAGGTACGGTACGAGGCCTGTGTTATGGATACCAGATAGCTGATACACTACACATAAATAACTTTAAATACATACATATTATATATATATATATATATATATATATATATATTTTATATCGAATGTCAATTTAAGAAATATGTGTATCATGATCCGGATATTGATGATGATGTCTTCATGACCAATTTTTCTACCCACAAAGGCATTAAAATTGAGTTTAGGGGATGATTGGCCCTTTGGATCAGTCTGTCTTCTTGTAAAAGGTTTTAAAGTAGTTGCCTGGCGAACATATATAAAAATGGAACATCAAAATTTACATGAAGTTAAGTAATTATTTTGGGACCTTTAAAGCGTCTGCAAAGCAATACGGCCGACGGAAAGTGTCTGAGAGTATTGACGACTTATTTTTAACGATATTGTCTAAAATATACGTGAAAATCAGCTTGGAGAATGTACGAGAGGTAAGTAATGTTTTGAGGTACCTTGATTACCTGATACCTGGAAATTGGCCGTCTAACCAAGTTAGCAGGTAGGCATGCGACCTTAGTTCATACTAACACTACCCAATCGACCACATTTCGTTCGTCAGAAAATACGTGACGTCTGGTGGCCGTGGGATCTTGGACTATTAGTGTTTTTTTTTTATGTTGGGACATTAACACACATCACCATCTAGTTCCATGGTAAGCTACGAGACCCGTGTTATGGGTACCAGATAGTTGATATACTACACATATATAACTTTATATACATACATATTATAAATATAAACACCCATGACTGGAGTGCAAACATTCGTGCTCATCACACAAATGGATGCCCCCAGCGGGACTCGAACTCGCGACCGCCGGCATAGCAAGTAGGGTCACTACAAACTGAGTCAAACATGTTTATATTAGTTACTGTGTTTCCATAAACATATAATATAGAATGAACGTATTATGTATGTGGCAACTTGCATACATTATATCTGAGTTCATTGACTGATTTCCCAGACAACAGAAATCGCGGTCATCGGAAGACCTGTTATGGCTTTGTAATTTTCATTCAGCACCATTTGCGGTACTTGCCATCGGTTTCTCAAGCATAAACTGACATTTTCTCGGAATAACAACAATGTTACTTGAGTAGTCTGTCCAATGCCTGATATGCTATACGATACTATACTGTGAAAATTTATTTGCTTCATTTTATAATTTCATACCGAATGAGTCTAGGCAGAATGTAAACTACTAAGTGAATGTAAATTGATTGTTAGTAAATCTTTGTGTTTGTATATGTACCTTAATTTTAAAAGTCTTTTGCCCGATTTCACCAACGTCACCTAAGTTTAAGGGATCCCCTAAGCATGGTTAGGGGGCTGTTAGGGGACAGTTTCTATTTCGTCGACAGTTAGGGGTCACCTAACTATTAAAAGGCCCCCTAAATTTAGGTGCTCGAAATATGGGCTTAAAGACGATGGTAAAACGAAATTTTATTTAGGGGCTAGATTAGGGGACTTTTAAGCTAGGGATCCCATACGTAGGTGGTAGCTTATGGGTTGTTGGTGAAATCGAGCATTTGTCTTTTGAATCATTAACCTACACCTAATTAACAAATCAATAAATAACTTTCTCATGATTGTATGTAGTTTATGTACTCTACTCCTCTTTTCTATTAAGTGGTGTGACGATTAAAAGTAAGTATCTATCGATTATTATGTGTTTTTAAATCAGTTTAATAGGATTATAGTAGCCAAGTGGCAACGCGCTCTCTTAGGAATCCGAGTGAAGCGGGGTCAAATCTCGGGTCTCGCATCTCTGATTTTTTCACATATGAATCATTTCTAACATAATTTCCATTTGTCTTACAGTGAAAGAAAACATCGTGAGAAAACCTGCATGTCTGAGAGAACCTATCAAGTTTTCGATAGACATATGAAGTCCGCCAACCCGTACTTGTCCAGCGTGGTGTACTATGGCGTGGTCCCCCCTTGTATTGAATTGGTCCGTGCCCAGCAGAGTGACTGGGCCTAAATACAAGTCATATAGATTATCCATTATATAACAAAACCTCTTTACAATATGTATAATATGAAATTTAAAATATTTATTTCTATACTATTTTATTTATGCGGATACTAGAGGATATTCAATAATAAGATTAAAAAATAAGAATAAATAAGATTTTCAATATTTTTCTCTGAGCAACAAGTCTAAATAACGGTTATATACTAGCACAATTGATTTAACATGTTTTAGTGTACTTACTGTATGCTGCTATGATATTGGATACACTTAGTGACTTCGTTTAAAAATTAGATTTGTAAGAAAAATCTATTTACTTGCGTGTAAATGCGAAAATTTATTTATTTAAATTTTATTTATTAAAGAGGTACAAACAAAGGTATAACTTCAAAATCTCTAAGTCGAATCTGTACATTAAATATTTTATGGAAAATCTTATTGAAATAGTCGTTATTATCGATAGAGAGGCCGAATCTATAGTTTTTAGCTTGTTTGTTACTCTGTCTGTATGCCTGGGAAAGCATCACGAGAAAATCACTAGACAGATTTTGATGAAATTTGGTATGATGATAGCTAGTTATCCTGGTCAACATATAGGATACTTTTTACTGCGGGAAAATATCTTATCTCTGTACTTACCACCAAAACGTACTTAGGGACGAACCCGAGCGGAGTGAGTTTGAGTCGCTAGTATTAAATATAGCCCCCATATCCCACGCATGGATTTTTCCTGAAATATTAGTGTCATATAATAGGTATCTATATACATATATGCTGTATGGGGATACTTTTCAGATATATTCGTAACAGATATTTTGGATACTCCGTTCAAAATTCACTTTAATTCTAAAATAACCAATAATTACTGCGGTACTATTTTCTAAAGTAATTCTACACGTATTCATTCTCAGTGGTTTTTAAGCTTTTTTTACCGTTCATTCTATAATAATATATTAATCTCCGCTTTTTCCGTAACGTTCCATTCTACGCGACATTAGCGAAGTAAATGCTGCCCAATTGCCACTTCTATGAGCCATTCAACGAAAGAATTGAAATAAAAGTAAAGTAAGAGTTTGACAATAAATATATTGGGACATTACCACACAGCACCATCTAGTTCCATGGTAAGCTAAGAGGCTTGTGTTATGGATACCAGATAGTTGATACACTACACATATATAACTTTAAATACATACATATTATAAATATAAACACCCATGATTGGAGTACAAACATTCGTGCTCATCGCACAAATGAATGCCTCCAGCGGGATTCGAACCCGCGACCGCTGGCACATCAAGTAGGGTCACTACAAACTGAGCCAAACGTGTCGTCAAAGTTGACAAGACTAGAAACATTTCTTTTGTTAAATGTAGAACTTTGTCATATTATAGTTAAGTATAAATGCTGTCTAAGAATCTCGGTCTAAGATAACCATGATGTTTTAGTCAACAAAATTTTAAAGCGATCGAAGTAATAAGTGAAAAATACAACAGTTCGCCAGAGGTGAGGAGTTGCAACTGACTCATCATGCACTTGAGGCGTGAACGCTTCTTGGCATAACCACAGATCATATAATACGTACTAAGTACAACTAAGGTAAAGTGAGCCGTCGGTTTTGTTTGCATCGATTCATAGTCTGGCTTTGTCGGAGATCCTTGAATAACTAATCAGTTACTAATTTAGTATGACGTACTAATTAGGAAGGAAAAAAATCTTTAAGTATACTTACATCGTTGCGTATAAAGTTTGTAACAAAATGGAATGTAAACACATATTATTTACAATCTCAACGCTGGGAAATATAATTTAGAACAAAATTTTAGTTTTTGAAAAATAATATTTGATTCCACTACTACATAGTTATCAAAAAAATAATTATTGCAATATTCGCAATTTTTATGATTAAGTGCTCAGTATTTATATTAGTGTAGTAGGCTAGTGTCTCTACCTTTTGTAGTTTTAGCGTGAGCGAAGCCGCGAGTTCTGCTAGTTTTTAATAATCAAAATAAATCAATTTAATAAGCTCAAGCGGGTATTAAATTAAACTAACCGGACTCCAAAACAAAGGTAGGCATGGCCATCAAAATTGCATTTTGCAGTCATCATAAATAATCATCTCGAACAAAAGCTATATGTAATATTTTGATGTTATCTCCTCATGCATTAACACACCCGTTCTCATGTAATAATGACTTTCGAAATATTAGTTAATAAAGAGTGTACTATTATTAATCATACTAAGTACTAACTGTATACAATTTTACTCCTGTATACTTAGGAAAAAATAACTAAACTCCTACTACATTTTCATTAAATTAGAATAGAACAAAATGGAACCGAAAGGAATGGAACAGAACACAATAGAACAGAACACAACACTACACAACAGAACAAAATTTTAATTTTTAATTTTACCGCGGAAAAAGTATCCTATATTTTGACCCGGATAACCAGCTATCACAATACCAAATTTAATCAAAATCCCTCCAGTTGTTTTTCTATGATGCGGTAACAGTCAGACAGACAGCAAAAATTCTAAAAACTATAAATTTGGTCTCTGTATCGATCATAATGTTTGTTTCAATAAGATTTTTCAAAAAATATTTAATGTACAGATTTGGTTTAGTTAGAATACATGATTATATCGCAAAAATCATAAAATTTAAAATCCAATACAAATATAATCAATTATTATTTCCATTTGCATTTCGCTTGCAAACTCGATTCAAATACAGCAGAAATTCTAAGTATGATTAACGATTATTTCATATGAAATTTCCGCGCACATATTACAGTTATAAATAACTAGATGTTGTCTGCGGTTTTCCACGGTGAATAGATTACATATTGTGTTACGGTTTGTATGCATATATATATATATATATATATATATATTTATATATATATATATATTTATAATATATATTATAAATGTGAAAGTGTGTTTGGTTGTTTGTGTGTTTGTCTTTCTGACGTCGAAACGGAATGACGGATTGGCGTGATTTTTGGTGTGAATAGAGTTGGAGAGCTGGAGAGTGACATAAGCTATTTTTTATCTCGGGAGATCATCTATTGATTTATAGTTTTATTTAAAATGTCAACTATTCACATTTATTTTTGTGTGCACACAAATATAAAAGTAGTTAATAGCGGGATATTTATAACATTTAAAAATTTTATGTTTTAATAACGAATGCAAATACAATATCTACGTTTTATATATCTATGTTTTTAATTATTAGCTGTCTGCATGATATTAGCCTAGGTGGCATGGCTAGGACCCCCCCAACGTGCGTTCACCTTGTCGTGGTGGGGGGGCTCAGTAGTGCCCGGCAACCCAACCGGGCGCGAAGCCAAGAAACGCACAGGGAGATGGCCCACTTCGGTGGGCGGTGGGAGGTGGCCCTCTTCGGGGGGCGGTGTACCTTGCGGGTTGCTCCTGGTACTTCTCTGATAGCAGAGTGGACCTTGGAGCAACCCCATGGTTGTGGTGGTCTGCTTCGGCAGACCTGCCATCGGGGCGTCGTAGTCGAATGCGTAAGCGATTATGCGACGCCCCATTAAGACGGGGTAAGGTTTTGTTGGGTTTTAGTGGGTAGTACTGGCTGTATTACGCCGGTGAGTCCCACACGTCGTGCGTAAATGCATTTCCCAACGTTAAAAAAAAAAAAAAGGTGGCATGGCTAGGTCACCTTTATTCTATCTATGAATAGAAGAGAATACGGTGCTATCTATACATGCAATAAAACATATACATAAAATAAGTTACCAACTTAGCAAAATCTGTAAATGAAATATTTTTTAAAAACAATGACCAAAACAATAATAATCATTTTTTTTCTGTTTGTCTGTATATCTGTTTGTCTGTTTGTGTGTGCGCGTTTCACGCAAAAAGTAATGAACCGATCTTAACAAAATTTGGTGAAATGATAACTTATCACTCGGGTCAACATTTAGAATACCTTTTACTTCAGGAAAATCTTTCTTTCTCACGGGAAAAAAGAATAACTGGTTTTATCGAGTCGTTCTTAGAAATTAACATGTCTAAGGCTGGCTATACCTTAAGAGATACATCAAAACAATGTACTAGAAAATTGTAGGTATTAATAAGGCCTTAAGAAAAATCTGCAGGTCCATAAGTCTCTCTCTTTTAAGGTTCACTCGCGATAACTATTCATATATATATATAAAATTGAAGTGTCGCTTGTATAGTTACTAAAAGTTAAAACTAACCCTTAGAATTATTCACTAAACTTTTTAATATTGTGAAGTGCTATTACTTTTTTCTTGCCAATTTATTTCTCTTTTTTAGTCAGGTAAATAAAACCTTGAAATTATCCTAAAAAATGGTATATTACTTTATAGAATATAATTTCATTTAAAATATCAAATGTTCGCGTACAAATAAGAAAGTATTATTCCAATAGTGCCTGAGATATCAGGATCGATCAATTTAATTTTGGTTACTTTTTTTTTTCAATCTTTTTTTTATCTATGGTCGTATGTGGTCGTAAAAAAATCTATGTGGTAGTTAAAATGACTTACTAGTATACCTAACACAGCTTATTTAAAGCAGAATCTCTAACATAGCTATCTTTCTTCTTTTAAGCGAGGGATACTGTAGTGTAAAAAAGAAGATACAATAATAAATAGTACATGAATTTCGAGTAAAACTATCAAGTTTTATAAAATACTAGCAACTCACCCTCGCTCCGCTCGGTTTCGTCCCTGGTTACGGTTTAACGTTTAGAATAAATTACTCAGAGATGAGACATTTTTCGCCAGTAAAAAGTATACTATATTTTCATCAATATCTGTCCAGTGGTTTCCTCGTGATGTGTTCCCAGATAGACTGACAAAAATTATATAGACTATATTGTTATACAAGAAACAATGATATAGATTCGGCTTTTGTATCGATAATAATGATTTTCCAAAAAATATTTAATGTACAGATTCGACTCAGTTAGAATTTTATTATATATATAGCACGCTTTTTCTATTAACCCATATTAAAATTTAAAAAATATGTAAAGTTTATATCATACATTCAGGTATATGAGTCCGAATTTTACTACCGAGCTATCGTCAGACTAACAGAGTGAACTTATCAAGAGTGATGTATGCTCATTGCACAATATATACTTATACTATTATGTTATTAAAAGGATAGATTTGTATTTTGTATGTTTGTAACGAATAAACTCAAAAACTACTAGAGCGATTTTGGATTAAATTTCGTAAGAAGGGAGTTTGAGACCCTAGGAAGGATATGGGATATTTTTTATTCCGGAAATCATCCCTAAAGGGGGTGAAAATGGGGATGAAAGTTTGTATGGGGAATCAATCTAGGGACGGTGAGTCGTTACAATTTATTATATTCTTTGCTTAGATACTTAGCTAGTCTTAGTGATATTGAAGAGGAAGTCATCATTTAAATACATTCAGATCTAAGGATTAACTTACGAGAGTGTGTGAAGAGAATGATGATATTTAAATAAATTAATAATTTATAATTATCTTTTAAACCAAGTTCACAAAACTTAGGCCTAAAAATAATGAAAAAAAGCGAAAGAGTTTCTAGAGATGATAGCGCTTGATTACTCAGTATAGCTTTTACATATCTTAAATAAATAAATATGTTGGAACATTAACACACAGTACCACCTAGTTCCATGGTAAGACGAGGCCTGTGTTATGGATACCAGATAGTTGATACACTACACTTATATATCTTTAAACACATACATACATTTTATAAATAAATATAAACACCAATGACTGGAGTACAAACATTCATGCTCATCACACAAACGAATGCCCCCAGCGGGAATCGAAGCCGCGACCGTTGGCATAGCAAGTAGGGTCACTACAAACTAAGCCAAACGTGTCGTCGTGTCGTCTTGAATATTGTCTACACAGATCTACAAATGTTAGTCAAAATTTGTCTTTGTATTAGACATATGTTCTTCACGATGATAATATTACGGTTTAAAAGATATAGTATAAACAGACATAATATTGTAAATAAATATTTTATATGCACTATTAGTATTCATATTTCGAAAGCTATTATTTGAGACTGTAAATTTCAAATTGATACCTACGAGTATATTGTTTCAAATCAATGTACAGGAAATGATAAAGCGATATTGCACCACTCTCTATCACAAATGATAGACCCCGCAGAGTTTTGTTCAAAACAAATATTTCGTAGAATTGCAACTAGTATTATATATATTTTTATAGATTGTTTGGTTATTGTTTGCGAGAGAAGTATGCTTTTACTAAATAAATCTATTCATAAAATGAAATTACAGTGGAAAAAGTTATGTATTGAATGTTTTTAAAGAAAAATATGTATTTGAGAAACGTTTCGAATATTATAGGAGTCAACTCACATCATTTGAGATTATGAATGGATTAATAGGGTTGTTATTCTTCCGGAAATACTTTGAGTTAGAAGCATGGGGGCTAAGGTAAGATGACGTAATAAATAAGGTTAGGTCAGTAATGTGGTCCGAATATGGTATTCTAGGGTTTGTGTAGGAATTAATGTCATTCTTTTCTATCAACCAAGTCGGTTTAAAGATTCAGCGCCAGCTCCATTTCATTAAAAAATATATAATTAGCCAAACGACAGTGGATAATATTTAGGGCCGCTCCACCCGATCACAGTGCGGTCTCGGTCCGATATCGGTCTGGTTAAGTATTGTTATAGGTACTAGAAACAATAAGTGCATTCACAACTATCAGTAAGAGTCACATTCCGGTCAAATCACGCTTCAGCAACGTTTCTTGTATAGAAATACTTTATCAGACCGATATCGGACCGAAAACGGACTGTGACCGGCACTCTAGTATGGAACGACCCTTATTTTATTTTAAAGTTGGTACAATAACTATGACTACTTTTTACTTAAAAAAGGTACATATGTAAACTTGTTTATAGAGTTACTGTTCACGTAGAACCTATTTATTGACAAAAGATATATATCAACGTTTCAAATATACCAAAAAAATTGAGCTGAAATGAATACCGCCTCATTTTAAAGTAGGTTAAAAATTATGGCAATGAATCCAATCATTCTTTATAATTTATATGAAAATTTTTATTTACTTTTAATCTGAATACCGACTTATTTCGTATTTGTTAAGAAGCGAGGGAGCGGATAAAACGCTCAAAAGTTCATTTTGTCAACATTAAATACAACACCGTGATAGCACAAAACAATTTATTTTATACTTGATACTTAAATAATGTCTTATTTACGAACTACGAGTCGACAAAATGACACGTAATTTTCTCATAAAATGCGAGACGCTGAGTCACTGTTCAGTACAAGTGTACAAATGTTTGTTATCGTTTTGTTTCCTTCTACTCTATTGTAGTAGAAAAGGCCCGCAATATTTTCTTTATTTTATTTATTATTATATATTTTTATGTACACTAGTGTTTCCCAGTGTTAGTTATCCAGTTCATTAAAATGTATTTAAGAGCTCGTCAATAGCTTAATAGCTATTTTTTTTTGTTTAATAACAAAAAAAAAGAAAATCGGTTGACAAACAGAGGAGAAAAATGTACTGAACTATTTTATATGTGACGATCATGTTCTCCTGGCCGATTCCGGCTACGTCGGCCAATCTCATTGAGACTAGCCAACTGCGCAGGAGATATTATAGTGCACAAGTGTACGCGCAGACACAACGTGCACTCTCTATTCCTGTCACTCTCATACTCCGGTGGGAAGACTACTCGACACGACCGACGACCGGTGAGAGTTAAGACGCAGGACCGACGGCTTTACGTGCTCTCCGAGGCACGGGGGTGAAACACCGCCAACTTCCCAACTCCGAGCTGTTACTGAGACTTACTATTCAGAAAGACTCAATAACTATACTTGGCCCGACCCGGTACTCAAACCCAGGACCTCTGAGTGTGCAGCCGTACATGCTAGCCACTACCACCGAGGCAGGTATTTTATATGTAGTACCTATTTACATATATCTTTTTTTGTAATCTCTACTAATCACATTATGAATGCCAGTATTAATTCCATCTATGAGTGAGTAAGTGAGCGAGGTATTGTATGTCTTCATGCTGTAAGTGTAAACGCTTAGTAGATTTAAATATAACTATCGACTCACCCTGGCTTCGCTCAGGTTCGTCCATATTTATATACATTAATAATAATAATAATTTATTTATTGTACTATATAAAGTGACAATATAAAAGGGGTTAAAGTAAGTAAAGCAAGTTGTACAAAAAGGGTCAAAAAAATAAGTTGAACTACTATCTCATAAACTAAGTCAGAGTCTGTATTTTAGGTGACAGACATTATACATACATGTGTCGTATTTTTTTTTTATGGGACTAAGGGGGCAAACGGGCAGGAGGCTCACCTGATGGAAAGTGATCACCGCCGCCCATGGACATCTGCAACACCGCAGGGCCTGCAGATGCGTTGCCGGCCTTTAAGAAAGGAATACGCTCTCTTCTTGAAGGTGGCCAGGTTGTAGCGGTTCGGAAAGACCGCTGGCGATAGCTGGTTACACAGAGTGGTTGTGCGGGGCAGAATATGCCTTAAAAATCGCACTGTTGTGGAACGCTGGACATCGAGGTGGTGTGGATGGAATTTACTATTTTGGCGCGATGTCCGATGGTGAAATTCAGCAGCCGGGATCAGTCCGAACAATTCCTCGGAACACTCCCCGTGATAGATGCGGTAGAAGATGCAGAGTGATCCAACATCTCTACGCAGAGCTAAAGGATAAAGGAGTGTCGTATAATGTATATATAGTTTTAAAATATTGTCACTGACATTTATGATTACTGCTTCGCTCCCATGGGGCCCTTCACCAATAACGGGCCCTTCATCAATAAAATTTTTCAAATCTGATTATTATATTACTGTGATTAGCCCGTTCAAACAAACAAACAAACAAACAAACAAACAAACAAACAAACAAACAAACAAACAAACAAACAAACAAACAAACAAACAAACAAGTTCTGCCTCTTTATAATATTAATAACTAATATTAATAGTTGATTAACTAATTATTATTGTGAAAATATCGATTTTGATAATTTAACAGAATATGTAAAGTGAAAAGGGCTTAGTCAAGTTGTTGTTCTACAGTTTATAGAAAACTAAAAATATACATACAGGTATAAAACTGTTTGGGATGACGGAAGTAAAAGTAGCTAAGCCACTTCATTACGACGCGACGGCTCATCTATTAATAAACCCTATTAAGTACAAGGCCGAGGCACATGTATATTTTTACTGCTACGGTGATCTAGTGGCTAGCATGTACGGCTGCAGATCCGGAGTTCCTAGTTTCGAATCCCGGGTCAGGCCAAGTTTAGTTATTGAGCCTTTTTGTGAACAAAGTCCCAGTAACAGCTCGGAGGTATAAATATGAAATATGAAGTTGGCGGTGTTACTCTCCCGATCCCTCACTGATTGTGCAGAGTTATCGTTTCATCGAAATTTGAGAGTAAAAGGGATAGGGATTGCGCTGGTGTCTGCGCGTACACTTGTTTACTATAATATCTCCTGTACATCTGGCTAGTCTCAGCATGATTGGCCACCATGACCGAAATCTGACATCACGTTTTCCAAAAAGATTTCCTTACTAATTACAAGAAAATATTATGGTCTTACGAAAAGGTTATTAAGTTGATTTACTTAATTTTTCAATACATTTTAAATAACAGCTTGACCCCTCGCTTATCCGTATCGTAGAATATAACAGCTCAAATTACGTTTCTGCGAGAAAAGCTGGCGGAAAACTACAATAAATTTAAACTATTCAACTTACATAACTATTCGATAAAATGTAAATTGTACTACGTGAGCTGAACACATATTGCACTACACATATTCCTTGTTAAACAGCTTTGCAGTTTTTGTATTGCTTATTCGGTGTAGTTTATAAGGAAAACGTTTTATTTTTGGTATGGCAATAACATTTTTATTTTAGGTATCCTATAAATGGTTTAGCAGCTAGTATATGGTTGTAGACCACAAAGTGAGTGCGTCTTTGACGTTTCGATTAGTTAATTAACCGCAAATATAATGATCACAGGAGAGAGGTTTGATTTCTCAAGAGTTATTAAAGACGGTGTCTACCCACAACATTATAGAATAATTTGGAGCAAAATAGAATGACATCTAATAATATTAAAAACTAGTAGTGAAAAAAAAAACTACTATCCCACGGGGACCGTAAATTTTTCGGGATAAAAAGTAACCTATGTGCCATTTCAGACTATAATCTTTCCTTGTGCCAAATTTCATCCAGATCCGCTCTGCTGTTGGCGTGATTGAATGACAAACATCATATTTATGGGATTATAAAGAGATTGAAACAAGAGAATTGAATTGAACAATATTTAAAAAGTAATTAATGATGATTTCTAATTGATCAGAACGCGGAGAAAAATCAAAGTAAGAAAATAAAACCGCAAAAAAATGAGAAATATAGTTTTTTTAGTCTATAAAAAAGTTGGCATTAAATATGTTCTTCAACTATACTGACATAGTACATAAATATTGAAATAAAAAACCAGTTTCTACAAGTATAATATGTTCGATTGATTGGTAGGAGTTATTATTGGCTAATGGCAGTTCGTCTCGTCAGGTAAACCGCGTTGGACGCGCATTATGCGTTATCAGTTTATCCGTTGGCCGAAGTTGTAAGAGATGGCGGGTCAAGTAATTATCAATGAATTTTTAACATTTGTGCAAAATAAAATAGATATCTTAGATGAATTGAGTATAGTGCAGATTTGTGCTAGCAATTTTTCCGATGCTGAAATTGAAGATGGCAAGTGTGTTTTATATAACATATGTGGTGACAAGGTACGAAATGTCCATAGAAAAGGAGAAGATAAAAAGAAGCGAAATATTAAGGACGTTATCAAGCTACTGAAGGAAGTCGACCCTGATGCCCAGCCAACTTTTGTTGCTAAAGACCTGAATCGCTTGCCACCGGTTTCATTTGACTATATCGATGTAACTCGATTGTTAAAAGATATGACAATTATGAAGACGGAACTATCTGAGTTTCAAACTAAGATGAGTGCTGAAATTAATGAGCTGCGTAATGCATTTGAACACCAGAAAAATAAATGCAAAGAAACTAGTACATCCCAGTTAACGCCCGTGCATTCAAACACGCTACCGCTTATGCCTATACCACGTACTAACAATACGAAACCGGTTGAAGCAGAATTTACGCCAACGTATAGGGATATTGTACGCAAAGTGTTGCGCCCGCGACGTACTAAATTCGACCATATGCGAACGACACCGAAAGACGAGATTCGCATGCTTAGTAAGAACGGAGTAAGTTCAAAGTCGAACGATAACGAGCAGTTTGATTGCGATGATAACTTTACATTAGTTAAGAATAAAAAACGTAAATATAAAATTAATAATTTGCGAGGAACTTGTGAAACTACGGGAAAGATACGAGTCGTAGAATCTCAATGTTCGATTTACGTTTCTCGTGCGATGAAATCTGTCACTGTATCGGATATAATCGACCATATTACGGACATGGGTGAGCAATGTTCTAACGTGGAGTTACTACAGCAGTTTAATGAAACGTCGTTTAATTCTTTTAAAGTAACAATACCGACGAGTAAAATAGATACCTTTTTGGATACTAACTTCTGGCCCGCGGGTCTTGTTTATCGAAGATTTCGTGAACGTAGACAACCTACCGTCCTTAATAAAAACTTAATGGATAGTTCTAATGAATTATTGGTGAAAATGGTTACATTTAACTGTAAAAGCGTAAAGAGATCTGTAGAACAAATAAGATCTATATGTCGATTTTCTGATATTGTGGCTTTACAGGAAACGTGGCTTTTACCTCATGACCTTGGTTTTATTAACGAAATCAGTGCAGACTTTGGATGCTTCGCCAAGTCATCAATTGATACGACATCAGGTATCCTGAGAGGACGCCCATACGGTGGCTTAGCTTTATTATGGAGAAAATCAATGTTTTCCGATGTCACAGTCATTAACTGTAAGAGTGATAGATTGGCGGCGGTGCAAATTAATATGGGCTGTCGTCAATTTTTGATCTTAACTGTATATTTACCAACCGATTCGGAAGAAAACCTAGTTGCGTTTACGGACTGTTTGGCCGGCATAGAAGCATTGATTGATGACAGTAGTGCGGAGGCTATATATGTGTTAGGAGATTTTAATGCACATCCTAGCGCTAGATTTGGAAAAGAACTACTGGAATTCTGTGTGGAGCACGCTCTAGTGTGTGTGGATAAAGACCTAATGCCAAGTGATACGCATACCTTCGTGAGTGAAGCAAACGGAGCTAGGAGATGGCTTGATCATTGTGTGGTGTCAAGTGCTGCTAGGGCTACTGTCAAGTCGGTGCACGTGGACTATGGTGTTTATTGGTCGGACCACTTTCCCTTAGTAATTACGTGTAAAATGAATGTGGTAATAAGTAAAATTACTTTGACGAGCATTAACTGGTTAAATGGTATTAGATGGGGCCAAAGGCGAGATGAACAAATTAGTTTATATTCTAAGTACTGCTGTGATAATTTAGGTTCTTTAAGTCTATCTAGTCAATGTGATAATTGTTTATTTTATAATTGTAAAGATCATTTGTTTTTAATTGATGAATTTTATGATAAAATTGTAAAGGTATTGCAAACTGGAGCCATTAATAGCGCAATAAAGCAAAATGATGCACCGAAAAAGCCTAAGAAAGTCTGTGGATGGAACTATCATGTAAAAGACTGTCACCAAATTGCGAAATTGCATTATGCATGGTGGAGTTTTAACAATAAGCCAAATGCGGGTGAATTGTATAATAAAATGATCGTAAGCCGTAATAGGTTTAAGAACAAGCTGAAGTGGTGCCAAAACAATCAAGAAAAAATTAAATTAGACATGTTGGCAACTCATAAATCTGAAAAGAATTTTATAAGATTTTGGCGTACTACAAACTCATTTAATTATAAAACTAGTGTTCCTGTGGCAGTAGACGGTATAAGTGATAGGAGGAAAATCGCTGATTTGTTTTCACACCACTTCAGGGTTGATCCGTTGGCGACTCGTCAGGTGAGTAGTATACAGAAGAGTGACACGACTGTCAATGTATGTTTTACTGCTGAGGACGTGGCTTCGGTAGTAAGCAAAATGAAGAGAGGTAAGTCTCCAGGTTTAGATGGTTTAGGTATAGAACATATATTGTATGCTGGTGATGAGATATATAGGGTACTAGCCAGCCTTTATAGTGTATGTATGAATGTTGGTTACCTACCGAAGCAACTCATGAAGACTGTGGTAGTTCCTATTCCTAAAAACAAAACAGGCGACCTTTCTAGTACCAAAAATTATAGGCCGATTTCGTTAGGAACTATATTAGGAAAGATACTAGAAAGACTCATCTATTCGGATGTAAAAGAGAATATAAAGTTGAGTGATGCTCAGTTTGGTTTTCGTTCTGGTCTTTCAACAGACTCGGCAATTTTCAGCTTGAAGGCAACGGTCAACCACTATATTAATAGGGGCACATCTGTATATGCCTGCTTTTTGGACTTGAGTCGTGCCTTCGACCTAGTAAATTATAATTTACTTTGGGAGAAACTGCATGCTTCTAATGTCCCAATAAAGACTGTCAATCTGTTGAGATACTGGTATGAGAACCAATTAAATAGCGTGAGATGGGGCGACGCGACATCTAGCGAATATAAGCTAGAATGCGGTGTGCGTCAAGGAGGGTTGACCTCTCCGGACCTATTTAGCCTTTACATAAACAACCTGATTGAGGAATTAAGAAGTGCCAGAGTTGGTTGTCATGTTGGATCAACTTGCATGAATAATTTCAGTTATGCTGACGACATGGTACTTCTTAGTCCCTCAATCAGAGGGCTACGTAAACTCTTAGCAATCTGCGAACAATATGCTGCTGATCATGGCTTGAAATATAACGTTAAGAAGACAGTTATGATGGTATTTCGGGCTGGCAGAGGTCCGGAGACGATTCCGGGCATATATTTAGAAGGGTTATTAATAGAGAGGGTTGAGCGGTTTAGGTATCTAGGCCATATTCTAACTGACAAACTTGATGACAGGGACGATATAGAGAGAGAACGCCGGGGGCTAGCTGTGAGATGCAATATGCTCGCGCGTAGATTTGGGAAGTGCAGTGATGATGTGAAGGTGACATTATTTAAAACATATTGCGTATGTTTTTATACATGTCAGCTTTGGGTAAAATTTCCTAGGCGAGCGATTAATAACATTAGGGTACAATATAATGACGCATATCGTATCCTGATGAAATTGCCCAGATACTGCAGCGCTTCCGATATGTTTGCAAAAGCTCGAGTGCCTGATTTTTTCGCGGTAATTAGATCACGAATCGCTTCATTTTGGAATCGTTTGAGAGTCTCTAACAACGAGATCCTTGCGAAGTTGGTAAAAACTTTTGACTGCACGATTCTTAAGTTTTGGCTTTCGGTGCATCAGGAGGCTAATAAAAAATAGATTCTTATAGATTTAGTAGTAATGGCCTATATACTCAACAGCGATATATTGTTTTTAATTCTAGTTTAATTTAATGAAGAGTCTGACTGAATTTTGTTTTTATAATGTTTTTATTGACTTGCATATATATGCATAAGTGATATAAAAATTGACTTGTATAACTACATATATGTTATTATATTATAAATTGGGTGTATACCTTTGCAATAAATATTATTATTATTATTATTATTATTATTAATGGTCTTTAAATAAATTTGACATTTCCTCTTAGCATGCTCACTACTTGTTGACTTTTATGAGAACATCGTAAGCAACTATTATTTTTAACTGCGCCAAAAAATACGGTTATCATTGGTTAAAATTTAAATATGTCGGTCCGCGTCCACCATCGTAACTACTTATTGAAATGAAAAGAAATTGAAATGAATAAAAGTATCTTTGCGGATTTTCTTGCGGATTTATTTTGATTTTTGATTCCTGACGTTTCGAATGCTTTATCGGGACCCTTTTTCCGGGTCCGAAACCGAAAAAATACTTTGATTTAAAATGTCAAACATTCGCGTTTTAAGAAAGTATTAAATTAAACATTATTCTATTAGACTTATCCAAACACTTTTGAATCGTTAATATTTAAAGAGAGTCAGTGTAGTCAGTTTATGAGGAAGCTACCACCGGCTCGGAAAGTAGTTCTGCTGAGAAGAGCTGGCGAGAAACTCAACAGTTGCTCTTTTAAATATCGACCTATATGTTTGGACATGCGGACCCGATTCGTACAATGTTAATTAATTGTATAGCGTATATACAATCATAAGCGTCTAATATAATATATATAGATGAAAATGAGTACACAGAGACGCACAGGGTAAATTAGGTTTTTTTATTTTAATTTTCCCTCATGATTTCTTTGAGATTTGGGCTTGAAAATAAAATTTCTTCGACTAACATATTATGCGTTACCAACGCGTTAAAATCCATATGTATACCAGAATTGAGTTTAACCGGAAGTTGGGGATATCCGAAAATACAGCCGTAGGTCGCATATTAATTGTAGTTTCAACATATTTTTCATCGTATTTTAATGTCTCACATCTTTGAAAACGTTATAATAAGAATTGTTAGTTTCTATATCACATGTTGTGGTTTCTGCTTCGTAAGTTATTATTGTCACATGCACTCAGCGACATTGTTGTAACCACATGACTAGATAATTAACTTTCTCATATACTCACGTTTATGACGGTCAACTAAGATAAGACATACCTACATATTATTATAAAATTAAATATATATATATATATATATATATATATATATATATATATATATAAAATCGACATGTCTGTGAATTTTTATATAATAAAATTATATATAAAATCGTTTCGTGGGATATGTAATGTAGTAACATATTATAACCATAACGCCTATGGCCTAACATAAGTTTTAGTGTATACGGTAGTGAAATTCAATAGTAATATAGTAAATTAAAAACTAATAATAAATAAATAAATATGTCAGCATATTAACACATAGCACCATCTAGTTCCATCATCCATGGTAAGCTACGAGGCTTATGTTATGGATACCAGATAGTTGATACACTACACATATATAACTTTAAATACATACAAACATATAAATATAAACACCCATGACAGGAGTACAAACATTTGTGCTCATCACACAAATGAACGCCCTCAGCGGGGCTCGAACCTACTAGCGTCACTAGAACCTGAGCCAAACGTGTCGTTAGAATGTTTTAGTGAAATTAAAAAAATTTAAAAGAAATCGATAAGATTTGTATAGAAACATTGTAATTATCAATATTTTGCTTATCACTTAAACTTATTACCTTATGTTATTAATCATATTATATATTTTCAAAACTACTACTTACGTCATTTTATTTCATATCGATAATATTTTTTAAATTAACTAAGTATATTCTGGGAACAATATTTATTATTTACATATTATATTATAATCTATATAAATTTTACAATTTGAATCTTTTAATAATTCATATGTTTAAAACTATTAATACCTAAAATCACATAGCTTGTAAATTCGTATATGTACATACATACGACGACACGTTTGGCTCAGTTCGTAATGACCCTACTTGCTGTGCCAGCGGTCGCGGTTTCGAGTCCCGCTATGAGCATTTGTTTGTGTGATAAGCACGAATGTTTTTACTCCAGTCATGGATTGTATTTATAATATGTATGTACTTAAAGTTATATATGTATAGTGTATCAACTATCTGGTATCCATAACACAAGCCTCGTAGCTTACTATGGTTCTAGATGGTGTTGTGTTTTAATGTCCCAACATATTTATTTATTTATTCAAAACTACAAATATGTATTTATGTTATTTCTACTTAAAATTTATTTATTTATTCAAAACTACAAATATTTATGTTATTTCTACTTAAGTTATTGAGTTATGTTATTTTCTTGTATTATTGAGTCGGGTCAACACCTTTTTTGTTCTTTTCATTGAATCAACAATCACAGCACAGGTAACAAAAACAATTTGGTGACAGTACATACAATATAATAGCATCAGTTTGATTTGAATAAATCAACTATAATTCCTTTTATGTATGAATTCTAATGGCGCGTCGAGTTATGTACTTATATGAATTGTTAAACCGTATTCAAGGACACGCGTTTTTTCATCATTTAAAGTCGTTATATGGATTTAGAAAATATTTTCTGCGCATGCGCATTTAACTGTAAGGCATATTCTTTATAATTTCCTTTCAATGGAAAATTTCTTAGTATTAACTGTTGAAAGCATAGCGTGTAGACAAGGTAGCAGAAAGTAAAGTATGTATAAGCGATTTCGACGACACGTTTGGCTCAGTTTGTTGTGATCCTATTTGCTATGCCAGCGGTCGCGGGTTCGAGTCCCGCTGGGGCATTCATTTCTGTGATGATCACGAATATTTGTACTCCAGTCATGGGTGTTTTTATTTGTAATATGTACGTATATATTTAAAGTTATATATTATGTGTAGTGTATTAACTATCTGGTATCCATAACACAGGCCTCGTAGCTTACCATGGTAAGATATGCTGTATGTTAATGCCCCAACATATTTATTTATTTTGCATAACTATAAATTACAAACAAAATTAATTTTAAGAACAGTATCTAAGGCTAAGAATATTTTCTGTTGAATCTAAAATAAACAATATTTAAATTTTAAAGTTATATTCCTTCATAATATAAACAAAAAAAAGAGAAAAAAAATATTTTGAGAGTTGTTAAAACAAGTATCATGTTTGTTTTTCTTCAGTTCGCTCCGACTGTTTGTTTAGTGTCAATATCGTTCGAATCTACACAATAACGTGACCGCGGATGTCGGGCAAAAACATCACGGTCGCACGGTATTGATTCGACCATAGAGTAATTAATATATAAAGAAAGCTAGTATAATTCGTCGTCTAAACGCTTATTCGTCGAAGCGACCAATTTTCCGAGCTTTTATTACAGAATTATTAAATAAATAATAAATATGTTGGGACATTAACACACAACACCATCTAGTTCCATGGTAAGCTACGAGGCCTGTGTTATGGACACCAGATAGTTGAAACATTACACATATATAACTTTAAATACATACATATTATAAATATAAACACCCATGACTGGAGTACAAACATTCGTGCTCAAAACACATATGAATGTCCCTAGCGGGACTCGAACCCGCGACCGCTGGCACAGCAAGTAAGGTCACGTGTCGTCAAAATTATTGACTTTTAAACGTCAATTCTATCGGTATAAAATACACATTTTAATTAAAAAAACGCCAAAAAAATGTATTTTATCTATATATATACTAGCAGGACCCGCGATATCGCCCGCGTTGAATCTACAAAAAAAAACTCTTTTGCTTTATGTTATACCCATAGCGACTCACCATCGATTCGCTCAAGTTGGTCCCTATGTATTTATATAATATTAATATATTTCGTTATTGTTCATACAAAAATACTAAAGTCATGATTAAAAAAGGGGGTGGGGGTAGGAGAGTGAAAAACTTTACAACCTATTCTCGCACCTATCGTATTTTCTTACGATAATGCTTAAATTCATTCACGGTTGTCTTTTTTCATTATACTCATAAATATATACCTCAATTTTTTATTGATATCATGTATTTATTGGTATTTTTTTTTATTTTTTATATTTTTTCTATTTAACTAATGTAAATAGTGATAGAGACCACTTTTTAAAGTTAGGATGTTGTATTCATAGTACATGGGCGACCGAGCTTTACAAGGTGTTTATCGGAAAAGGTATAAAAACTGCGTTTGTTCAGAAAAAACAAAACCTTATCTTAATGCAAAATCTGATCCAAATCCTTAGAGCCGTTTCCACGAGATACACGAAATAAATGTTTATAATTATGTATGTATATACAAAAATTGCTCATTTAATATAACAAGATTTATTATATTTTAAATTCAATCACTCTATCATAATTAGTCTGTAAATGAAATTGAGCGTGCACTTGCATTTTAAAAACTTAATATGCAGAACCAAACCAAGGATGAGATGCAGATGAGTTTTCTTATTTGTTATTTATGATACAATAAATACCAATTGTTTTATTTTATTTTACACATTTACCTTTACGCAATAGGGAATATGGAATATATAATAATTTTTTATACATATAATAAAATTGTAACTAAGCCGAATCTGTACATTAAATATTTTTTTAAATCTTATTGAAATAAACATTATTATCGATACAGAGGCCGAATCTATAGTTTTTAGAATTTTTGTCTGTCTGTCTGTTACCGCATCACAGAAAAACCACTGGAGGGATTTTGATGAAATTTGGTATGGCGATAGCTGGTTATCCGGGTCAACATATAGGATACTTTCTATTTCTGAGAAAAAATACAGAAGTTGCAATGTAAGAATATACTAATATGTAAAACACAAGAATTTGGTTTTTGGTCATCTGAACGCGGGCGAAGCCGCGGGCAATGCTAGTCATTATATAATTGTAAAAAAAATATCCAGGTCCAAAAAACTAACGTTTAGTGTAAAATAAAATTTTAAATTATCATACCGTTACGGATACTTTAAACACTATTTCGCGCGCTTGGCGTATGTAGATAATTATTTTCTTAATCAAAAAGAAATTACATTAAAAAACATTAATATAGGCTTAATTCAAAAACAATAAAGATTATAAAAAATATTTTACCTTTATTTAAATCACACGTATATTTCCATAAAGATACTTTTGTACTTGTAAAAGAAAAAAAAAAGAAAAAGTAAAACCTCTGTAGGTTAGGTATCGGTACTTTTTTATGAAATTCAATTTATGTTTTAAATAATTAGGATAGAAGAAATAGGTACAAAAAATTTTTTTTTCGATTTAAAAAGAAAAGTATATTTTATTATTCACATAATACCTACAGGTAGTGTTAAAATAAAATTTAATTTTAAATCAAATGTTGTACTGATTCAAGAAATTATAATATACTCCAATAAAATAAATAATAATACAGTTATACATTTTTTTTGTGACAAAAATTATATTAATAATGTATAAAAAAATATTTCAACTAAATATTTTTTAACAATATTCATTTCATATGATTCCATCGCTCATTTAAAAATAAATTAAGGAAGATTTTTTAAATATCTATTTTCATTTCTGTAATTAAACGTGACGGTTTCCGTTACAAAAATCGTAATGTTAAATTTATTTTTTACCCTTCCCTTCAAAAATCGGACAAGTGCTAGTCTAGACAGACACAAACAGACAGACAGACATACAGATAAACAAACAGACAGACGGACGGACAACGATGTTTTTCTGTGTTTCTTTTTCTTCTCGAGGCACGGAACCCTAAAAACTATGAGTTAATCGTGTTGTTGGCATTGGGGAGTACTAATTTTAATTATTTCCTTATTACGTAAGGGCCAATTAAATTAAATTGTTAGACTTCGATGCTATGTAATAATGGACTTATAAAAAAGTTTTTCCAGAGTTCAACTAATATTATATACCTAATAAAAATTAATTTCCAACTAAGTGGGATAATTAGGCAGTGGTAGGCCAGTGGTAACGCGCTCGCTTGGGAAACCGAGTGAAGCGGGTTCAAATCCCGGGTCTCGCACCTCTGATATTTTTATGTGCGAATCATTTCTAAAATGATTACCACTTGTGATACGGTGAAGGAAAACATCGTGAGGAAACCTACATGTCTGAGAGAACCTAGCAAGTTTTCGAAAGACATGTGAAGTCCGCCAACCCGCACTAGGCCAGCGTGGTGGACTATGGCCTGATCCCCCTCGTATTGAAGGGAGGCCCTTGCCCAGCAGTGGGTCGTTAAAAAGGGCTGAATGAAAACACACAAGTGGGATAAAAAATGTTACATTACACATGTTACAACGTGTTATGTCATACATAATATACCTAAATGAAAAAAAACTTTTATCTACGCTAGTGAAGCATTCAAAATCTTCCTTTTTGCAGCTAAGTGACTTGTTTTATTTTCGCTGCGGACACTCGTCATTGGTCGTCATAAAAACTAAGCAGGAACCTCGTTGGCGTTTACTGAGGCGTTATACAAAAACTTTTTGAAATGAAACTTCTTTAGAATTGTTTTGATTTAAAACTCGATGAAACGAAAATGCGACACTAAAAACAGACAAACATAAATATATAGGATTAGCCGGCGAGAGAATGAGATAGAATACATTACCATCGTGCAATACTAACCGTTGTTATTGTCTGACAAATATAATATAATATTAGCGGCTCACCCTCGCTTTGCTCGGGTTGTCGTTCGGGTACGTTTTTTCTAATCCTCCTGAGCCACCCCTGCCACAAAATCTATACGTCATATAATAAGATGATAACGGATTCTAATCTGTACATTAAATATGTTTTGGAAAATCTTATTGAAATAGTCATTATTATCGATAAAAATGCCAAATCTATAGTTTTTAGAATTTTTGTCTGCCTAACTGTCTGTCTGTCTGTCTGTCTGTCTGAGAACACTTCACGAGAAAACGTTGGTTATTTGAATCAACATAAAGGATATTTGGATATTTTTTACTGCGGGAAAATATCTTATCTCTGAGAAATCTAGGTATCCTAATCGTTAAATCGTACCTAGAAACGAACCCTAGCACAGAGGGCGTGAATCTTTAATAATAATCAGACGAGTTTTATCAAATTTTGTGGTAGATTCTAAAACCTTCCATAAATACATTTATGATGATTTTTTAAATAAAACTATCTTTTCGGATTTTTTCGCGGATTTATTTGGATTTTTGGTTCCCGACGTTTCGAATGCTTTACAGCAATCATGGTCACGGGAGAGACTGAGGTGTTATATGTCTTGAAGGTGTAGTTGTTACAGACAGCCTACCCACAATTAACAAAATGAAGATTGCACCAATTACCTTACAATATTTTTTAACTTTAAACATTTTTATAATTTTAATTAGTTTTATAATTGAATATGGAATATTATTTATTTAATTTTTGCTGTTATTATTATAATTATTACAATTTTAATAAATATTAATTAGTTATCTATATTTAGTGTTGCTATTATTATAGATAGATAGATAGATAGATAGATATACTTTTAGAAATGAAAAATAAAAAATATTAATATTTGGTACATAATACATATGAACAAGGCTCATAAGACAAATTCATATATATATAACCTCATACTTAAATACATATATTTATATTAAATACATATAAAACTAGCTACTGGTATTAATTAATACCATAGTAATGTTTGTAATATTGTATCAATAAAACATTTTAATTGGTTATACTAAAACAAAGGTTTCGTATTTATCAACAAAGAGAGTCCAGAGAAGAGGGAGAGAGGCTTCTAAATAACAATCACTCAACATTATTTATTGCTAACTTCGTCGTGCAATCAAATGAAATTCATTTTACGTCCATTTATCTTTCATAATTATAACATATTTATTCGCATAGAAATTTTCATATTATAGATGATATTTCGTGAAGCAGTTTTAGCCCAGTGAAAATGTGCTGGTTTGGAAAACGCACTGCAGTGGGTTCGAATTCCGGATCTTGCATGTTATATTTGCAGTGGTCATTTTATGGTGAAGGAAAACATCAAGAGGAATGCATGTACCTTAATGGAAAAAACATTATCAGCTAATTTTCGTACTTGTGACATCATAGAAGATGTACAACATATTTTAGTGGAGTGTACCCGAAGCGAAGCCTTGCGAAATAATTTGACTAAAAATTTTAATGTTAAAGATGTTGGTAGATTTCATAGCATACTTGCTACTCCTGTAACAGAACAAGCTAAATTAGTTTTTAATGAAATGATAAAAATATTTATGGAAGCAACAGCTATGTAGATGAATATATGTTTTTGTGATACGATAGGTCTGGCATAATCTCAAGAGATTCAAAGACCTTTAAATATTAAAGAATAAAAAAAAAGAATGCATGTACCTGCTAGTCAGATAGAACTTAGCTAGTTTTTGAAAGACATGTAAATTCTTTTGATACACATTCGCAGTCGTGGTGGACTATGGCCTGATTCCCTTTCAAAAGAGGCCCACGCCCAGCAGTGGGACGTTAAAAAGTGATAAATGCTGGGGCCTTATTTCTTGTAGATTTTTTTTTTATTTTGGATCTGCATGACCACACAATCATTTTAACTTAGTATTTAAATAATAAAGTTTATCTTTTATTCGTTTGTTTTTATTTGTCAGTTTGTTTTCTATATTGTATTGTTTGTATTTTCAATGGTTAAGTAAAATTTCTAGAACATGGCGATACTAGTAGCTCAGAACCACATCTAGAAGCATTCCTGTTAACTTTATTTATTGCCTTTTGAACAATATACTGAAAAGTTTGACAACAAAATATATGGTGAAAGTTGTATTTGTGTGAAACCTTGAACTAGAACAGTAGTTTGTAAATTAAAATAACATAACATACTAAATTAAATTTCATTTAAGTTAATCTATATATATATATATATATAATATATATATATATATATATATATATATATATATATATATATATATATATATATAGATTAACTTAAATGAAATTTAATTATATATATATGTATTATTAATTTTATATATATATATATATATATATATATATATATATATATATATAAATGAATGTTGCTAAGCGCAAAACTCGAAAACGGCTCGACCAATTCAGCTATTTTTTTCGTATGTTTTTTAAGGTACACGGAAAGTTTTAATATAGAGAAAAAAATTGT
The DNA here is from genome assembly GCA_947093115.1 of Brenthis daphne. Classification (NCBI taxonomy): domain Eukaryota; kingdom Metazoa; phylum Arthropoda; class Insecta; order Lepidoptera; family Nymphalidae; genus Brenthis; species Brenthis daphne. The sequence continues at coordinate 1,268,145 of OX352476.1, forward strand.
AATGCCAAAATAACAGCGTTTTACTAAATGCATTATATGAAATTATATACGGTATTCATAAGAAAACCACAATTATTTAATTTTTTGTCTGTCTGTCTGTTTGTTCCGGATAATCTCTGAAACAGCTGGACTGATTTTGACGGAACTTTCACTGGAAGATAGTTGATGTTATAAGGGAGTAACGTAGGCTACTTTTATTTTAGGAAAAAATATTAGGGTTCCGCTCAAAAAAATTAAAACGAACCCGAGCGAAGCAAGGGTGAGTCGCTAGTCAATATTAAAAAAGAAAATAAACACAAATTAATTTATGAATTTGACTTTTGACTTTGAATTAGAGTGCATCTTCAAACATTCATAAGAACTAGATCTGTGACCCACGTCAAAATAAACAATGAAGTCACAGGGCCTGACTGCTCAAGTTATTTTATTTATTCAAAACAAGACTATATTCTAAATTTTTGTTTAATTTCATTTGAAAATAATATGTGATATTATTGCTGTAAAGATTTCATTAAAAACCTATAAAACTGTAAGTTTACTACCAAATATTTAAAAATAAAATCGATAAAGGCTTTCCTTTATTATTTATTTCATAAAGACTCTAAACAGCGAAAATCTCATGAAAATTTATTTAACCATTTCTAATATTATTGTTCACAAATAAACAGACAACTTTTTAACAGTTATTTAGAGGTTGGTATTGCGCAGTGGTTTTAACTAACATACATATATACACTCCAATTTAGCTTGCAAGTATATAGATATAAGCAATAAAGATTGACGTCAGTCAATTCGTAATAACAATGTTTAAAACAATGGGCGAAAAAATATCACGGAAAGCCTTACAAGTCAAGGTTCTGCGGTTATTCACTTCAAACAGTACAAACCGCACTAAGTCCATATTTTATGACAAATAGGCTTCTCTATCGTTTAGGTTTTTGTAAGTCTAGTTTAGATGACCAAAAACCAAATAAAATAAGCGCTCGCTATTGTTTTTTTTTTAAATAAGCTATTTTTAATAATTTTTGCCTTATTTACTAAGTTACCTTGCTAATATATATGGTATCATCGTGGTTTTATTCTAACCAGTTTTTGTATTTTTTTCTCAGAAATGAGATATTTTTCCGCGGTAAAAAGCATCCTATATGTAGACCCAGATAACTAGTTATGGCTATACCAAATTTCATCAAAATCCCTCCAGTACTTTTTCTGTGATGCGGTAACAGACAGACAGACAGACAGACAGACAGACAGACAGACAGACAGACAGACAGACAAAAATTCTAAAAACTATAAATTCAGCCTCTGTATCGATAATAATGTCTATTTCAATAAGATTTTCCAAAAAATATTTAATGTACAGATTCGACTTAGAATTTTATTAGGTATATGTATATATATTGTTTTTCAGTATCCCGGCAACGGATGGCTTGTTTACCAACTTTACTATCTTCAATTTCGAGTCAAAATAAAATCTATATTCTCAATAAAATAGTTATTTAATTCTGAGCGGAAAGTATCAATTGAGATACTAAAATGTTTGTAATATATATTGTTTTGTGATTTATTATATATAATATTGCATATTTCCGCTGTATTAAATACTAAAATATCTAAAGTCGGTAACATTCACATATAAACTTTCTCAACATAATAAATGATTTTGACATAAAATGTCTTTAAAATCACACTGAAACGTACGGATACCCGGTCAGAAAATTTGAACGTCGAAATAGGTTGCATTAGGTTGCCATAGCAACCGTTGAATATACTATAAAGTCGAATATTGAAATATACTTTATTATCGATACAGTGACCGAATCTATAGTTTTTAGGATTTTTGTCTGTCTGTCTGTCTATCTGTTACCGCATCACAGAAAAACCACTAGAGGGATTTTGATGAAATTTGGTATGGCGATAGCTGGTTATCCGGGTCAACATATAGGATACTTTTTACCGCGGGAAAATGTCTCATTTCTGAGAAAAAATACAAAAACTGCAATGTAAGAGTATACTAATATGTAAAACCTAAGAATTCGGTTTTTGGTCATCTGAACGCAGGCGGAGCCGCGGGTAATGCTGGTCTTAAATATAATAAATCATATTTTAGCAAATTATAATAATATCTACTTTTTTGTAGTCGGTTAAAAATGTTTAAGTAAGAGGTGATTAAATTTGAACGTCGCGTCGTACTGATTTATGCATAAACACAGTGAGTAATCTATAGTTACGTCTGCAACATATGTGTTCTAAGTATTGGTGAATAATTTATTTTTATATTTTTCATAATAAATACGTTGGGACATTAACACACAGCGCCATTTAGTTCCATGGTAAGCTACGAGGCTTGTGTTATGGATACCAGATAGTTGATACACTACACATATATAACTTTAAATACATACATATTATAAATATAAACACCCATGACTGGAGTACAAACATTCATCATTACACAAATGAATGCCCCCAGCGGGACTCGAACCCGCGACCGCTGGCACAAGAAGTAGGGTCACTACAAACTGAGCCAAGCGTGTCGTCGAAATCGTCGAAGTCGTGGTATATTTTTTCTGTTCTGTTTCCTACCTGCGATTCCATCCATTTTCTTATATATATATATATATATATATATATATATATATATATACATTATTTCCGTATTTTTTAATACCTACTATTAATATGAAAGTTTGTGAGTATGGATGTTTGTTACTCTTTCATTTTTATTTACGAACATTCATTTTTATTTATATGGAAGACAATTATAATATGTACTCGTAAGTCCGCGTTTATATGTAAGTTTTAAACTTACATATAAATTAAAAAAATAATTTGTCCTATTCTAAACCCTTGTCACCTTGAGAAATGCATGGTAAAACTATAACTTGAAACACAGGTTTTATCTAGTTCAGGTAGGTTCCAAATTGTATTGTACCCATTGTCATTTATTTTGTAAATCTGTACAAATATTATAAATGTGAAAGTTTGTTAGTATGGATGTTTGTTACTCTTTTACGCCAGAATGGCTGAACGGTTCTGGATGAAATTTGGCTCAGAGATAGATTATAGTCTGGAATAATACATAGACTAATTTTTATCCCGAAAAAATGTACGCTTCCCCTACGGGAAAATTACTCGGGTTCGTCTTTGGGAAAACAAAAACAGAGCTATTCTACAATAGCTCTGTTTTTGTTTTCCCAAAGACGAACCCGAGTAAAGCAGGGTGAGCCGCTAGTATTATATAAGTTTGTAAAAATATTTGAATAAATTATTTTTATTATTATATGCGATATCATCACATACTGAGAACCTTTTATAAGGAAAATTTTTATAAGGAAAACTCTATAGAAGAGTGGTTTGATAAAAAAAACTTTATTTTTGTTTGAGATAATTAGGTTTAAAGTGACCTTTAAAGTTATTTGAAAGTCAGCGAACTGGAAAAAATGTAATATTTATTTAAATGAAGGAAAAATACTGTTTTTAACATCTAAAAGTAGTTATAATCAAAATAAATAAGTTGAACCATTGGACCAATGTCGAAATTTCAAGAAACTTCGTATCATTTTATGTTTTTTATTAACGTAACGTTTAGTATAGATTTCTCCAAAATAAGATATTTTCCCATAGTAAAAACTATCCTATATGTTGAAACCGATAGCTAAAATCATATCTAATTTCATCAAAATCTGCCCAGTGGTTTTCTCGTGATGCGCTACTAGACAGACAGACAAAAATTCTAAAAACTATAGCTTAGGCATTGCATCAATAATAATTACTATTTCAATAAGATTTTCCAAAACATATTTAATATTGATACAGATTCGACTCAGAGTTTTATTATATGTATAGATAGATATCAATAACAATGGCCATTTTATCTATACCAATATACATAACAAATGTTTAAGCTTAAAAATCCTATAGATAATGTGCTCTAGCGCCCTCTAGTAGCGGGTTACAGCAAAATAGATAGCATAGACATTAAACGTGTATGTATAAATTAAAAATCATTTAATGAATACGAGTAATTACTTGAGATTTGAAGTTTTACACAAACAGACATTTTAATTTTGATTTATATCCTTTTTTTATTAAGCATTAAGGAAATTTTTTTACCGGAAATCATCCCTTAAGGGGGTGTTTTAATTTTTTTTCTGATGGGTAACTCATTTTAGTGTATTGCTATATGTATTAACTAAAAGAAGAAAACTGTAATTGGCTTTATGTTAATACACATTGTTTTTTACATTTATTTGTCTCGTGTAATGCTGTTGTTTTCTCAATAAATAAATAAAATGGGGATGACTGTTTGTATGGAGAATCAATCTATTCTATTAAATCATTAATTGTATAATAACTCTTAGCATATAAACAGTCTTTAACATTTTTCTTTAATTTGAATTTATTACACAAATTGTTATTTGTTACCCCTTTTTAATTTATCTCTATTTATAGATAATAAAAGCTCGCCTGTACAAACTTTATGAAACGTTCCCATCTGCTTATTTGAAAAGCTCTCGACAGCTTTCTTCGTTTATTGGATTTCATAATAAACATCCAAGTGGTAATTAATTTCAATTTTCGTAGAATTATAGTTGAAATTTCATTACATGGGTAAGACATTAACACCAAATGTTATGTTTCTAACATAAATTTCATCTGTTGACATAATTCACTTTACTAATTGATTTTGCTTAATAGTAATTTAGAACTTGCTTTCTAATAATGTATCAAATTATCTCATAATATTCGATAAGATATAATTGAATTCTATGATATTTTCTGAATAAAACTATCTTTTCGGATTTTTTCGCGGATTTATTTTGATAAGTTATTGGTTTCCGATGTTACGAATGCTTTACAACAATCATGGCCACGGGAATCATTTTAGATCTTTATATAGTTGTTATAGACAGCACCTTCCTACAAAATCCAAAAAAGGCACCAAAATACTATTAGTAATATTGTAATATCTGTTAATTTTAAATTTAAACCACTTTTATAATTTTAATAAATTTTATATTTAAATATTAAATATTGTTTATTTAATTTTAAGTGATATAATCACTTATTACAATTAAAAAAAAATGCTAAGCTATATAATTTTATTATATTCGACATTGTGCTCCCTATTCTGGCTGCTTAGACCACAACCAACTTGAAATCCAATCGTTTAGTCATATATATATATATATATATATATATATATATATATATATATATATATATACTAAAATGTTATTCTCATATAGTAATTTTTTTGGATTTCTTTTATAAGCCCCATGTACAGTATTCATCTTGGATTTTGCAACGAGTAGTAAGTATAAGCTACGAAGCTTTTGTCATCGACTTAGCCAACTCGGTATTTTTATAATATTTTATTTCATTTGTATACTATACATATTCCTATTTTATTTCTATCTACCTCTGGTTGCTTTGTGTCGATAATCCGTCAAATAAACGTCTATACGAGTATATAATTTAGATCGTGACTATATGCGGCTAACAGTACATTTATGTTGTCTGTATTTTCACCTACGATTTGTTATTACTTAAAAATCAATGATTTTTTATGTATTAAAAGAAAATTTCTTTAATAATTCACATATTCTGTACATATCAGAGTTCAGTATCAATCATCAAGCTAAGTATAGCTTGAGACCCCCCAAAGTGCGTTCATTTTGTCGTGGTGGAGGGAGAGGGGGGGTCGTTAGCGTCCAGCTATCCAGCTGGACGCGAAGCCAACAAACGCACTTGCAGGCGGCCTCGGTGGGCGGTGGACCATGCGAGTTGCTCCTGGTACTTTTCTGATAGCAGAGTGGACTGTTGGAGCAACCCCATGGTTGTTGTGGTCTGTTTCGGCAGACCTGGCGTCGTGGTTGAGTGCGTAAGCTATCCTGGCCTTAACCCGACTAAGACTGAGGAGGTTCCGTTGGGTTTTAGCGGGTTGTACTGGCTTTGCCGATGAGTTCCTGTATGGATGCAGGTGGTATGCGTAAATTCATTGCAATGCATTTCTCAACGTAAAAAAAAGTATAGATCAGAAAAAAAACGCAAAATGACATTCAAATTTTGTTTAACATATCGAATTGAGAACACCTACGCATAATTTCGAACGTTTTGTGAGTTATCCAAATGGCACCCTCTGAGGTAATTAACGTTAATAAATATATATTTACGCAACCGTTGTATTTTTTATGGCGAATAATATTTTAATGCCCCGCTTCTTATTGGATAATTAAAGAATATTCTTAATGAGACGTACAAATTATATTATTACGTAGGCAATTACTGAAAATTTCTTTACATTCAGAATGTAAAATATTATCAATGGATATAAAATTTACTTTTATATTAAACTAGCGACTCACCCTCGCTTCGCTCGGGTTCGTCATTACGTACGTTTTACCTGTTAGTATGAAATACAAATCTTTGAATTTCTCTGCTTTTCTGTTCTATAATATGAATGTATTATATATATAAACTTTTCTCTTGAATTACACTATCTATTGTAGAAAACTGCATTAAAATCAGTTAAGTAGTTTAAACGATCTAAGCGAACAGAGAGCGGAAGCGATATTATTTTAAACTATGTAAGGAAGATATTTGAATGATATTTTATGAATTGGTATAGATAGGTAAGACCTATCTCTAGGGGTTTTTCAATAATCTTATTGAAATATTATTTATTGTAACTGAGTCGAATCTGTATATTAAATATTGAAAAAAAAATCTTTACAAAATTTTTTTAGAAAGATTTTCATTTTCAGTACAATTTGATTATAATATGTATAGATCTTTTTTTATTAAACAATTCTGAATATTATAATAATATTAAAACTTTTTCTGCCTTCAAAAAAAGTAGATTCATTTTTTTTATTATATGATAATTTTTATCATTGTTAACTAAGGTAATCTAAATACCATTAAAAAATCAAAAAGTATTCTAGATAGGTCATAAACATATAATTTTAGACAAAATATAAAAAAAAAATGTTCAATTATATATCACATTCCTTATAAAACCGTAAATTAAATGTGGTCATAAATGTGAATAATAAATGGTTTTTTAATTTAAAGTATAATATCAATAACACAATAACAAACTTATTAACGGAATGTACCTATATATAGTATATACTGTATAGAATCGTCGCCACACACTGAATCGTCGGCCAGAAGCTTCTGAAAGTTTGGCTTATTGCCTCTACAAAATGAAAATAAAACTTTTTCTTTTTCCCGAACTGAGTATTGTTTGTGATATTTTCTTAAGAAACAGGTCAATTAAAAGGAGTAAGAAAAGGAAGTAACTTATTATTTTGCTATTTCCTTTATTGCAGAAACGGGTTAGATTTTCAAGCTATATTATGACTGGCTTGTTGCTATAAAGTACAGTACCTCGGCTACCGAGCTTCGCTCGGGGTTTTTGGCCTAAAGTAAAATTTTCTTTTTTTTTTAAACTAAAAAACTTGAATAAATATTAAAAAAAAAACAAAAGTAAAGACTTTGTATGCGACTGAGATTCGAACCTGGACAGGTCTGTGATTGCTGATCTTACACCTTGGCCGCTTAACTACGATGCTTACACCCAGAGTGTGCAAATTACAGACCATATTTTGCGTGGAATAACACAAAAGAAAACTCGAAAATACGCGTTTTCTAAGACATAAGACTAATCTAGATCGATTTATTGCCCCCGAAACCCCCAACGTACTAAATTTCATGAAAATCGTTGGAGCCGTTTCGTTCGTTTAATATATATATACAAGAATTAATATATTCAAGATATAGGATTATATCTATATATTTTGACTACCAGCGACTTAAAGAAACTTATAACACTTCAATGACATTAAAAATTAATTCAAACGATACAAATTATCACGTAGAAGAAAGATAATCAATAAAAACGTTTTAGCGTGAAGGTAACATACGTAGGGCAAAAACTTTCGCATATTATCGTGAGTATTTAGCAGTATTTAGTATGGATTACTAGTAGATAACTAAAATCGATGTACTGTCTATTGTGGCAAAGGTAGGTAATTATTTAGTAAAAGTGAAAAATAAGAACAAACCTATCCCACGGGAACCGTACATTTTTCCGAAATGTAAGCAAATGTGCTGTTCCAGATTATAATCTATCTCTATGCCAAATTTCATCTAGATCCGTTCAGTCGTTTTGGCGTGATTGAGTAACAAACATTTATCCGTCGAAACTTTCGTATTTATATAATAGAAGTAATAGAGTAACATTGGTATTAAGTACTAGTGTGACCATCTAAAAAGACATCTAATTTCTTAGGAAAGTCTAATCAATCTATGAATTGTCACGGAGTCATAATAATATGTCATTCCATTACATGTTTTTAATTTTCTACTTACACTGCGGAGGTCAACAAATCTATACATATAATAAAATTCTAAGTCGAATCTGTACATTAAATACTTTTTGAAAAATCTTATTGTAATAAATATTATTATCGATACAGAGACGGAATCTACAGTTTTTAGAATTTTTGTCTGTCGATGTCTGGGATTTCGATGAAATTTGGTATGATGATAGCTCGTTAGCTAGTTATCCGGGTCAACATATAGGATATTTTTTACCGCGGGAAAATATCTCATTTCTAAGAAAAAATACAAAAACTGCAATGTAAGAGTATAGTAATATGTAAAACCTAAGAATTTGGTTTTTGGTCATTTGAACACGGGCGGAGCCGCGGGCAATGCTAGTATTATAATAATAATAATAAATACTCTTTATTCTACACCCACAAAAGAAAAAATGTACAAGAAAAATATGAATTTATATTTTAATACTATGAATTACATATCAATCTCTTCACGACCGCGGACACGCCGGCGATACAGTTAACAATAGATTTCTTAGAAATTTAATTAATTTCTTAGAAATTTACATGGAGGTGTTAAAATACATACATAATATATACAAACATATAGCGATATGATCAATATGTATTTTTGTAAAGTTATATTTTTAAATTCAATCACTCCCGTGAAGTTGTTGTCAAGCATTCGAAACATCGGGAACCAAAAATCAAAACCAAACCGGAAACAGCTCCGCAAATATAGTTTTATTTCAAAATAACAAATAATAGCCTAAATCTAAGAAAGTGTCTTGTAAGACGTATTGCGGAGGAACTACTTTTATTCGTGTAGCACTTATAAAATGCATAACAATAAAAGTAAAATGCTAGCGATCAAACTTTATGTCAGCACTCAACTTTGAGAGGTCGAAGATTTTCAATATTTGCACAGAAATTTTCCAAATGTTCTATGGACCATAACATTTATTACGGCGCCGATAACTCAAATACGTTTGTCATACACTTTATAGCCACTAAACTATAAACATTTACACAAATTATTACTACTGTGTTTACGTATTTTGTTTGGGAAATTCCAGTTGTTTAAATGTGCATAATAATATATGACTAATGGTTGTATATTTGAATATATTAAATAAAAAAATAAAATAAAAACCGACTTCCAGGCACTAAAAAGTGGAAAAATAAGAAACGGAGGTTTTCTCTTAGAATAGATTAGATATTTTCGAAGTCAGTGCCAGCCGTCATCATCAGATCATACATAAAATAAAAAAAATATACATATAGACGAACTTAGAATTACAAACTAACTTAGAATCCCATCCTTTTTGGAAGTCGGTTAAATAATAATTCAGCAGCCGGTACGCTGCCCTTGAAGCAGCATGTTGGAGGACACGTCCTTTGAAAACGTTTTCTAAAACACGCCAGGACGTTGTTACCTCACGACGATTTCTTATAACCACCAAACTACCCTTATAATATGTATTAATAACTTTTGAAACTGGAAGTAAAACTAGAAAGTAAAACTAAATAAGATTAAAGATTACAGAATTCTAAGCAATATATATTGAAGAGATAATGTTATGTGAAGCATTTATTATACAGTATATAAGTATACTAGCGGACCCGACAGACGTTGTCCTGTCTACACGTCTTTAATCTGAAAATTTCAAACTTTTTTTAATAATTTTTTTGATGAAAATTATTATTCAAATTGTGAATCTAAACCATTCCCAGATCCCCTTGAACACACACAAAAAATTTCATCAAAATCGGTCCAGTCGTTTGAGAGAAGTTCAGTGACATACACACTCACAGAAGAATTATATATATAAAGATACACAGATTTTTGACCTAGTTCAGTTAGGTTCCAAATTAAATATCGGAGCTAATTTTTCTGTTCATCATTTATATTATGTACATTTATAATAAGTGTATGAATATATTATTATTATTCTAGAATACAGTATTGTTAAATTAGGTAACACAAGAGAGACAGTCAGTGGGCAGTTATTGTGTTTTTACCTACGAGCAACCGTAGGTAATTACTCAAGGACATCGTCGAGAATAAATACTGCTTAGTTATAATGTGGTGTAATAATTTAATTTAAGAAAATAATGTTATTTTTTTGTTATAATATTTATTGCATCATTATAACTAACAACTTGCTTCACTCGTGTGCTTCCCTAAGCTTGAATGGTTTAGGAATGCATGAAAGACAAACGTCTTAAGAATAATTCTTTCGCAGTAATATACAGAATGACCCACACGAGTTTCATCACATTAGATCAATAGTTTAGGAATGCATAGAGGACAAACATACGAACATTCAATTGTAATTATATAGATAGACTAGCATTGCCCGCGGCTCCGTCCGCGTTCAGATTCTTCAGGTTTAACATATTAGTAAACTCTTACATTGCAGTTTTTGTATTTTTTCTCAAAAATGATATATTTTCGCGCGGTAAAAATTCCATATAGATAAGTATTTATAGATATTAGATAAGTATTCTATATATCGACCCGGATAATCAGCTATCGTCATACCAAATTTCATCAAAATCCCTCCAGCGGTTTGTCCGTGATGCGGTAACAGACAGACAGACAGACACACAGACAGACAGACAAAAATTCTAAAAACTATAAATTCGGCCTCTGTGTCGATAATAATGTCTATTTCAATAAGATTTTCCAAAAAAATATTTAATGTACAGATTCGGCTTAGTTACAATTTTATTATATCATATGTATAGATTAGCAATAAATTATTATCGATTGAATCGCTAAGGTGTCAACGAGCCACCACATCTAATCCCATTCTTTATTTGCACGGACATTAACGTTCAATGTTTGATAATAATATATGGCTAGTATATTTTAATCTATGTTTTTTGTTGCTTGCGAATGAATAGGTTAAAACAAAATGACATCACTCAGTACATAGTAAATGTTTTCCTCTTCGCAAAGGGGCCAATAAAATTCGTTATCAAAGTTCACTTCTATAGCAGGTAGTACCTATAAATATATAAATAAAACTTAGATTAATTATATAAATTGGCTGGTGGCTGTAAAAAATAGAGTGAATACTATCTCATTTGTTATTCAATTAAAGGTAATCAAATTTAATTCCTACAGTCTTTTTCTAGGATTTTATAAATATATCAAATTATTTAAAAATGTACCCGGTTGATTCCACATATTGAAGATAATTTAACTAATATATTATTAGCAGAATCCGCGGCTTCGTTCGCGGTAAAACTACAAAAAACTCTAAAAAGGTAAGTTTCATAAAAAAATTTATCCCCTCTTATGGGATGAATTTCGAAAATTGCTAAAACATATATTTATTTAATTGTATTGAAGAGCGTTAACACCAAGTTTCAAGTAATTCTGATCATAAATAATTTTTTAGGTAGCATTATAACGTGTTTTCCCGTGAGAATGACATAATCTCCCGCGATAAAAAGTAGCCTATGTCACTCTCCAGCTTTCCAACTGCATCAACAAAAAAAATCACGTCAATCGGTCAATCCGTTTCGACGTAAAATAAGGACAAACAAACAAACGCATTTTCACATTTATAATATTAAGTATGGAAGGATATGGATTAACTAATGTCAAGATTTTATAATTATTATCCACAGGAATCCACAAGTACGTATATACCATAATATAGTAGGTACCATATCCACAAATGACCTGTGTATTTTTTTTAACGTTGGGAAATGCATTTACGCACGAGATGTGGGACTCACCGGCAAAGCCAGTACTACCCACTAAAACCCAACAAAGCCTTCCCCCGTCTTAATGGGGCGTCGCAGGATCGCTTACGCAATCAACTACGACGCCCCGACGGCAGGTCTGCCGAAGCAGACCACAACAACCACGGGGTTGCTCCAAGGTCCACTCTGCTATCAGAGAAGTACCAGGAGCAACCCGCTTGGTACACTGCCCTCCGAAGAGGGCCACCTCCCACCGCCCACCGAAGTGGGCCACCTCCCTGTGCGTTTCTTGCCTTCGCGCCTGGCTAGATTGCCGGGCACTACTGGGCCTCCCCACCACGACAAACCTCCTTTGGTCTTCGCCGAAGTTGGGTAAAAAATATTAATATACATACTACCATATTAGCTCAAGTAAAACACGTATTTTACACAAAATTATTTAACTTACTTTTATATTAAACTAGCGACTCATCCTCGTTTTACTCAGATCTTTTTTTGCACCAAGAACCTTTGCAGGCGTATAAAGAATAACCTAAAAGATTTTTGTCAAAATCGAATCAATGGTTTAGGAATACATAGAGGACAAACATACGAACATTCGTTTTTATTTATATAATGTTATATTTTAATATAAGTAGCTAGATTCTACACATCTTTGTACTCTCATTTATCCAATTACATAAATACACCTTTGGCCTAGTATAATTAACCATTCTTTAAAAATAGACCATCATAATGAATGTTTGTAGCTTTTAAAGGCCGATCTTCACACGTGTTCATCGAGTGGTTGAAATTCGCCCATAATCATTATTAAAAAAAAAACTTTCCAAATTATTTATGTTACGTTATTACGTTTGGCTCAGTTTGTAGTGGCCCTACTCGTTGTACCAGCGGTCGCGGGTTCGAGTCCCACTGGAGGCATTAGTATGATGACGATTGAATGACACGAATTTTAGTACTCCAGTCATGTGTCATATTTATAATATGTATGTATTTAAAGTTTTATATGTGTAGTGTATCAACTATCTGGTATCCATAACACAAGCCTTCGTAGCTTACCATGGAACTAGATGTGCTGTATGTTAATGTCCCAACATATTTATTTATTATTTTATTGATAACACTAGATCTCGTCAATAGCTACTCAACAAAAAAAACTTATTGACAAACATAACAAATTGTTTTATGAAGATATTAATGCTAAATAGATATACATTTAGCTTAATGAAACTAGTTTTAGAGTGTAAACACAAAATATAAATTTGATTAGACCCAATCTCATTATAATTTGATTGAGTGAAATTTAATTAAATTACTTCAAATAGAAAATTTTAGTGAGATTATATTTTAATGTAATTTAAATACATTCATAGTATATAGACGGAGTCCGCCGAAAACTATGTCGAAGTCAAAAATAGTAGCGTGATCTTGCTGTTTATGCTACTACTCTCGATTTTGTGATATACTCGTTGATCGCTTGCTTAGTTTATAGAAAGAATTTATGAGAAGAAAATGTGAATAATAAAAATTATACAATATTCTTTTTTTATGGTTCCGTAGGGTCCGTGAGGCAGTGGTAGCCCAGTGGTAACGCGCTCGCTTGGGAAACCGAGTGAACCGAGTTCAAATCCCGGGTCTCGCACCTCTGATATTTTCATGTGCGAATCATTTCCAACATGATTACCACTTGTCTTACGGTGAAGGAAAACATCGTGAGGAAACCTGCATGTCTGAGAGAAACTAGCAAGTTTTCAAAAGACATGTGAAGTCCGCCAACCCGCACTTGGCCAGCATGGTGGACTATGGCCTGATCCCCTCGTGCTGAAGGGAGGTCCGTGCCCAGCAGTGGGACGTTAAAAAGGGCTGAGTACAGAATACAGGGTTCCGTACCCGAAGGGTGCTAACGAAATTTTATTACTAAGTCTCTGCTGTCCATCTGCCTGTCAGAGGGCTGTATCTTATGAACCGTAATAGGTAGAGAGTTGAAATTTTCATAGAGTATATATTTTTATCGCCGCTATAATAACAAGTAATAAAAATAAGAAATATTTTTTTTAAATGCTCGTAATCGATTATCGAAGTTAATATACTACATAAATAGAGTAAAAGTCATCTTAATAAAAAGTTAAAAAAAGTTCCCTTGAAATATATGATAGCATAATATTAGCTTATTTTTTTCTTTAGTATAAAAAATCTGTGAATGTGAGTATACAATTAGTTTTATGCCTTTATAATTTACATCATTTTAGAATTTGATAAAAATTGGTAAAACCCATATTTTTGTGACTTTTAAAAAATAATCTATCGGAAACTGAATATTTCGATTGAATCATTTAGGATTTGGTGTAATTAAGGAAGGTCAGCCTTTGTGAAACATACGAGCGGGTGTGACGCTTGAGGTCTGTTATCTCGACTACGTAATATGTAGCTGTAGTAAGGGTGACCACACAATATAAAAATATATTATTAATAAAACTATCTTTTCGGATTATTTCGCGGATTTATTTTAATTTTTGGTTCCCGACGTTTCGAATGCTTTACAATAATCATGGTCACGGGAAAGACTAAGGTTATAGACGTCTCAAACACATACCTGTCTGTAACAAGAAAAGATAGTTTTATTTAAAATGTCAAATATTCCCGTAAATCTAAGAAAGTATTAATATATTCCTAATTAAGATAAATATTATAGATTTAATATGATGACCAAGTGGCAAGAAATAGCGCGAATATCTGAAACTGGGGGCACTGAGTCTGAGTTCGTCACTCATTTCTGTATATCATCGGTGTCGCCTTAGTTATCACGCATGTCAGGAGGTTGGTGACCGCACTGGCTGGAAGCTTTCATTGATGATGGTTATTGACTTTCGCAGAAGTAGACCATCAAAGAAAAGAGAACAATCAAAGAGCTCCCACGGACCACTTTGCTATCAGAGAATTACCAGGAGCAAGCTGCATGGTACATCACCCACAAGCCCTTTTCCTATCGTTAAAAGAGGCTTACCATCGCTTCTATTTCGTTGGATTTTAGTGGATTGTTCTGGCGTGTATACGCATAAACAGGTGGTATGTGTAAATGCATATTAAAAAAAGACCTACATATCCCTATCATATCATATCCCTAGGTGCAGTTAGTCATATATTTTTATGACTTACAAAATGCCTATGTTTGTATTACTCCAGGTAAACTATTTATGTACTTAATTACATCCAAATCTGACCAGCCGTTTCAAGGTAAAGGAAAAATAACACACATGCACGTTATAATAATAGTGTTATATTATTTCCTCCCTCGTATTCAAGGGAAGCTCGCGCCCAGCAGTGGGACGTTAAAAAGGGCTGAATACATACATATTACACACAAACACTTTTTGAATACTCGACATCTTAAATTTGATAAATTGACTATTGTATAATAAGTGAATCCTAACGAATCCATTCAATTAACGTTTCGAGAATTTGAATGCAGGTTGGGACTTGGGATGAGTAATTAAAGATCAGCGCTTGTGGATGCTAATACAGTAATTTACTATCTTAATTCAGTCTTATGACTTCCGTATCTACGTTTATAATTGTGGTTTAATTACATCAACTTCAATATCATTTTCTATTTGATAATTTCATCTGAAGATGAGATGAGGTGATAAATGAGGTTTTTTCAGTAATTTAGTGAGGCACACTTTTGAGGTAATTCAATTAATTTTTTTTGGTAATGACTTCAAAATCTTTGAGATAGAACTTATTCACTATATATAAATCAATGGAAAATTCCAATGGCGCAGAAATTCTGTAAAATACACCAAAAAATCCTACCCATGGAAATTGAGAAAACATACAGTTACATCCTCCGTTTTGAAATCTTTCAATAAATCAAAATCAAACTTAAATGTTGCGTGTTATTTTGAAAAGGCTCATTATAAAGCTCATAAATTAATTACATATTTTTTTTCTTATTAGCTGTCTGTTTGTCCCAAAATAAGAAGAAAATTGACATCACATAACTTGAAAAGATCCACAGGAAATGAAATGACAGGAAATGTAAAAAGAAATAGCGTAAAAATACAATAATTATGTCAGAAATACAATAAACTACATAAGTTTTCTAGCATTAGAATAAAATATTATATATTTAAGAACCGTCTCAGATTTTTATGAAGCTTAGGTAACCTACAAGAAAATCTACTTCGGAATCCTAACTGTAATTCAGTTAATATCGACCATCCAAATATTAAGCACATGTGATAAAATTTAATATGAAGATACTAAAATTTTATTACACAGTCACATCTAATAGGTTAGGAATGCGGAATTTATTCAGATATTTATCATCTTATAGGAAACAGTGATATAAAGCCCGGGGGATTTTATGGTGAACGATTCTATGGGTAAGTATTGAAAATAAAAAATATTATTCATGACTTCAATAATACAAACATGTAAGATTCCACCCTAAATGGTGGAATCCGCGTAATTACACAAATCAACAGCAAAGTCGGTCAAAAATTACATCGAATGTACAAAATGGCGTGTTATTATGAAATGTTTCAGGACTCGGATTTTCATAATTCCCATATTATGAAGGAATAATATAATAATAGTTATTTACTTGTTTGTTTGTTATCTGTTTATATTATGTTCTTTAGTCTGTGGCTTATAAGTGTGCCATTTAGGCACATGTTATCTGTTTACTTAACACGGACATCTAGCTTATTTAAAGGTACCTTCAAAGGTGGAACAAAAGACAGACCTACATAATTAAAGCAAAGCCGTACATCTTTTTTAATAATTTTTATATCTAAATTTAAATATCCATATTTTCATAAAGATTAAATTTATTTAATCTTGAAAATAAGATAAGACCATGTGCGAGTCGGACTTGCGCATGAAGGGTTCCGTACCGTTATCTATAAAAGCGGCAAAAAAATCACATTTGTTGTATGGGAGCCACCGTTAAATATTTGTTTTATTTAATTTAATTATTTATTTTTAAAGTGAATATATAACTAAATATTCTGTAAATATTTCAAGCGTCTGTCTACCTGTTTCTGTTATCAATATGAAGCAAAAACGAGCAAAAACTCACGTATGTTGTATGAATAAATATTTGGCCAACTTTGACGACACGTTTGGCTCAGTTTATAGTGACCCTACTTGTTGTGCCAGCGGTCGCGGATTCGAGTCCCACTGGGAGGACTTATTTGTGCGATGACCACGGATGTTTGTACTCCAGTCATGGGTGTTTATATTTATAATATGTATGTATTAAAGTTATATACTAGTATATGTAGTGTATCAACTACCTGGTATCCATAACATGAGCCTCGTAGCTTACCGTGGAACTAGATGGTGCTGTGTGTTAATGTCACAACATATTATTTATTTATTGATAGCTTATCTTCATTTCGCTCATGTGCATCCTCAAGTGTTAAGCAGTAGCCCATTTGATTTATCCGTCTAGCCGTTTCTGCGCCAAGAAGTAGTAAACATACATACAAACATAATTACACAAAAAAAACATATATGACATAGTATAGTTGATATATGAGTGGGTATTTCGCTTTTACTATATGCTAGCTGGAGCCCTTAGCTTTGGTCACGCACCCAGGTTATTTAAATTGTATAACTTTTTCTGGTCCATGTGGTACAAGAAATTTGTGCGTGCAAACAAACAAAAAATCAATCTCTTACTCTTATAATATTAGTATAGATATTAGATAGACTCTACTTATACCTCAATATTTGAAAATATCAAGATTCCTAATCCTCACATATATTTTTCTTATTATTTTTTTTCTTTATGTAATTAAGGGTGGAGGACACAGTCGAGAGTATTTTTGGTAAGTAAAACGACGCAGATTACAATTTTATTCTATACTTTATTATAATTCAGACGAACCCGAAATTCATGGGGTTTTTTATCATAAAACATTCGTTCCGTAACTAATTAGGAAGGAAAGAAAAATGGAAAAAGTACGTTCATAATAATCTCAGCATAAAATATAATTTTATTAAAGAATTTCAACTTCAGAATACGTGTTTTGTGTGCTCGAGTTCGTAATATAATTTTACGTATAATATGTACATTGTACGTATAAGAATTTATATAATGGGAATGTAAAAAATAAATAAAGCTGCAAACAAAATCCGACTACGAGAAAAATGTTCTTAAAAAGGTAGAAATAAGATTTCAATACGTTTATAATATACTAGCAGAACCCGCGACTTCGCTCGCGCTAAAATTACAAAAAAACTTAAAAGATACCTTTCATACAAACTTTCACCCCCTTATAGCATGTATTTCGAAAAATACTAAAAAATGTATTTATTGAATTGTATTGAGGTGCATTAATACCAAGTTTTAAGTAATTCTGATCATATTTTTTTTTGTGTTGTATTATAATGTGTTTTTCCTTGGGAATGAGATAAACCTCCCGGTAAAAAGTAGCCTATGTGACTCTCCAGACTAAGATGGTCAAAGACTGTATGGATAATCTAAATGTCCTGGGCACATCCAACAGAGTTACCCTCAGATGGGTCCAGGGTCACTCAGGCATAGATGGGAATGAAAAGGCTGATGCATTGGCAAAAATGGGCGCTGAAACCCCAGAATGTGGCCCCGAGCCATTTTCTGGTATTTCAAAACAACATGCTTATTCAATTCTCAAAAATCACTGCAATCGCCAAGCACTTCAGGAGTGGCAATCCACTTCTGGACAAACACACTCTAAAGCGCTAATTAATGGATATCGCAAAACGTTTACAAAAGGGTTGCTTCAACTCAACAAGTATAAAACCAGTGCGGTAACCAGAATACTTACTGGTCACTGCAAACTCAATAAACATATGTTTACCCTCGGCCTCAGTCAGACCGCAATGTGCAGACTATGCCATGAGACAGAGGAAACTGCTATGCACATCCTCTGCTCGTGCGGTCCACTCATGCACCGCAGAAGTATCTATCTAGGGCAGCATATTATGCAACCGGAAGAGATACAGATGCTCCCCGCTTAGAAAATCTGGAAGTTTCTGGAGTCAACAGGACTAAGCGGAGAACTTTAAACTTTATTCTAAAGGGAGCTACAATGGACCAAAACTGGTCGACGTGGCTAGGGCCGACCTCGGCACCAAACCCAACATAATAATAATAAATATTCATTAGATTGTATGAGCTACTTGACATAATCTATATATTATATATTCTACACATGTAATAAAATTGTATCTAAGCCGAATCTGTACGTTAATAATTTTTTGGAAAATCTTATTGAAATAAACATTATTATCGATACAGAGGTAGCCGAATCTATAGATTTTAGAATTTTTGTCTGTCTGTCTGTCTGTCTGTCTGTCTGTCTGTCTGTCTGTCTGTCTGTTACCGCATCACAGAAAAACCACTGGAGGGATTTTGATGAAATTTGGTATGGTGACAGCTGGTTATCCGGGTCAACATTTAAGATACTTTTTACCGCAGGAAAATGTCTCATTTCTGAATATATATATATATATATATATATAAAAACTGCAATTTTAGAGTTTACTAATATGTAAAACCTAAGAATTTGGTTTTTGGTCATCTGTACGCGGGCGGAGCCGCGGGCAGTGCTAGTATATCTATAAATGTACAAATATTTTTTATAATATACGAGTAGTTCTGAGATAGCTTTGTCTATGTTAAATATTATAAACATATATAATATATTGAGTATTATAAACGGATAACATTATATTAATTTTCTAGAACAATGGGTACTTTAATTAATAGAATATTTAATGGTGTATAATTATCATAAAGCCATGGAGATTAGAAGGGCTTAAGGGCTGAAATGTTACACCATATATATATATATATATATATATATATATATATATATATATATTATATATATATATATTTAATGATTACTTCTGGTCTTTTGGTGAATGGATTGAAAACATAAATGATATTACTTTGATTTAAGCAAATAATATTATCTGCTTAAAATTTATTTGTAGTAAAAAACGGCTAATTGCGAATCGTGTTATTTAATAAATAACTACATACCAGTACATCGATTATAAGACGTAGCATTTCTATGTAGATCTTTAGCAATATTTTCAACTATAATGAGTAGGGATTACTAGTGATTTGTTCTTATATTTAATTTTTAATAGAGAAAATATACTTTACAATTTATCAATAATATGTTATTCATAATAATATAATATGTTATCTGTTTGAAAAAAATACTCCTAATAAAGTGTATCGAAGTATTTAAAATGGTGAAATCTTTTATTTATTCCAAGCTAGCCAAATTATCAGTCCGGAAGATCGGCATTTTGCATGCAAATCCCTATCGCCCTCAAACAGAAAAAAATATTAAATAAGAGCGTTAACCGAAACAGTAGGTACACGACTCAATGAGCTGAAAATTTACAATTAAAAGTCTGGACCAAGATTAACGGAAAAGATATAACTGATGTAATAGTTGAAGAATACCTTTTTATTTTATTTTGTACATAAATAACATACTTGTACGACAAAAAAGCCTAAAATAAAAAATGTAAGGAAAGAACAGAATTGGCGTCTGAATAAATAAACCTGCATACGATACCCTTTTATTATCAACCCTTTTTATAATGATTCAAGCAGTGTGATCGATTGGATTTCTTACCGAAAATATAAACATAAATTTACACATAAATTCTATATTTTTATCTATATATGTAGTAACTAAAGATAAATACACATAGATAGATAAAATTGAAGTGTCGGTTTAAAAGTCAAACTATCAGCTTTTTACTAAATGCATATGAAATTATATACTGTACTTATAAGAAAAATATAATTTTAAAATTTTTCGTATATCTCTATGTCTGTCTGTTTGTTCCGACTAATCTGCAAAACGGCTGAATTGATTATGGCTGGGTTTTCAATGGCAAATAGCTGATGTTATAAAGAATAGCTTAGACTACTTTTATTTGACACAAAAAAATAGGATTCCGTTCAAAAAAATTAAAATGAAGCTAGGGACGCACCCGAGCGAATCAAGGATGAATCGTTTGTTTACAATGATATGAACATTTTATACATAATTTTACCTACTACCAAAATATATAAAAAAATATGCAATAATTATAAAGAAAAGTTTACAAAAAAATAAATACCGAATGTCGAAGAACATAAAACTCATATCCTCCCTTTTTGGAAATCGGTTTAAAAGGGTTATAATTAACATATGTAATTGCATCAATTCCTGATTTTAATCATATTGAGTGATAATCAGTCATATTGAGATGTTGACAGTTATGTATTATATACAATACAGAATGAGGCAGAAAATATTGCTACATATATCTTATCAGTACACTCATTAAATGTCTCTGTAAAGGCAAAAACAAAGCAAATTGTAATTGTATTGTTATCAGTGAAACCAAAATTACGTCTTAATTACGACTCTCATGCACATCCATTAGTAAGAAAACAATAGAATGGACATTTAGGTACTTATTACATATTATATGTATTTCATTGTACTATGTTTATTATATTATACTAGCGGCTCACCCTCGCTACGCTGGAGTTCGTCCCTAGGTACGTTAGAAAGAAAGATAAAAATTTTTGTCAATTTAAATATATTTAATCTACTAGCGTCTCACTCTCGCATCGCTCGGGTTCGCCTCTAGAAACAGATCTATCCCACGGGAACCATTCAGAACAAATGTTCGACGTGATTCTTTAAATTGGCATAACTTTTTTATTTATTAACTGATTGACATGAAACAAACACTAAATGTTAAATGAAGTTTACCACTATATATTAGTAAAACCCACACCAAACTGAGATTAGCGTGCACAAACGCACAGACAAACAGACAAAAATTCTAACAATCGTTGTTTTGGATTCTATTTATGTTATTTAGCAAAAAGATAGGTTTTAGTCTGGAATAGCACAAAGGTTACTTTTTATTTCGAAAAAATGTACGGTTCCCGTGGGATAGATTTGTTTTCGTCTTTCTAGAGACGAACATGAGCGAAACGAGTGAGCCGCTAGTATAAAACTAAGGAGGTAAAAATTTTACCTTAAGTATCTCCTACGTGCAAACTTACAAAATTTACTTCTGGAACCACTGATCTGATTCTGATTTTTTACTAGATGAAGGTTCATTATCGCCAAGTGCTATACGTTATTTTTAAATTGAGAAAAATATTACTACCAAAAATCATAATAACATTAATTTAAGTCGCATAAAAACTGGCCGTTGAGTTGTTTTATCTGTGAAACAGTTTGAAATAAAGCAATAAAATGTACGACAAAAAGACACATAAGGGCGTACCCAAGCCAAGTGACGTCACAGTTGTGAATTAACAATAAAAGCAGCCATGCGGACTGCCGACAGAAGTGTAAACTTAAAACTATAAACAAACAGTTGTTATTTTTGGATATTCAAATTAATTGTTTGATCTTAAATTAAAATTTGTAAATTAAACTGATTACATTTATCTGGTTTTGACATCTATTGGCACTCTGAGTGTTAGCCTTAACACGTCACGTGATCATGTCGATGATGACTTACATGAATGCACTCCCCATCCAAACCTGCCAATAAAAGTTTTCACTTCAAAAACTGTGTAATGATGCTATGTGTTATGGATGGTCTTTTTCTTGAAATTTAATTTGGAATAGAAAAATCGATGAACGGCTAGAGAAAATATCATGAACATACACAAAACAACTCAAATCAAATTGACTAGGATTTTTATGTCGGTCAAAAACCGAAAAATACATTTAAAATATTAGTAGAGTTAAATAAAGACGTAACTTTTTTCTTATATACAGACTTACTTGTATATATCTACACTTTATATATTATAAATGGGAAAGTAACTCTGTTTATTACTTTTTCACGCTTAAACCACTGAACAGATTTCGATATTTGACAAGAATATATTGCATTCTGGGATCGGAGACTATATATGAACCCCGTCCCGCTTACCACGCGAACAAAACCGCAGACAAAAATTAGTCTATACATATAATAAGATTCTGAGTCGAATCTGAACATTAATTATGTTTTGGAAAATTTTATTGAAATAGTCATTATTATAGATACCCAGGCCGAATCTTATTTTTAGAATTTTTGTCTGTCTGTTTGTTTCTCTTTCTGCCTGTTAGGGAACGCATAAGAGACCACAAGATAGATTTTGGTGAAATTTGTTATGATGATAGCTGGTTATTCGGGTCAACTGCATATAGGGTACTTTTTACTGCGGGAAAATATCTCATCTCTGAGAAATCTATACTAAACGTTAAATTGTAACTAGGGACGAACCCGAGCGGAGCTAGGGTGAGTCGCTAGTTAATTATAATTTTGTTAGTCATAAAAGCTTGTATATTAAGAACTAAAGCTGTCGCACTCGCAATGAAATATGGCGAAAAGAAATTCTTTAAAAACATTCGTATTTCCAGAAAGTCACGTACAATATTAGGTTATTAGAATAAATGATAAGCCAGAACTAGGGTAATTTAATTTGACTCGTTGATTTATATTAGTCAAGCTAACTGTAAATCTTTATAACGCCGCTACTAATTTATGTATATACTAACATTGACGGCAGCTCCGCCCGCGTTCAGATAACCAAAAACCAAATTCTTAGGTTTCACATCTTAGTAACTCTTACATTGCATTTTCGTATTTTTTTCTCAGAAATGAGACATTTTCCCGCGGTAAAAAGTATCCTATATGTCTATGTCTGGATATCCAGCTACCACCATACCAAATTTCATCAAAATCCCTCTAGTGGTTTTTCCGTGATGCGGTAACAGACAGACAGACAGACAAAAATTCTAAAAAATATAGATTCGGCCTCTGTATCGATAATATTGTCTATTTCAATTTTCAAAGATTTTCCAAAAAATATTTCATGTACAGATTATATAATGTAATTTAATCTAATATATTTAAACGAGCAATTCTTGTATAGGTATATATTTATAAATACAAGACATAAGCATCGTGGTCAAACAGCCAAGTCCCAAATTTGACAACCACAGGTGTCTGGGTTCGTATCCCAGTCGGATACAAAGTTTTTACTTTAGTTTTTTTGTATTAATTCAAATTTTTAGTTTTTTTTAAATGTTTTTTTTGGCCAAAAACTCCGAGCGAAGTTCGGTCGCCCAGGTACTTATTATTAATTTAAATTGACTGATTGACATGCCTTATATTGTCATACATTATTTATTTAATTTCAATGTTAAATGTTTTTATTCTTATTTGTTTATTTCTGTGATAATTTTGTAGCATTTTATTTCTGTTTTCTGTGTTCTATGCTTAATGTAAACTACTGATGATTTTTGAACTTCTTGACTGAAATAAACGCTTATTTATTATATTATTATTGATTTCAACAAAAATAAAACGAAACACAGGATATACAATTAACAAGTAAACACAAAGAAACTTGAACATAACCATAAAATAAAAATACCCCAAAATTACCAATTAAAATGTTACCTAAAGCGTTATAGCATAATTAACTATGAAATTGGTTTAGTGAAGTGCTAATAATATACACATTAAAGCCTCTAATAGCGTGGTTAAGGTATTTTTAAATAAAGGTGACCACCTATCACATAGCTATTTATTATATGTAGTTAACAATATATAGCAATGTATGATATAGTACAAATGAACCTTGCAAATAACGCAGTGGCTACTGCCACGTATAGTGTGAGGACAAAAACTTTTTAACAAAAAAATAAAAACCGACTTCAAACAAAAGCACTAAAAAGTAAAAAATAACTGATTGGTAGTTTTCATTTACTATACCTAATCAGATATTTTCGAAGTCGGTGTGCTTTGGCTAAGTAATTAAATCCTACCTATTAAATACATACCTAATCAAATATTTTCGAATTCGGTGCCAGCCCATACAAAGCAAAAAATTTAAACGGGACCAATCTGGAAGTATACACTTTCAAACAACACAAAAATTGTCCAAATCGGTTAATAAATGACGGAGTTCTGAGGTAACAAACATAAAAAAAAAATTAAGTCGAATTGAGAACCTCCTCCTTTTTGAAGTCGGTTGAAAATATTAGTACAATACAATCGAAGTTAAACACATTGGACATCTGTTATAAATACGAAAGTATATGTTTGTTTGTTACTCATTTACGCTGAAACAGCTGAAGGGATTTGGATAACACAGATAACTAGACTAACATATTAGATAGGTTAGTATAATAGATACCCTATCTATCAAACCCTAACCCTAGCTCCCTAGCTAGGAACACACTAGAGCGAAACATGGGTAAATGGCTAGCAATATATGTAATAATATTATTTACCTAAAGTTGTTCGTTACCTAAAGTAATATAATTTTGTTTTATGTAAAAATAATAATATTTTCATGACTGAATTCGTCTAGGTCGTAACGGCTACAAGTGTTTGTAAGCCTAATACGCCAATCTAAACACCTTCTCCAAATGTTTTGGGATGGCTTGTCGAGGCTTGGCAAGCGCGTGGACTTGGCATAATATTACAAGTGCTGTTTGTTTTTAATACTATTTATTAGACGAAAATATTCAATAAATAGTAAAAAAAATCATTAAGCAAACAGTATTTTACGTTCACAATACATAAATGCGTACATACATTTTAAATGAAATTATCGATAAAAAAGTAATATCTCATGCCATTTTTGTATTTTTTAACTATATAACGATCTTCGACACATCTAACACCTCAGTCTCTCCCGTGACCATAGTTGCTGTAAAGCATTCGAAACGTCGGGAACCAAAAATAAAAATAAATCCGCGAATAAATCCGAAAAGATGGTTTGATTTAAAACGCCAAAAATACACGTATTCGCATAAACAATATTTTCACCTATAATAATAATAATATAAGATTTCCCTATACCTGAAAATTTATTGCAGTTGTCATACAGTATTGTATGTCATCAAAATGACATCCAGCCATCGGTTCGCAAAGTGGCTTAACGAGTTCTATATTTTCAAAGATGTTTAAGAAGGCACTTTTAGGTTTCAAACAGAAAACCCTTTATCTCGTATAATTATAAATTCAAAACACGATTTAATTTACTTCGCTCATTTCAATTTTTTTCACTTTTATCCTTTTTTATGACAATAATTTAAAATTTACTTTTTGCAGTATTTTTATAGTATATTAGCGACTCACCCTCGCTTCGCTGGGATTCGTCCCTATTTTCATTTTCTCCCCCTTAAGGGATGATTTCAGGGATAAAAAGTCCTATGTCCTTCTCAGGGTCTCAAACTATCTTCTTAGCAAATTTTTTCTAAATCGGTTCAGTAGATCGAGAGATTACCCCCTACAACGTCACAAACTCACAAACTTTACCTCTTTATAATATTAGTATAGATATGGGCGTGCGACTGTTCCACCATCTAGTTTAAAATATTAGCAACAAATTATATTCATATTCTATGATTTTAAAACAACATTTAATTGTAAAATAGGATAATAAAATCTGATTTACAGTTTATAATTAATTTTTATATTAATTTAATATTTTGATTGATTTTTATAATTACATAATTTTTAATGTAAAATGGATTTAAGTTAATAACAATAAGTTTTGTAAAGTTGTCAATTTATGATTTTCGCCTTTATCAAGATAAGTAATTAATTAATTTAAGAAGGTAACATCTAAACTAATTATATATATATATATATATATATATATATATATATATATATATATATGCAGACAGTTCCACCTTTTGGAAAATTGTATAGGTAATAATGCTATGTCTTTGTGCTACTCCAGATTAAAATCTATTTACGTACTTAATGTGACCCAAATTCATCCAAGCGTTACCACCACACACATAAATTAACATGAAGTGATATAATATGTTAGTTGCATTTATTTATTTAAGCATTAATGTTTTCAATAAGAAAAAAAAACTATTGAACATAATAAGAAATGAAAATGTATACTAATAGTGGACTCTGACCTTTATACCAGGGTATGAGGTAATTAAAACAAGCTTCTTTTATTGCGGTCTTTATTACTTCCTATTTAGAAATTTCGCGAGTGGCAATTTCGAACTTAATTTTTCCTATATCTCAAAAAAGATAAGATTTTTCTGGACTAATTAATTATTTCCGCTACTTTTTGCTCACGGCTACGTTGGCATGATAAGCAGGGCGGGGCTTAAGGGTAGCCTATGACCGATCCCATGATGCAATCTATGCCCTTGCCAAATTTTATCGAAATCTGTTATTTATATTTATAATTTTAGTATGGATTATGTTTAATTATATCCAGGCAGGAAAGTACTTCATTAGATTTACGCAAATATTTGACATTTTAAATAAAACTATAACACGGGAGAGACGTGACCACGATTGAAAAAATTGTAAAGTACTGTGAAGCATTCGATACATCGGGAACCAAACATCAAAACAAATTCCAGGCAATTTTTATTCCAAGCAGGATCTTATTTTTTGAACAAAACTAGAGATTATAAGAAACCACATTAAAATCGGCCCACTATTTACAAGCTACTAATTACTATACCACATATACATACCTACATATAAAACAAAAATAAATAACGTTGGCATGATCAATTATTTCAGTGAACACTTTCAAAGAGAAAATCCGCGAAAACATCTAAAAAGATAGTTTCATTTAAAATGTCAAATATTCGCGTTAAATGTAAGAAAGTATAATATATACGTCATCAGACATGAATCTAAGTTTAAGAAAACGTTCAAACCTTAAGAGTTGGAAAATTGCTTTTAAAGTGATTTTTACATCTTAAATAATTAAGTTATGTACTCGAAGTTATACATCTGAAATTTTTATGAACAGTTGTTTTTCTATTGGTTAGTTTATGTGGCTGCTGGTCATGATATCTTTGGTCTTAACAATGAAGTTTCTTTCTAATAAATTCTGAGCGGAAATTTGAGTTGGCAATTTGACATGCTAGTCTTGTAGAGTGAGATAATCGAAAATAAACGAAAAAAATGTATTTTTTCCCTATAATAGGTATCACGTAATCTGTCAAGCTTACTAAGACTGACCGGTCTGACCGAAATCAGTCTGAAGGGCACTATTGTTACAGTTTATAAGCATTTTTCCATTACATAATAACAATCTTATCATACCTTTATTTTATAACAAAGGCTTATTCATCAAAGGTAACAGTGGAAATAAATCATTAGTATGAGTCATAGTAGTAAGTTCTTTAAATTCGCATACTGTATATTTATTGATGGATTTCACAGAATTAGATGTGCATCACTCAATATGGTTGTATGTTTTTTTGCATTTATTTCAATTCTCAGACGACATTTTGGTTGATTTTAAACCGATATTCATAATTTTTTGTATAGGTTACACCTAAAGGGTGGTTAAACCGAACCATGGAAACAAGAAATCCTATGATAATTCCATTATGTAAGATATATATTCTATTATATTATATTCTTTTTCTATATAACATTTCCTATTTCTTTTTCTATACAAAAGTTGCTAGGCAGAAGCATTAACCCACGATTATTATTTTTGTGCTTATAATATTAGTAAAAGTTTTGCCAAATAAAAATGTAGCATATTTTTGTAATTCGTTGAATCGTTGAAAAAAGCGTTGGGCTAGATTAGGTGTTGATAGGAATATTGTAAATTATAATTTTACTTTAAAAAAAGTTAAAAAGTTAATATTAGTCCCACTGAGTTTCTTTTGCCAGTTCTTCTTAGGTCTGAGGCTTCTTCTTTCCGAACTCGTAGTAGACTCATGACGTTCAGTAAAAAGTTGTAATTATTTAATGCTGAATAAAATATTTTGAATTGAATTGTCAGTCAATCGTGAACTAGTCTGCCACCAAAGGTTTACGTTATGTATGTAACCATACCAAACTAACCAAAGGTTTATGTATGTAACCATAGCGCGCACTACTGTCGCTAAGGTCGGTCTCAGATATTATAAGACAAGATGTCATGTGTGTGCTTCTGTGTGGTCCTTCATACTGATATGGCTAGAGATTTAAATTGTAATAATAGCATACTTTTATTTATAAGAAGAACATCTAAACATACATTATAAACTTCCCGTGCTGTGGAATATAAATCAACCGTAATTTTCAGTGATGGCTATCAATGGTGAAGGAAAACGTCGTGAGGGAACCTGCATGCCTGAGAGAACCTAGCAAGTTTTCAAAAGATATGTGAAGTCCGCTAACTCGCACTTGGCCAGCGTGATGGACTTAATGCTTCTCATATTGAAGAGAGGCCAGTGCCTAGTAGTGGGACCTTAAAAAGGTTTAAATACACACATACAATTTTATATATTAATTGTTAAAACTATTAATAAATACATAAGAATAATCACAGGAAGAGATATAATATATTATATACGAAGAGACAATAAATTATACGTAAAATTTGATTAGAAGTGTATAGTATGCGGCTAAAGTACGCCAACTATTATTATCATTGATTGGTCACTGATCGAGAACAATACATGATTAATATGATTAGACCATTTATGAGATAAAACAGTCCATAGGGATTGGATATAAATAAATCATTATAATAGAGTCTTATTACGTAATATGACTATACTATATACAATATACAACAGTATGCCCTAGATTTGCCGAGTTTTTTTTTTAATTTAATACCCGAAAACATTCTGTTTCTCATACAAATTTTGGCACCCGATATCCCGTTAGAGATTATATTAAAAAAAAAAAACTTAGTAACACACTTTGAAATTCAACTCGTTAGTTCTTGCAACTTTACATGGATGATATTGAATTAGCTAGAATCCCACTATTATTATTATTAATCTATTTCTTGAGTTTTATAACAGACTAGCGAATCACCCTCGCTCCGCTTGGGTTCCCTAGATACGTTTTAACGGTTAGTATAGATTTCTCAGAGATGAGATATTTTCTCGCAGTAACAAGTATCTTATATGTTGACCGGATAAAGAGCTATCATCATACTAAATTTTATCAAAATCTGTGTAGCGGTTTACTCGTGATGCGGTCACAGACCGACAGACAAAATTTCTAAAAACTATAGATTCGGTATCTGTACAGATTTGTCTCTGCTAGAATTAGAAGAATGAGAAGTATAATAATTGACTTCTTTTCGTTAAAGAGGTCAGCAACTTTTGTCTGGATCTTATTATAAGTTCACCATATTCATATACAGCCACCTTTTTTGAAGTCGGTCAGTACATGAAAAGCTAATGAATCGTTTCTTTATCTTTATTTGTAAGTAGTTAGTTAATAATTCAGTTTCAGAGGTCAATAGGATCCAATTAATATTATATTTCATAATCATATACTACGATGATTTATATTTGTATATTGGATCTTATTGGCGTTTATTATTGTTGAGTAAAATATATGAGAAACATTTTGTATTTTGTATTAACTTTCAGTTTTTTTTTCACCAGTAAGATAAAAAAACATTTGCTATTGCATAATATATATATATATATTATATATAATAGCATGTACGGTTAGCAACATTAGCAGATCCAGAGGTACTGGGTTCTAATCTTAGGTCGGGCTACTCCCAATTGGAGACACCAGAGATACCAAACATAATAGCGGACAAGCACGAATATCCCTCCTTCCTCGAGTGTTGGACGATATCTTCCTCGTTGGCATGAGAAGGAACGGTCTACCGATCGTATATAGCTCATCCGCTACCAACACACTAGCAAGAATCTAGACCTCGATTACTCAGTGTTTTTGGCCAAGAGAGAACCTGGGACTCCAGAGCTCAAAGAGAGGACAGTGTCCTGTTCATGGATGTTCTTCTGTATTGTGGGACCTAACAAATAGGTCTCGCTCTCTCGTTTGCATCTCCTAAACTAGAATTAATTGATGAAGACAAAACTACCATCATGGTCGCTGCACGTAACCTCCCACCAGCCAAACAAGCTAGAGACCACATACACAGTGCCTACCTTGAGTACATAACGTTCATAAGAGGATCTGCTAAAAAACACCAGGTTTGAGGACGCTCCCTTTTCAAAGAAGGTTGTTATTTCGATTTAATATAATTTAACTGATTATATAATTTCTATTTAAATTACGTGAAAAGTGGAAAATGTAGGGCTTTATACGTCTTTAATCTTTTCTTAAGCATAACGTTGATGCTTTAAAGGAACGTAACGTTCTTAATATACACAGTTTAATGTTTTTCAGCAACTTTTGCTCCTTTCGCTCCTCGCTCTTATTTGTGAAGTAAAAACGCTAATGTAAATATTATTACATCATAAAATGCTAAATAATGCACAATTGCTCCACTTAACTTTGAAAATGATGTTATTTACGTTACATATGAACGTAAATGGCGTCTAACTTAAGTGGAGTTTAACTCCCAGATATGCCTTGGAAATGTCTTAATAAAGTTTAATATCTAAATATAATGGATATATGAAAAAGTTTGATATTCTTATTAAATAAATGTGCTTGCGTTTCGATCGGCTTATTTCATTTAATATCCGATATAAATGATTATCAAAATATAGTCTAATCCTCCATATAATATAATGCTGAGTCTTTATATAACATTTATTTACATATATTTTAATAGGAAGACAACATTTATACATATAATAAAATTGTAACCAAGCCGAATATGTACATTAAATACTTTTTTTTGAAAATCTTATGGAAATAGATATTAATATCGATACAGAGGCCGAATCTATAGTTTTTAGAATTTTTGTTTGTCTATCTGTCTGTCTGTGTGTCTGTGTGTTTGTCTGTCTGTGACATCATGAACCAATGAAGGGGTTTTGATGAAATTTGGTAAGATGATAGCTGGTTATCCGGGTCAACATATATGACACTTTTTAGTGCATAAAAATATCTCATCTCTGAGAAATCTATACTAAACTTTAAAACATAACTAGAGACGAACAATACGATGAATAGTGAAAGAAATGGATAGAATCGACTACTAATTTATCTTATTTTTTTTTTGCTTTAGGAAGTGTTTTATAACCGTTTTATCTCCTCATGTATATTCAAGTGACTTTTTGAGCACGAGCCAATAAAGCATAATTGGTAAAATGACATCACAATAAACGGAAATCGCAATCACTTATCCTACTAATAGTAATCATTTGAATCAGCAACCAGTAATTAATAAAATTTACATACATTTTGCTCATTATTGAATAGAAAATTTATTCTCTGCATAGATTTTCTTTCATGGAAAAAATTATTAATGCAATTTTATTTGAAAATAGTATTACTTTCATAAATACGAAAGATGAGTGTATAATAAAATTATGTACAAAATAGTACTGCTATGTAATACAAGTTTTTGCCAACGGCTTTGCTCAGGTGATAAGTGTGGCGGGGTTTAGAAGTAGCCTGTATACGATCCCAGACAGAGAGTCAGTGTGCGAACGTTCATTTAAAATATTAGTATGGATTAAATACAAAATACACTAAGGGACGAAGCAAGGGTAAATCACTAGTATACTATAATAATATTCTTACTATTTAATGCATTTTAGGTGACTCAGTTCTGGGTGGGAGAAATATTACTAGCCATTTTTATCCTCAACTCAATTATCATTAAAAAAGTTTGAATGGTGTTTGTTAGTATGTCTTTCTTAGACACACCAACAGAGGAATGGATCAATGTCACTTTTTTTATACAGAGACAGTTTATGGGACGGATCTAGGTGACTTTCCATAGTTATTTCTATATAGTACTAGCGACTCACCCTCGCTTCGCTCAGGTTCCCGATACAGATTTTCATCCCCATTTTCATCCCCTTAAAGCATGATTTCCGGGATACAAACTATCTCTTTACCAAATTTTATCTAAATCGGTTCAGTAGATCCAGAGATTACCCCATTATAATGTCACAAACTGTAAACGTTACAAACTCACAAACTCACAAACTTTACCTCCCCACAAATTATATCTGTTAATAATATTAGTATAGATTTTAGTTGTTTTTTGATGATTAAAACTACTACTTTCGATGTAATCTTTTGTAGGATAAATGTTTTAATCAAACGACATATTTTTCTTTATGCTGTCACTCTTGTGTCAAAAAATATGTCACAGATCCATAATATGCCTTTAAATAAGCTTGATAAAACGTCAGTAGATGTCATGTCATGTCAAAATTGGAGACAAAAACAAGAAAAAAGTATCTCCTTATTCTTAAATAAAATATGAACATAAAGAGAGCAGACACATTCATTTTCGTATTATCAAGTGATAAATATTTAGAAGTAGCATATTGTAACTAGCGACTTACCCTCGCTTCGCTCGGGTGCGTTTTTATTTTTCCGAGCGGAACCCTAATTCTTTTTCTAAAATAAAAGTAGCTGAAGCTTTATAATATCATCTATCTGCCTGTGAAAGTCCCGTCAAAATCAGTCCAGCCGTTTCGAAAATAAGCCGGAACAAACAAACAGAAATTCAGATATAAAATTTTACCGTATAAAAAATAATAATACCGTATACTATAATTTCTTATCAATTTAGTAAAATGCTCTTATTTTGACATTAAAAACAAATATTTCTATTTTAATTATTTATATAGATAACTAGTCTTCACCCAGTGGTTGAGTTTTGACTATAGTCATTATCGAGAGAAAAACATATATATGAATAGAATTTACCTATCTATATACATAATATTCACTGTTTCTAAAAAAATATTGGTAACACTGAAGCTCGTCGATAGCTAATAAACAAAAAAAGATAATCGTTTGACATACAGAGGAGAAAAAGGTACTGAGCTGTCTTGTCTTTGCCTATCTATACATATAATAAAATTGTAACTAAGCCGAATCTGTACATTAAATATTTTTTGGAAAATCTTATTAAAATAAACATTATTAGCGATACAGAGGCCGTATCTATAGTTTTTAGAATTTTTGTCCTTCTGTTTGTCTGTTACCGCATCACAGAAAACCACTGGAGGGATTTTGATGAAATTTGGTATGGTGATAGCTGGTAATCCGGGTCAATATAAAGGATACTTTTTACCGCGGGGAAATGTCTCATTTCTGAGAAAAAATACAAAAACTGCAATGTAAGAGTATACTAACATTATGTAAAGCCTAAGAATTTCGTTTTTGGTCTTCTGAACGCGGGCGGAGCCGCGGGCAATGCTAGTTTATATATAGATAACGAAATAATAGGGGAATTACCAAATATGATGCGCTTTTATAGATTATTAGCTCTTGTACAGGTACTTACTTCAATAAATTCATCCACTTTTAAAAAAAGATTTAATTTATTTTTCAAAAATTTATCTAAATGGGTCACACATTAAATAAACTTTATAAACAAAAACTGTACTCACGTACTCCCGGAAATTGAAAAGCTTCGGGCTTTTAAATTAACAGATAGAGAATGCGAAAATTTATATGTAATATCACGTTAAAACGGTTGTTGGATTTCTAGGTAGAATTACAAACGAACCCAAAGTAAAGCTTTAGTGAAGGAATATATTGAAAAAAAAAACAGAATATATTTTTAAATACGTATTATGTCCTACTAATATTATTAACGCGAAAGTTTGTGAGAGTGTCTGGATGTCTAGAGGTATAGATGTATTGATTTTTATTACTCTGTCACACATAAACTATAGAATGGATATTAATGAAACTTTACAATAATATAGCTCATACGTCAGAATAACACATACTCGTAAACTACTTTTTATCCCGGAAATATGTACGGTTCCTGTGGGATAGATTTGTGTTTGTTTTTCCCGAATCGAAATCTATTTAATATATATATATATATATATAATCGTATATGTAAATAATGTAATGTAAATAATATATAATAATCGAAATCCGAACGAAGCGAGGGTGACCGCTAGTCGTAAATGAAGTTTAAGAAAAGTTTATTTTTAACCGATTATAATCTATAACCTATATGTATACAATATCGTCAAAATAAATAAAATTACTTATTAAATAACCTTTCTAAAGTAAATTAGTAGAATATTATTATACTATGAACTTTATTCTGTTTACTATCCAAAGATGAGGACGCAGTAATATGAAGGAGGCAACCTAGCCGTATATCATGAGGAAAATCTTTTATTTACTGTGAAAAGTCAGTTCTACGGTACCTATATGTGCATTTGCATCGTGGAACACTTTCGTTTCCATTGACCAACGTCTTCTTATATTGCTTCTATCCAAAATCTCCCGTCCTTGGAAAATCTTATTGAAATAAACATTATTATCGATACAGAGGCCGAATCTATGGTTTTTAGAATTTTTGTCTGTCTGTCTATCTGTCTGTCTGTTACCGCATCACAGAAAAACCACTGGAGGGATTTTGATGAAATTTGGTATGGTGATAGCTGGTTATCCGGATCAACATATAGGATACATTTTACCGCGGAAAAATATCTCATTTCTGAAAAAAATACAAAAACTGCAAGTAAGAGTATACTAAGAATTTGGTTTTTGGTCATCTGAACGCGGGCGAATCTGCAGGCGATGCTAGTCACAGTATAAAAATTCATAGAGAGCTCATTGATTTGTTGATTGATTGGCTGTCAAAAACAGCATTTTTTATTATTTACGATTTTTAAGTTAAAGCAATCTAAAATTGTGTACCGAACGTCCTATAAAAGTAAGTATCAAAGTCGGTATCATGTCATTCGAGCTTCTACCCCTTCATGATTGCTCTATCTACAGGTTTTCATTAATTTTTAGTTACGATGACGAGTAACAAAACTTCATGTTTTAACGCCATTTTTGATCAACTTCCAAAAAAGGAGGAGGTTTTATGTTTGTTTGTATGTAAATATGTAGGTATGTATGTATGCTCAAGGATTTCTCAGGACAGCTTGATCGATTTTGTTAGTGTAAATTGTATTCTATGTATGAAGATCTCGATGTGGTCACACAAAATTTTCTTTAACATGGTGTTTTCCATTTTCTACACAATTTTGTCAACTTAGAAAACTCACGTAATTTCAAGTATGTAAGCAGATTTAGTTGATCTGATGGTGAGGCCACAAGGATGGTGGAACTCTTCAACGGTTACTGAAAATATTATTGATTTACGGCTCATTTGTTTTGATTTAACAAGCCCAATACATTACACTTGAATTTTAGCGCTTGAGTTTAGTGTTATTAATAAAAGTGAGTTCTTTAGTTAGTCTTCATATAAAAAATGGTATATGCGAGTTATATTATAAGCACAAATTAATATGTTTAATATAAGATACTATGTAAGATATGAACAATTCATAAGCTATAGGTAATTTCCCTATATGTTTTATTTTGGTCGTGATAATTGTTATTATACCGTATCGCTTAAAATAAAGGAACCACGCTCCCTATTAGAAGCTGCGGCCACAGCGTGTGCATCTCCGGCGTACACTGCATTGTCTTTAACGTGAAAACCTAGCATCTACATATATGTAAATAATAACATGTATGTGAAATGTAAACGGTAGTAGAAACTTGTTATATTATGGCGATATTTCTAAATTTACTAATACGAATTTGAGGCAGTGGTAGGCCAGTGGTAACGCGCTCGCTAGAGTAACCGAGTGAAGCGGGTTCAAATCCCGGGTCTCGCATCTCTGATAATATTTACATGGGCAAATCATTTTCAACATGATTACCACTTCTCTTACGGTGAAGGAAAACATAGGAAACCTGCATGTCTGAGATAATCTAACAAGTTTTCGAAAGGCATGTGTCTCGTATTGAATACGTGGGATACGAGGAAGATCAAAAAAAGGATATCATTGGGACGTCTAAAAGGGCTTAATAAAATACAATATTTACTAGGTTTAAAGAGACATTCATATTATTTTTTTCGGATTAGTATACTAATACTTTATATTGGTATATTTGTTTTATAGGTAGAATAGAAAAATACTATTTTTTGATGACTACTGATTACGATATATGTATATATTAAAACAAGACTTTGAGAAACCTATTTTGAGCAATCTGAACATTTTTCATATTAGTTTTTGCTGCTATTTCCCATATTTTTAATATATTCTAGTATAGATTCCACTAATACAGTATTGTTCTCTGCAACCCCCCTTGTCGTGGTGGAGGATATCATTAGGAGGCCTACCTAGGTAGGCGGTGTGCCATGCGGGTTGTTCCTGGTACTTCTCTGATAGCATAATGGAGAGTAACCCCATGGTTGTTGTGGTCTGCTTCGGCAGATCTGCCGTCGGGGCATCGTAGTTGAGTGCGTAAGCTGTTATACCATTAAGACCGAGAAGGTTCCGTTGGGTTTTAGTGGGTAGTACTATCTTTGCCAGTGAGTCCTACATCCCGTGCCTAAATCCATTTCCCAACGTTAAAAGAAATTGCTCTCTGTGAGAGCCAATTTAAAAAAAAATCTGGCATCGACTTTAAATATCTTGTACAATGTATATTATACATACATGTAGAGAAAGTGATGTAAGTATGTCTAATATTTGGCTGAATTTGTAGTGACTACGTGCTGTCCCGGCGGTCGCGGGTTGGAGTTTCGCTGGGAGCATTTATTTGTACTCTAGTCGTGTTTATATTTATAATATCTAGGTATTTAAAGTTGTATTGTATGTATACTGTGTAGTGTATCAACTATCTGGTATCCATAACACAAGCCTCGTAGCTTACCATGAAACTAGATGATGCTGTGTGTTAATGTCCCAACATATTTTATTTATTTATATGATACGTTCCTTTGGTTAAAAATATTATATTTTACAAAACAAAATGTAATGTACTGATTGACGATATTTCTTGCTTCCTTTTTATCGTTAATTGCTTATTTAATGGAGTTTTGTATTCAGAAATGTAACACATCATTATTGTTTGTGAAAATAAATTACTTGGTTAATGAACCGATACGATTGATTTGTTCTTTCGGGATGTATGGTTAATAAAATTTATAATATTACTAGTGGCTCACCCTCGCTTCGTTCGGCTTCGCCTCTAGAAAAACAAAAACAAATCTATCCCACGGGAACTGTACAATTTTCCGGGATAAAAAGTAACCTAGGCGCTATTCCAGACTATAATATAAAGAAATTCAGCCTATAGTTACAATATACATTTTTAAACTTTCTTCCACACAACCTGCGTCCTCTCTCACTTTTTGTCAACCATCCATCCTCATTTTTTTATTATACCCGCATATTTTATTAATGTCAAAATTTATAATTTATAATTATTGCTACCTTCAAAATTAGAATATTTTTGGAGTATCTAATTCCATCAGTAATAAGGCTAACTAATATATTATAATATTATAACAGCACAGTACTGACCTATGATGTGTAGGTCACCTTAAGTTGTACCGTAACATTCGGTCGTGGGAGAAAAATAAAAGTATCAAAAATGAACTGTATTTGCTAAAGCTTCTTAATATAAAATGAAAAATTAAAACTATGTGTACAATTTTATGGTACAATAATTCAGTGAGCTTTCCTTTAAACTAAATAAGCTCGAGAGCTTAGTACATCTCGCTACACCAATATAAGTTTATGAGAACATTTAGAATTCGAAAATATATTTTATAATTTTTTTTAGAATGTTTGGATACAATTTGCTGCTTTCAAGAGAATATACTTAAATACATGTTTTTAATTGCGCAATTAAAATATACTACTACACTACTAAGAGGAGCACTTGTTTGTCGATATGCATATTACATAAGGAGATAAATACTCGTAAATATATAAATACTAGCAGAACCCGCGAATTCGCTCGCGCTAAAACTACAAAAAAATATCTAAAAAGGTAGCTTCATACAAACCTTCATTATTTTACAAATTTTACCCCTTTATAGGATGAACCTCGAAAAATGCTAAAACACGTTTTTATTTAATTTTATTGAAGAGCATTAATACCAAGTTTCAAATTATTCTGATGATATTTTTTTTATTGTATTATAACGTGTTTTTCCATGGGAATTAGATAATCTCCCGCGGTAAAAAGTAGCTTATGTCACTGTCCAACCCTGTATTTCCATAAAAAAATCACGCCAATACGTCATTCCGTTTCGATATACTTTTTTAATCACCGTAAAAGACTTTTTCCTAAATCCTTTGAGCCGGTGTAATGAATTAATCACATCAAAAACATAACATGAAAAAAAATGCAAGTTTTGCAACGCAGTTTTTCTACCGCATAAAGTTGTGAGATCTAATGTAAAACAAAGTCGATTAATTTATTCAGTACTTCTCTATAGAAGCATCTATCCAACGATTTTGTTATAAATCGTTAAATAATTATAGTGACCGTATTAATATTAGATATCTTCATTTCTTTAATAAATAGAATGTCTTTTTTAAATTGAATATAATTTGAGAATATACCTAGTTACATTATATCCTCTTAGTTTCTGAAAATTAAGGCTTCTTGCTTAGCTTAACAACGAAGTTACAGACGGTTCGAAGATGATCTGTATGGCTTCGAGAAAAGTATGGTACGGCTGTGCTTTTTTTGCTCGACTTGGCAGGGGCACTGCCGTGCCCCCGCATAAATATGCCTATACACACTTATCACTAAAATAAATTAAAGAAAAGAAATTGGGCTACATTATACTAGTTAGTAGACTTATGACGGTCCATAAAGAGATGTAATAATTTAATGTCGAACAAACATGATTGAATTTGAATTTTATTAACGTGTCTACAAGAGTGCAGCTGCGAGTAAAAACTAATATTCAAAATTTATGTTTAAACTTTAAAAAATGGTACCAAAAAAATCTCGATGCTTTTTATTGAATCTAGGGTAGGTCGCTATTTAGTTATATCTACAGCTACAGCCACAGTTACATGTATAACTAAAACCTTTCTACTTTTAAAGAATATATTAAATACGTTTCCAATTGAAAAATAATCTAAAATTTCTATTAAATAGTTAAAGCAATTGATGATTGCTACACTTTATTTCTCTCTAGTTGTTTTTTGCGGCTTCGCTCGCGTTATAAGTGAGCCAGGGTTCAAGGGCTCAAGGGTTATGCCTCATCCTAGAATGTAAGCTACGTCCTTATCTTTAATCGTTTGTTCAGCTATTTAAGCGTGAAAAGGTAATTGGCAAAGTTTTTTCACCTTTATAATACTAATATCGATTAGTAATGATAATAAGTTTAATTTTTCAACGTGATGCCTGACTTATTCACATAACTCGGTAATATTCAAGAATTATTCATTCACGTTACCAAGTTTAAATTCCAAAACTATTGTAATTCCAGTGAGAATTGGTGGTTACTCTCGATAGCGTCACATATCAAATTCAAAATGCGAGCTTTTATGCAAAATGCTAATAGAGCAATATCTAATACCCCTAACCCTTGGGGCATTGATAGAAGATAGTAATATCTCATATAAACGCTTTCCGTCGAAATAATTTTCAAAATGGCTTGTTCTACTTCAGGTATATTTTGTTTTAAATCTGTTAACGAATTTTTACTTTCCATTCTATCGATCAAGTTTTAATTTCGCAACAACAATATGTAGTTCGATGGCATGGCGATATTTTGTTTTTGATATATTTCGTTAGTACTGTACTCTACCTAATTTTTTGAATTTTCAACCCCCGATGCAACGACGTAAGTTTCTAGTACTCGGCAGTTAGAATTAAAACAATATATTACAAATTTTCTATTATTATTTATTATTATACATTACTAGCGATTCACTTAAAAATATGGGGTGGGGGTGGGAGGGTGAAAATATTTTACGACTTATTCTCATACCTACCAATTATACGAAAACATTTTTCGGAGGAATACGTGACATGAGATAGGTATTTATATAATACTAGCGACTCACCCTCGCTCCGCTCGGGTTCGTTCCTGGGGTGGGGTCTGGGAGAACCACCCTTATCCTTATCACTTAGGGGTATGGAAAATAGATAGTAGCCGATTCTCAGACCTACTGAATACGCATATAAAATTTGGCAAAAATCGGTAAAGCCGTTTCGGAGGAGTACGGTAACAAACATTGTGACATGGAAATTTTATATATTAGATTAGAAGATTTTATATTTATTAAACAACTTACTATACTTAACTTAAACTAGTATTATTAAAAATGCAAGTAATAAACTTTAACGACGTTACACTGTAACGATTTAGAATTGAATTTTTTTAATTGAAGATATTCTATATAATTATTTTAAAACAGCCAGACCAGAGGCCAGACTAGAGGAGCCAAGGGTAAGTGTTGGCAAGTGAGAACGCAACCATATTAATTATTATGTTTTAACATAAGTTGGCTACATACTCGTATAATATGATCTGTCAAATACGTAACCTATATAAAACGCGTCATGTAAGCTTGTAACTCTTTTTGATTTTTAACCTTCGTGCCGTGTGCTAAATATATAAATTCGTTATGTTTCCATAGTTTTTTATTAATTTCCACTAAAATATCATCAATAAGTCTTAATATATTATAAAAATTAAAATAACAAACAGACGTTTTTATTTTATTTTTGTTTGCATAATAAGCAAGTTTTCAAAATACAGGTAATTGAAGATTTAGCTGCATCTGAAGGTGAACCACAACCGCAGAGGTACCTTTATTATACTTTTATCTCGAGCTGATGCTATTCTAAAACCACTGTTACAACGGTATTATTTTGTTAATGTAACATTTTTAAATATATATTTTGTAAGTTACACTATTGTTTAGCTTACGTAAAAAAAAAGTCAGTAAAAGGTAAGTTCCACTGGGGCTGGACTATTATCTTTATGTTGGCATTAACCTGTCATTAATAATTATAAGGGGATGACACTGGCTCCTGCAACACAGTTCTTAGCGAGCGCAGGGGCTAGGGAAATCTTTATCACCTATGTATGTATAAAACGTCAAAAATGTCGATAAAGAATTTATTATTATTATCTACAGAAGGTACATTGATCTAAAACTCAAATTGTCTATAAATAGCAGCTTCCTGAAATCGTTATCAACAAAAGACCCATCGATAGGTGTTGATATTTGCTTTAATCTATTTTCAAAACAGTAGCCTATTATAATTGATTGGCGCTACGCCAAATCCTTTGTATAATGTCTTCTACTCTACGTCCCAAACGATTATTCGATTTCATACAATATATCAAACACTAATAATTTTCATTGATCATGGGATTTCAAAGCAGATTATATAATTTCAAGTAATTTTATATTAATCTGTACTAGCAACTCACCCTCGCTTCATTTGGGTTCGTCTCCTTGTATATCCATACTTTAAGATTATATATGTGAAAGTGTGTTTGTTTGTCCTTCTTTCACGTCGAAATAGAGTGACAAATTGGCGTAATTTTTTGTGTTGAGATAGTTGAAGGGCTGTAGAGTGACATAGGGTACTTTTTACCCCGGGAGATTATCTCATTCCCACGGGAAAACGCGTTATAATACAAATCAAAAAATATTTATGATCTGAATTACTTAAAACATGGTATTAATGCAATCCTATAAGGGGGTAAAATAGGGGATGAAAGTTTGTATGAAACCTACCTTTTTAGAGTTAATTTTTCGTAGTTTTAGCGCGAACGAAGCCACGGGTTGTGCCAGTATAATACATATTATATAGTTTTACAATTATGTATAAAAGTTTGTCCGATTTTTTGACATTTATGATTATTGTTTCACTCCCTTGGGTAGTAGCATGATGATATAAATAGCCTATAGTCTTCCTCAATAAACTGGCTATCTAATACAAAAAGAATTTTTCAAATCGGATTGGTAGTTTCTGAGATAAGCGCGTTGAAACAAACAAACTCTGTCTGTTTATAATATATTATTATAGATTTAATTTAAGCTTTCTACAAAATTTAGTTAATCTAAATAATTTGGATTGTCTATAAATAGAACATAGTTATTTTCCATCTGTATATCTAATTTTATACAGCTTCCGGCGATTGTTATTACAGATTAGACAATCGAATTTACACCCACTTCCCTTTGATCGATCGTATTGTAATTAAGCAAACAGAGCTGTGATGACCAAAAATATTTGAAATATTTTATTTTTATCAATATGGTTTTAACAGATTTTTTGGGTTCTTGATGACTAATAATTAATTTGAAATCAAGATAAACTTTTTTAACTTTATTTTATTAAAAAACAAAAATTTTAATTAAAATTTTTATTAAGATACAATATTACTTGGGTAATATCAATCAAATCATCAAATCACCTTCAGGATTTTTTAAATGCAATATGATGATGATGATGATAAATCCAATGATCATCGACAAATCATCACTATACAAAAAATCACATGAATCTGTTACTGCGTACAGGAAAGACAAACAAACATTTTCGCAATATAATATTATCAAATAAACAGCTATAAATTAAACACGTGTAAACGTAGACATAATTTAGTGTTAAATAATGGGCAAATCACTTGTATATGCAAATATATATTTCGGATCCAGAGCTCTGCGTTCTGACCAATTTGGCGATAAACACGCAGCAATAATACTAGCAGATCACTCTTCGAAGTAATTAATGTATGTCATTTGGCTGTACATGTATGTATGTATGTATGTATGTATGTATATTATATAGGAACTTCGGCCGTTTGGTCTGCTATGATAATTGTATGCGCCTATAAATTCTAATGTAAACTAATACGGTTAGTTGTTAGTTCTATGTGACTGGTTATGAATTGAATACCGCAGTGTTGATGGTACAATAGTTCCAAAAATGTGTTGAATTTATATATTTACTAGCGTTTTCCTAAGGCTTCGCCCGCATAGTACATTAATCACAAACATGACATATACTAAAACCTTATCCGAAACACGCTGCATCTTATGGTATAAGTATTAT
Source organism: Brenthis daphne (assembly GCA_947093115.1). Lineage (NCBI taxonomy): Eukaryota > Metazoa > Arthropoda > Insecta > Lepidoptera > Nymphalidae > Brenthis > Brenthis daphne. Next base: position 1,312,031 of record OX352476.1, read on the forward strand.
TCCGATCGGTTCAGTAGTTATCGCAGTACAACCGAACAAAAAAATCGGCTCTCCATTTATTAGTATAGATAAACGTCGATGTATGTGTGCATGTTCGCTATGGACTCTAAAACGGGTGGTGCGATTTTGATGAAATTTTCAGGAAATCTTCATATTAGCCCAGTAGATGATCCTGAGAAGTTTGGTAGCGATCGGAAGTTTGAATGCGGGCGAATGCGGTACCGCTAGTTATACATATAACATGGATGTAACTATACAATTTTATTGCCATGTAAAGTTTAAATTTTGTTAAATAAATAATATTATGTATTGACTGTTCTTTTGTCACTTTTACGCCATGAGCTTCTTCATACCTTCGGGGAAATACTTCACTCTGTGGAACTTTATAATATAACTTTTAATAAAATTAATTTTATTAAGTATTAGAGCGAGGGCGAGTCGCTAGCTACGTCATAAAATTTAAGTTTTTTTTTAAATAAGGAAATCGTACAGCAATCTTATACCAAAAATGGTACAGAAAAGCAATTTTATAGAAATAAAATTATTGTTTGTTATACTAACTGAATCTAAAATATCTATCAAATGTGTAAAAATATATTAATATTTGTTTCTTTATTATACGACAACATATAGCAATACATACTTATTTTCATACTAGGATTGCCCGCGGCTCCGCCCGCGTTCAGATTACCAAAAACCTTTTTAGGTTTTACATATTAGTATACTCTTACATTGCAGTTTTTGTATTTTCTCTCAGAAATTAAATATTTTCACGCGGTAAAAATTATTCTATATATTGACCCGGATAACCAGCTATCACCATACCAAATTTCATGAAAATCCCACCTGTGGTTTTTCCGTGATGCGGTAACAGACAGGTCGACAGATAAAAATTCTAAAAACTATATATATTCGGCCTCTATATCGATAATAATGTCTATTTCAATAAGACAAAAACATATTTAATGTACAGATTCGGCTTAGTTACAATTTTATTATATGTAAAAATAACAATAATTATTATTAGGTTGTTGGCAGGTAATCCTATCGCTTTATTACTCTCAAATCAAATCATACAATATGACGTTTAGTCATTACCTATTCAATAGCTCATTGTATCGGTTAACCGCCTATATAATTAATTTCATAAATCAAACATTGCTTTAAATAATCTATATATATGTATAATAAAATAGTAACAAAGACAAATCTATATATGTTTTGTTTTAAAACAAACTGTTACGTATTGTGTAAGGAATATGGACCTTAAAAATATCGTTGTTGATTTTTTTTGTCTGTTTGTCGGTATATCTACATATGTATATGCATTTCACTCAAAAGTACTGAATAGAACTTAATTTTCATGGAAAAACACAAAATTTTCATAAGTCATTTAGGTGTAGTTGCTGCTTTATATCATCTATATATAGAATAAAATAAAGTCTCTATGTGCGTCTGCCCGTTTCTCCGCTTACTTCTTCTAAACCACACAGCGGATTTTGATATGGTTTTCACTAATAGAAGAGCAATAGGCGAGAAAGGTTTTCAATATTTTTTCAAGAAAAACGGTTTTTTATAAGATTACATAGCAAACACTGGCTAAACCTTTAGAGATGCATCAACAACAATAATGAACTAGAAAATTGTAGGTCTTTTAAAGACCTACAGAAAAGTCTCCAATAAGATGTCTATTGTCTATATCTCCTACGGTAGGCTCATATTCATATTTTTATCTATTAAAAACGTATTCGATCCCGATCAAAGTCTGGGTAAATCGCTAGTATAGATAAAATAGTAAATTAGTACAATATATAAATTGCATTCGTTAAAAAATAAAAAAATACACAAAATGACACCTTTATATAAAATTATTACGAGTTAATTAATAGTAGATTAAATTTAAAGAGAATTAGATTTTATCTAGTAGTAATGGAAGAAAATGTAAAAATCTCTCTATCTATCTCTCTCTTTCACGCCAGAACGGCTGAACGGATCTGGATGAAGCTTGGTACAGAAATAGATTATAGTCGGGAATAGCACGTAGACTGTTTTTTATCCCGGAAAAATATATGGTTCCCGAGGGATAGATTTGTTTTTGTTTTTAGTAATATATAAAGTGAAAATAAAATTTCAAGTCGTCGATATTTAGCTACTATATACGTAAATGCTGAAACCACAACCGGATATGATTTAACCTAGATGCGTTGTCGACTGATGTAGAAACTTGATATACAAATGCTTGGTATATTCAAAATTCACGTCAAAATACGCACCAATTGATTTAGCTTATAAACTCAAAATACGTAGTACTACTGTAGGATATCTCAGGAAAAGCCAACATCATGTTACAAAACTTATATATTTTAACTAGATTTAGTTACAATTTATTAAAAGACACTTATTGCTCAACAATTCCTTATTTTTTTTGCTCCAGTTAAAAATTACGAATCGCGCCTGTCAACTCCTCGCTGGTCCAATCCCCTCTTTTGTTTATTTCTTCTTTATTATTTTTATTTTTTTTATATTTTTTATTATTTAGAAAGGTATCATAATTTCCGCGTTCGCGTCATCAGTGTGACCAGTATAATCAATTAACTGCTTTATTATACATTAAAATAGCGAAACCTTACACTATCAATGTTTATTATAGCTAGTGTTCGTCCAGTGCTCGAAATTCGACAATTACATAGAGAATTTGTAAAAAGAATACTAAACTGTTATATTTATATAAACATACCAATCTATATAAAAAATCCACAGATCTCGTGTCTGTCACGACCTTCGGTTACATTAAAAATGAATCTGCCAAATGAACTGAATTAATTTATTAACATATTAATTATATTTATTTTTCCCAAAAAAATAAACAGTAGATAGTAGGTAGTATACCTAGTATAAGTATTAATCTAATTAGTACTATTACAATTTGTTACGAGCTAAGACACAATCGTTGTACACGCCTTGAAGAAATATTATTTTTAGAACAATAAGCGAACCACATGTTTGACACAATGAACTCTGGACGAAATTTTTTTTAAATAACTTTATCTATTAGTTTAAATATATATTTATTTTTTCAGAAAGAATCATATCGCCAAAAAACATAATCATGTTCCAAAACATTTAGTCACTATCACTATCGCGGGCACGCGCTCTCTGTGCTTTGGTTTACGAGATATAAATATTTTTCTGACCGAAACCGAGCCAAAAACGACCCCATTTTACATATTTTCTCGAATTAAAAAGTTTTGAGTTTTTGCATTTTGTAGCTCTCATCAATATGCGTCTTTTGATATCCCAGTCATTCACATAGTCCTAAAACCCACGACACCAGAGCGATGCCACACTTTCGCTGAAAATCAGATCCCATACCGAAGCGACAAAAAACATTTTCAATGTTAAAAACTGACTAATTTCACTTTTTTATTGATTACACTAAATCTCGTCAATAGTTACTACATAAAAATAAATCGGTGACAAACAGAGGAGAAAAAGGTACCGTACTCTTTTATCGTTGCCTATTTATATATAGATAGTAATAAATTAGTATAGTAGCTCAATCTGTGTACTAAATTCATCCAAATCTGTCTAATTTAAATAGTTACAGTGTAAGGGATTAACAAACTCACAGCTATAAATTTTCGGAATTATACTCCAACTACCAACTTACCCTTATTTCGCTGGGTGGTGGCCTTAGGTGCTTTTTTCATTAATATTATTATAGATATACTGTAGCCTATTTACTTATTATGTACTAGCGACTCACCCTCGCTTCGCTCGGGTTCGTCTCTAGCTTGATTCTCCATACGACATTTCATCCCCACTTTCACCCCCATAAGGTATAATTTCCGGGTTAAAAACACCCTCAGTCTTTTCCAGGGTATCAAACTATCTTCTTACTAAATTTCATCTAAATCGGTTCAGTAGATCCAGAGATTACCCTCTACAACGTCACAAATTCACAACACACAAACTTTACCTCTTTATTATATTAGTATAGGATAGTATAGATAACATAAATACGTCTACGGACGTGCTTATAGAAACCGCTAGCATATCAAATGCAACCGTTTATTAAGAGAAATACAACATATATTTTTCTCTTTGCATAATTTAAATGACCTACAAATCTGCTACAAGAACAATAAACTACTACCAATAAATTGTTAGTAATTATTCTGATGAGCGCTGCCCAGTTTTAATAATGCATGTACGCTTGACCACAATCCACCAAATTGAGATAAACCTCCGCTTTGGATTTAGTACTTATTTAATAATTCAACACTATTATACTTCTAAATGAGGTTGAATCACATTTTGAACTATATATTTATTATGAATCCATGACTTAATGTTTGTTTATCATTCTTCCAAGCTATGAAAAGCTTGATTTAAATGTAGAATCCGGAAACGTGTTGCTACCTTTTTTTTATGTTGAATAGACAAAGACAGAACAGTTCTGTATCTTGTTCTCCCTTGTTTGTCAACCGTTTATTTTTGGTACAGTGGCTATTGAGAGTTTTAGTGTTATAATAAAGAAATTTGGTAACAGTTAATTTTTATTATAGACTAGCGACTCACCCTCGATTCGATCGGGTTCGTCCCTAGGTACCTTTCAACGGTTAGTGATTACCATACATACCATACATACATTTTGATATTCCAGCTGCTTTTTTGGGTTTTACCATTTTTTTTATACTTAAACTACCCCTGAAACACCCTTAACAAAACAAAAAAAGCATTATTCAAATCAGTCCAGCCGTTTTTGAGTTTTAGCGAGATTAACGAACAGCAATTTTTTTTAATTTAATGACAATTATATATTTTAAAGCAAATTTCAAATTTATTATATTATATAAATCCCATAATTTTCATAGTCAACATAAACAGAAACTAAAAATTTAAAATTATCTGGTATGAACAATTTTCTTATAAACATTTAATGTTTATATGAAAGTTTTTTTTTAACGTTGGTGTATATTTTATAGCATTTGCTGAGTAGCGGCATTCTTCGGTTTCGCTGATGAGGGCTTCCCGTTTGAATGGTTTAGGTGATAATGCATAAAATAGTAGTTTTGGTCGACCTAGTTATGGACTTACATATTAATACATTATACGCACGCAAACCTCCCTAGTGATTAGAGCTAACTATCCTTAACGCAGGTTTAAGGATTCTGGCCCAACTAAGATTCTTCTGCTAAGTACATACAAGGTAATCTCTTATTAATGCCACTGTACATTATTTGCGTCACTTTTGCGAATTTATTCGGCGCATCTCGAATCAAAGGGTTGAGAAATGGCATAACTTATACACTGAACCAGGACGCCCCGGTCGCTAGCTCAATTTTATCATTTTGTCTTCTTCCATGTCTACAATAACTAGGAGATATCCCCTACCATCGCCTTTCCTATCAGAGCAGTACCAGAAACAGCCGGCATGGTACATATACGGCCACTGAGGTGAGCCGTCTTTCAAGTACATCTCAGGGTTCAGGTGTTATGTCATAGATTTCTCAATACTACATTTGTTCCGTAACATTTTTTTTTTGAAGCCGACGTTCCTCTGACATGGTGGTCAGAGACCTTTTTTACAAGTTTTTTGTTTACATTAGTATTTACCTTAAGGGTATGGGTGGATTGTTTACAATTTAAAGTTTCTATTACTAAATTCACATATTTTATGGGATCTTATTTTATTACAATTTTTTGTTTTATCAAGAATTTCTAACAGTTTTATTACTTAATTTATAATTTACTTACATTTTATTTCTTATGAGTTGTACATTTTTGATTTGCTTATTCTATTTCTTAGTGTTATTTATTTTAGTCTTATGTTCTAATTTAGGTTACTTTACAACATTCTGGAGTTTCTTTCCATTCGGTTTTTGTCTATTGTTTATTACACAGTTCTTATTACTATATCTTATTATTACGTATATTTTATATATTGATCAACAATATGTAAATATACTATTTTCTTACTGGTACTATTTATTTACTTATATTTATGTACTGTTTTATGGTTTTTTAGGATTTTTTTTTTGTTCCGTAACATTTACTTATTCCATACTACTATAACAATTTTAATTACATCTGTGGTACGATTCATAAAAGTTTTATGTCCCAAAACCTTTTCAGGGAAAGGTAAATAAATTTCCACAATCTAAATAAGGTGGTCAACGAAGACGTCAGTAAGGTTTTACTTAAATAAGCCTTGTTTCCGAGGTAATTACAGGCGCTGTAAGTTGGACGGAAGCCAAGTGGATTCTACTGGAATTAGAAACGTGAAAGTTTCCTAGTTTTCATTGTATGTGAATTTTGTGCATTTATGAGATTTTTGAAAATTGTGTAATCATAATCCTACTAATATTATAAATGGGAAAGTTTGTATGTATGGATGTATATATGTTTGTTACTCTTTAACGCAAAAACTACTGAATGCATTTCATTGAAACTTTACTGTAATATACCTCATATATCAGAAGAACACATAGACTACTTTGCATCCCGGAAAAATGTACGGTTCTCGCGGGATAGATTTGTTTTTGTTTTTCTAGAGGCGAATCCAAACGAAGCGAGGGTGAGCCGCTACATTTATCCATTTGTGTCTATATTACTTAATTCTTTGTGACATTATTTTATCAATTAATCGCTTTGTTCACGCAGAATTAGCAATGGAACGATACATTTTGTAAGGAATTGACTCTTGGGTTAGAGAGAGATACAGACTATATATATATATATATATATATATATATATATATATATATATATCTTGGTACATAAAGATTTTTTCATTCGTTATAGCGCCTTTAATTATCGTATCGTCTTTTAGTTATTTCTATAGTTCACTTCGTGAGTAAAGTCCTAAAATCTGAATTTTAGTCATGATGGATAATTGCACAAGATCCTTTATGCAGGAGATATTATAAGGCATGAGTGAGTTTGCTCAGATGCACGTTCTTTCCTCCATTTTTAGAATGTAATTTTTGTATGATGGTAATCTAATGGTTTTACATGGATCTTAAAGCGGTTTAACACTACCATATTCCCAGTTTCATCAGAATTTCATGGTAAAACACTCAAAAAATATGGTTAGGCCGGTCTGTATATCGAATCCAAAAAGGGAGTTCAATACCATATCAATATGTACATACATATATACACCGATATTTTCATATAATAAGCACTATATATACAGAATACTATGAATGCTCTTGTATTGAAAAATGCTTTTTATCTTAATCTTTATAGAATATCCTTATCAGTACATGCACTTACGTATGCTACTAGCATTATAGCTTTCTTAATGACACTAGAATACAATATGAAACTCGCAGCAGAGGATATACGCTTTATGCAATGCTATACAACAGTGTGAAATTATCTTATTATTGAATTCTCACGAACAGCTATTTTTCACCTTTGATTTTTGAATTTTAACACACAACAAGGCAATTAAACTAAAAATTCGTTTTATAAAACCGTTCAGTTTAACCCAAGCTCTGAAATGATTCGAAACATTTCGCCCATCGAGCGATATTCAATTACTTCCACATGCATTTTCAAAGGAAGCCCCAATTTTTATATGGAAATGGTTGCCAATTTACTTCGAATATTAATATAAAAGCCGTAAGTTACATATTTTATTTATAGACAGTTAAAATTATTTTGGCGGTTACATTGTCGTAGTCGAGAACTATATACTGAATCCTTGATTGTGAATCCAGTAATTAACTAACTGAATAACTATGGAAAATCCGATTAGTTCTATCTACTCAACTAGCGTGAATAAATCTTGTATTCGAGATCTGGATGTGAGTGACCGTATCTTGTGAACGTTCCCAGAATTTCACCACAGTGATCTAACCTTAGTATGCTTTGATCGTGATACGATTATTATTTGTAAACATATATACACAATGTGTATGTGTATTATACATACATACGTATATACATACATATATATGTATGTTACAATAACTCGACTTGGCTACACTGGTATGAATGCGCATCACAGATAACGGAAAAGATTTGTTTACTGAAATTAAAATTGAACATTTGTCTTGAGACTACAACCAAACAAAACTTCACGCGACCTCGCTAGATAAATCTGTTAAAGAAGTAGCATAAAATATATTTTATCAAGATCCGTTATAGTGTTAAAGCAGTGTCAAATTAGTTTTAGCTAAATTATACCGACATTAATGATTTAAAAATATAGATATTTGTATTGAATATGGATCTTTTATGCTAAAGATAACACAAAGAGTAGGTACACAAAAATATGCACCTGAATATTTTGAAGTTAGTAAATAAATAATTAAAAACGTTGTGTGACAATAACATTTATCTTCTATACATATAATAAAACTAGCATTGCCCGCGGCTCCGCCCGCGTTCAGGTGACCAAAAACCAAATTCTTAGGTTTTACATTAGTACTCTCAAAATGCAGTTTTTGTATTTTTTCTCAGAAATGAGATATTTTCTCGCGGTAAAAAGTATCCCATATGTTGATCCGGATAACCAGCTATCATCATACCAAATATCATCAAAATCTGTCCTGTGGTTTTCTCGTGATGCGGTAACAGACCGACAGACAGACAGACGAACGGACGGACGGACGGACGGACGGACGGACGGACGGACAGACAAAAATTCTAAAAACTATAGATTCGGACTCTGTATCGATAATAATGTCTATTTCAATTAGATTTTCCAAAAAATATTTATTGTACAGATTCGACTTAGTTACAATTTTATTATATGTATAGATTCTAACTGGGCCGAAGTTGTATTTTCAATATTTTTTGGAAATTCTTATTGAAATAGTCATTATTATCAATACAGAGGCCGAGCCTAAAGTTTTTAGAATTTATATATCTCTGTCTATGATCGCATCACGGAAAAACCACTGGACGAATTTTGATGAACTTTGGTACGATGATAGTTGATTATTCAGCTATATGATAATTTTTACTGCGGGAAAATATCTCATCTTTGAGAAATCTAACTACTCAGAGCGGAACGAGGGTGAGTCGCTAGATTTTAACAAGATTGATTTCAATAGCTGATTGCTGTTAAATTAGAGCCTGCTTTATTTATATACAAATATATAGATTTTAAAGGTATTGTTGGATATAGTCTGCCGTTATAAAATAATATGTGTTCTAAGCTTGTTTTTGAACCATCAATAGAAAACACCATTGGGTTTTGTCGTAAGGTAATCTAAGTTTCTCCATTAATTCACTAATATTGTTGCAGAAACAATATGCGTCAGTGTTTGTATAAAAGTTGGACTAGTATCTGTTTCTTTTCCTCAGCACACATACTTTTATATTTGGTGCCAACAAGTGCCATTCTTTCAATCTAGATCCCAATATCTCATTCTTAACTAGCAAATCTAAAATGCGTGCTGTTTAATTAAATATGGTCGCTAAATAGATAAATATCAGAGTGTATATAGCTATTGGTATTGGTTTACACCGATATTTCTTTACTTGTTTCAACATCTTGTTCGTCATTGGTTAATTTATTTAATTGTATTGAAGAGTATCAATACCAAGTTTCACGTAATTCTGATCATAAATAATTTTTGGGTTGTATTATAACGTGTTTTCCCGTGGGAATGAGATTGTCTCCCGCAGTAAAAAGCCTAAGTAGCCTATATCACTCGCCAGCCCTTCAACTATCTCCATACTAAGAATAACGTGATTCCATCACTCCGTTTCGACGTTAAAGAAAAACAAACAAATAAACACACTTTAACATTTATAATATTAAAAAAGTATGAATTATTAACGAAACCTATACAAAAATAATATAGAAATACTATAATTGGAAAACGTGACGTGTTAGATATCCATATCATTAGACGATTTTGATTATAACTGAATAAGTAATTCAATACACATTATATTATTTCTGTTACAAAAATTGTGTCACATAGAATAATACAATTTCCATTTACAAATATACTTAACATAAGTAATGATATAACATTTTATTTAAACTAGTCTAATATTTTATAGCATTTGTGTAATTCTGAACAATTCTCTTTGAATTTCTTTCCTACTTTGTAGATTACAAATGAAAATTTGAAATGGAAAATATAAGAACTGCTCTGTTGTACGCTTCACTGATAAATTTCCTGCAGATGAAAATATTTTCTTTACAGATGATCAATTTCTAAAGTAAGATGTCTTAGATATCAATGCAAATTTTTATTGATGATATGATAAAATTATTGTTTATATAATATTACTAGCGAGTCACCCTCGCTTCGCTCGGGTTCGTCCCTCGGTTGATTCCCCATACAAAATTTCATCCCCATTTTTCTTAAATTTTCTAAGTTTCTGCCCAATTTTCTTATTTTTTTTAATGTAAGAAAATTCTACGAAGTATTAGAAAACATTTAAAAAAAAGATGAAAGAAATCGTTAAAGCCGCACTCGAGTTAAAGCGTAACCAGGACAAATAGGGGTTCATTTTTATATATATACATTTAGATACACAAAGATAGCTGTGGAGTTTAACGGTGTGTATTCAGCCCTTTTTAACGTCCCACTTTTGGGCACGGGCCTTCCTTCAATGCGAGAGGATCAGGCTATAGTCCACAACGCTGGCCAAGTGCGGGTTGGCGGACTGCACATGTCTTTCGAAAACTTGTTAGATTCTCTCAGACGTGCAACTATTATATTATATTAATAAAAAAGCCTAGTATGGTCAAGACAAATTTTTATTTAAGTACAGCATGCTTCACAGCAAGCATCCCGTTCCGTCAGCTGACTCTCCCGTGAACATGTTAGCTGTGAAGCATTCGACACGTTGAAAAACAAAAATCAAAAAAATCCGCGAATAAAACCGAAAAGATTATGTTGCTTGTATTATTTAAGCGATAATAATTTATAAATAAGGTATTTTTCATCATGTTTTATACGAATACAACCTGACCTTTAAATCAAATTACAATCTAAGTTACTCTTTTTATTGCGTGACCGTGATAAAAGCTCGGAAGAAAGTCCCTATGCTACATCTATATAGGCTACCGGCCAACCATATTTTATTTAACTGCCTCGGTGGTGTAGTGCCTAGAATGTACAGCTACACACTCGTAGGTCCTGGGTCCGGGTCGGGCCAAGTTTAGTTAATGAGTCTTTCTGTACAGTAAGTCTCAGTAACAGCCCGGAGTTGGGAAGTTGGCGGTGTTTCACCCCCGTGCCTCGGAGAGCACGTAAAGCCGTCGGTCCTGCGCCTTAACTCTCACTGGTCGTGTCGAGCAGTCGTATGAGAGTGACAGGAACAGAGAGTGCACGTTGTGTCTGCGCGTACACTTGTGCACTATAATATCTCCTGCGGCTAGTCTCAATGAGATTGGCCGCCGTGGCCGGAATCAGCTAGGAGAACATCATCATTGTACATTGTATTGAAATGTGTAAATTAAGATATTATGTTTATACTCGTATTATCACTACATAGTATAAAATAAAGTCGCTTCCCGCTGTCTGTCAGTCCTATGTATGCTTAGATCTTTAAAACTACGCAACCGATTTGGATGTGGTTTTTTAATAGATAGAGTGATTCAAGAGAAAGGTTTATATGTATAATAAATGCATATTATAGTACAGAAAAGCCGAGAAATTCAAAAATTTGCCTTATATTTATAAACTTTGAAAGCGTTAGTGCATCTTATTTCCAAACTCCTTTTAACACTTTGGGGTCTCGACCACTTTCGTATATTTGAGACGCATATATCTCACGAGTAGGTTTAGTAACCATCTTTGAAATTGTACCCATTTGGTCACAATCACTTTTTGCATCATTTATGTACAGAATATATTCGTACATTCTAAATTTGTTAACATAACTCCATTTTATATGAAAATTAAGTTATGTTAACAAATCTAGTATGGTATGGTTTTTTAATGGTAGAGTTTTCGCCAAAACAAAATTTATTGTGTAATCAAAATTTATTTTAAAATATATCCAAAAATAACATTAAAAATTGAAGTAATAGTATAAAAAAATGTTTTAAAAGACAACATAATTGAAAGTGCATAATAATTACAAGACTTCCGCAACACCATCCAGACAAAGAGAGACAATAGCATTCCCAAGGAGGGTTGACGTCAGGCAGGCGGCCGGTCGTAAAACTTTTGCCAAATCCTATCAGCAGTACAGAAGATGTACTGCGCCGACCCCAAGTGATTGGGAAATGGGCAAGGAGAAGAAGAGAGTTTTCTTCAATTTAGCTCATGTTGGATATATTTATTGGTGTTAAGTAACTAAAAAAAAAAGTAGATAATAAGGAAAGGAGGATGAAATGATTAATTTAGAGAACATTTATTTTTGTATATTAAGTTAAAAGTATTTTTTTTTGTTTTGTGTAAATATTTAAACCTTTTAATAAAACGATGAATCTTATTCGACCAATGAATTTGCAAACAGATTTTTACTCATGATATATTTTTTTTAATTGTAAACAATATTAAATTATGTTTTACTATAGTTTTAAATGCCAATTAAATTATTAATATATTATATTTCTTTAGATTTACGCGAATATTTGATATTTTAAATAAAACTATATTTTTGGGGTTTTAAGTAACTTAAATAATATTGTTATTACAGACATTACCTACCCTTTCATACTAACATTAGAGATGTCTAAAATCTTAATCTCTCCTGTGACTTTGATTGCAGATTGTCCGAAATTTTTTATTTTTAGTTTTCAACGCTTTCAAAACGGCAAACAAAAATCAAAATAATTTCGCGAAAAAATCCGAAAAGATAGTATTAAAAATAATAATACATTTGTTTTTGTATTTAAGTATAAACCGTATTAAATTTTAAATGACAAAAATAATTAATTTTATTAATATATGTTTTAACAACAAGCAATCGTATTGCAAAGAGCTTAAGCACTCACAACGCATTTAGATTTTTTGCAATACAATAATAACGAGATCTACTTTGCCAAGCAAAAAAAATCAAACACATAAAAAAAATTCCAAGGCACTTTGAGGTGAACTCTGAACCTAAAATAAGTTAAAGGTTAAGGTCAATTGTAAGCAATTTATCACGCGCTATCGCCCTAAGTGTGTCGAGATAAATAGTGAGGCTGGGCGTTTCATTGTGACAAATGTACACTATCGTTACGGATTTCGGGTGACGATGTTAGATGAATAGGCTTTAGGTCAGACGAGAGGGCTGTAAGGCGAGATTTGTATACACGTTGCTATAGTAACGGTTCACGTTAGTGATGTGCTTGTTTGGAAAATCAAATGAAACGAGTTCTATCCCGAGTTTCGTATCTCTAAGATTTCCAGGTCCGGGTATCGTTTTCAACCTGAAAATATTGAATTGGACAAAAATCAATTATAATTAATACTAGCGACTCACTCTCGCTTCGGGTTTATCCCTAGACAAAAAAATATCTATCTCACGGGAACCGTATATTTTCTGGGATGATATATAGTGTATGGCCTTTCTCAATAAACGGGCCATCTAATGCAAAAAGAATTTTTCAAATCAGATCAGTAGTTCCTGATATTAGCGGATTCAAACAAAGAAACATACTCTGCTTCTTTATAATATTAGTATAGACTAGCATTGCCCGCGGCTCCACCCGCTTTCAGATGACCAAAAACAAAATTCTTAGATTTTACATATTAGTATACTCTTACATACCAGTTTTTGTAGTTTTTCTTAGAAATGAAATATTTTTCCGCGGTAAAAAGTATCCTATATGTTGACCCGGATAACCAGCTACCATCATACCAAATTTCATCAAAATCCCTCCAGTGGTTTTTGCGTGATGCGGTAACAGACAGACTGATAGACAGACAGAAGAAAGTTCTAAAAACTATAGATCTGTAACGATAATAATGTCTATTTCAAAAAGATTTTCCAAAACATATTTAATGTACAGTTTCGGTTTAGTTACAATTTTATTATAGGTATGTATAGATAGATTAAAACTAATTATTTAATTGATATTTTCAAATGCTAGATTTGCATCTATATGCCGCATGAACTATTACAACGTAGATGAAACGTAAAGTACCGGTGAGCGGATGGACAATGGATATTATAATATGTTCCTATTTAACTCAAGTCTTATTTTTTTATATAACAATAGCAAATACTCGCTTCGATTCAGACCCAAATCCGAGGTCTCTTATATCGTTGCCAGAATATTGTAAGGGAATTTTATATTTCTAATGGCGTTTTATCAAAGATCTCTATATATTATTTTAGACGACACGTTTGGCTTAGTTTGTAGTTACCTTACTTGCTGTGCCAGCGGTCGCGGGTTCGAGCCCCGCTGTGGGCGTTCATTTGTGTGATCAGCACAAATGTTTGTACTCCAGTTATGGGTGTTTATATTTATAATATGTATGTGTTTAAAGGTATATATGTGTAGTATATCAACTATCTGGTATCCATAACACAAGCCTCGTAGCTTACCATGGAACTATATAGTGTTGTGTGTTGAATTCCCAATATATTTATTATTATTTTTTTATGTTATTTTACAGAGACGATGTTTTGTTAAAGAGCATCATGTTATTTTAGGTTAATATTATACGATTTCTTTCTAAAAAATAATATTGCTATTTGTATTCCGAAATGTATGAAAATCTCTAACACGATAGTTATGTAATGAAATTCAATCATAAAAAAGGAAATCAAGTTAAAATATTAAAATACAGAAAATTAAGTTAAAATAATTACATCCAAGTCCAAAACGTAAGAGTGTATAAAATAAGTCTTATATGTGTATTATAAAATTGTCTAACTAAAGTAAAATTGTCTAACTTTTGTTGAGAGAACATGCAAAAACACCTCAGTTTCTGCTTCCTGCGTGGAGCCTAAATAAATGATTTATGAGCGTTCTTGAATCCATCAAACTGTTGTATTATCAATGGCAAAGTAAAGTATTTGTTCGTTTCTTTGTTACAATTTAACAGCTAAAAGCATCGTTTTATCCTGAAAGAACACATAAGTTTTTAACATTATGTCTATCAAGCGGTCGCAATAATTAATAGGTATTACATTTTTCCATTAATACACTAACATTATTGTTAAAAATATAAACGTTAAATATATTTTATTTCAATTATAAATTACTAGCAGAACCTGCGGATTCGCTCGTGTTAAAACTGCAAAAAATCTCTAAAAAAGTAGTTTCATACAAACTTTCAACCCCTATTTAACCCCCTTATATGATGAATTTCGAAAAATGCTAAAGCACATATTTATTTAATTTTATTAAAGAGCATCAATACCAAGTTTGAAGTAATTCTGATCATAAATATTTTTTGGATTGTATTATAACGTGTTTTCCCGTGGGAATTAGATAACCTCCTGCGGTAAAAAGTAGCCTATGTCACTCTCCAGACCTCCAACTATCTTCACACAAAAAATCACGCCAATCCGTCACTCCGTTTCGATGTGAAAGGAGGATAAACAAACAAACAAACAAACAAACACATGTTCACATTTATAATACCAGCACTAAAAGAGCATTAAAATTAGCCTGAAATAGTAACAAACATCCATACTCACAGACTTTCACATTTATAATATTTATACAGATTAGCAAGAAGTAAGATAATTATTTTTATGTATAAGTCTTACGCATTAACTTATCCGTCATAATTGAATCCAGATCTAAATTCATAGAAGTGAAGACCAACAAAACAACCTCTTTTCCATGCATCGTTCAATAGAAATAGACTTTGAAATAATAAAAACCTAGGCAAAAGCTCGATTGGACAGTCCTCTATAGACTTTTGTCGGAAACTGATCGAATGTCCGCTTTCGTATACTTTCTATGAGCAAGTTTTCAATGTTCAAACTACTATTAAAATAGATTAAATTGTTTGACGTTATCTCCAAGTTATATAGCAAAGATGTAGGGAAAGTAGATTTTTTTTCTACCTTGGTTTTCTTAAGTGGCTGAATCAATTTTGATAAATTTTTAAATACATATAAGTTTAAAATACGACAAAGTGTACTTTTTCGTAAGCAGTTCCCAAAATAGTTACCAAAAATTTTTTTTTCATTTTTCCATTTATTTACTTGATGTTGGAGTGAAATATATAGATATTCTCGTAAAATTATGTTAAATGCTATAAGTCTATAATAATGTATTACAAAATTATTCGTAAGTAGAGACGCAATCGACCAAAGAGAGGGTATGTCACTAGTTTAGTGTAAAAGTCATACTGTAAAAATTATTATTAATTATAATTATAAATAGTATATTATAAAAATCTAGGAAGATTTTCGTGAATATTTAATATTTTAAATAAAACTATCTTTTTGGAATTTTTGCACATTTATTTTGATTTTTCAGTCTCTCCCGTGACCATAAATGCTGTAAAGCATTCAAAACGTGAACCAAAAATCAAAATAAATCTGTGAAAAAATCCGAAAAAATAGCTTTATTTAAAAAAAACAACTATTCATTATTATTGTACAAATATTTTATTAAATGCACCTTTAATACACATTTAAATTTACGCGAATAATTGGCATTCACGAATATTTTGATACGAAAATTATTTAAGATGTCGAATATACGCGTGTATATAAAAAAGTTCTCGACGTTTCAAATGCTCCACAAAAATATGGTTACGGGAAAGACTAAGTTTTTTGACGTCTCAAAAGTTATTATATATAACTCTAACAAACGATGCCTACACATACATTATCACTACATAGTATAAAACAAGGTCACTTTCTCTGTCCCTATATCCCTATGTATGCCTAAATCTTTAAAACTACGCATCGGATTTTGATGCGGTTTTTTTAATAGATAGAGTGATTCAAGAGGAAGGTTTTAGTATATAATCTGCTAAGTTTTTGTATACATTGGCTAAAATATAACGATATTTGTTGGAGGTGTCGGAAAAAATAAGACGTCTGAAACCGCTACCTAAACCCTTTGAGATATAACAAAATAATGTGTGGTGGAATTGTGTATCTTATATAAGTCTACAGAAAAGACCGCGATGGCATATGTCTATCTCTTAAGGATAACATACTATATCCATTTTAATTTAAAACGTACCTAGGGACGAACCCGAGCGAAGCGAGGGTGAGTCGCTAGTATGCATATAAATGTTAAAGAAAAGTCGCACAGACAAACTAACTTTCACATTTATAATAGTAGTGTATAGTAATAAAAATCATTGTTTAATATTTTATAATTAACAGTCCAGAAATCACTGAAGCATGTTATTTAATTAAACGTACCTATCATAGGAACTAGGATTGGTTTAATATCGTTTACCACAGAGTGAAACCAAAGCATGTGAACGTGTGCTTTGTATTTCCTATTTACAGGAAACGACTGACGGCGTTTCTCAAAAACCTATCTATCTGAAATTTCGCTTACTGGACATAGAAATGCCATTATATTATAATATTATTAGCGACTCACGCTTTGCCTCTAGTTACTTAAAAAATGGGGGTTGGGAAAAGAGGGTGAAAAATACTTTACGACCTTTTCTCATACCTACCAAATATACGAAAAAATCATTAAAATCGGTCGAGCCGTTTCAGAGGAGTGCGACCGCAAACACCGTGACACGACATATTTATATTACATTAGAAGATTAGAGCGAAGTTTGAATGAATGTTTGTTACTCAATCACGCCAGAATGGTTGAACGTATCTGGTTGACATTTTACATAGAGATAGATTATAGTCCGGAATAGCACGCAGGTTATACTTTTTGTCTCGGAAATATATACGAACGCGAGCGAAGCGAGGGTGAGACGCTGGTTAATTATATTTGTATTAAGTATTTATTTATTTATTTATTTATTCATTTATTTATTTATTAATCCTTTATTACACCAAAAATAAAAATACAATATAAATGAATATATAACTTTACAAATATATGTTAGTAAAGGCGGCCTTATCACTAAAGTGATCTCTTTCAGGCAACCTATATTATAAAGAAACTCATAGGTTGACATGGATTATGGTTGGTGCAGCAAAAAAAAAAGAACTAGTCTATAATAAACTTACTTAAACGTCACATACTATAAAGTACACACAAGCTTACATAAATAACGATAGGGACATACATACAAATATATATTACAATATATAAGTATAAACAATAAACGTATATATTCTACAATAAACTTACATAAACAGGGCTTACATAAATATACATAGACTTATAGCGATAAATAGTAGTATATTTTTTCCTCTAATACACTATGACATATTGATAGACTGTAACGTAAACAAAACTGTGATTTCCAGTTTTATAATAAATGAACCTAAAACATGCTTCCTGAAAGTTTTAAAGTAAGTTTCAAGAAATAATGGAAAATAGCCTCAGAGTGTTTTCGAAGTAATTCAATTAATCTCGTTATTGGAACATGAATCCCAGCGAGACCATAATAATTATAAGATATATTTTGTTATTTTGTAAGCTTCTTAAAATTTGTTAATTACTATTCAATATTAATTAAACAATATTTTAGGTTAATAAATTTTCTTTTATCTATACTTATATAATAAAGAGGTAAAGTTTGTGAGTTTGTGAGGTTGTAGGGAGTAATCTCTGGATCTATAGAACCGATTTAGATGAAATTTGGTAAGAAGATAGTTTGAGACCCCTGGAAGAACATAGGATACGTTTTATCCCAGAAATCATCCCTTAAGGGGTTAAAAATGGGGATGAAAGTTTGTATTGAGAAGCTAGGGATGAACCCGAGCGAAGCGTGGGTGAGTCGCTAGTATATCATATAAATAAGGAGAGCTTATATTTCTGCTTAGTTTATTTGTATTGTACTCAGTACTTTTTATCATCTCGCTGCTGGGCACTGGCCTCCCTTCAAAGCGAAGGGGATCAGGCTATAGTACACCACGCTGGCCAAGTGCGGGTTGGCGGACTTCACATGTCTTTCGAAAACTTGTTAGGTTCTCTCAGACATGCAGGTTTCCTCACGATGTTTTCATTCTTCGTTTATTGTACACGCTATATTATATATTGCAAACGATTTATTGTTATATACTAGATATATTATAAATAAAGATATATTATACCTTAAGAAGTTATGCGACGCTGGAAACTAAATGATTAAGTATGCTTTAAAATAAAGCGCCTGATACGATAAATATAGCAATGTCACCTCCATCACCTTTCGTTGTAGCTTCACTATTATAGTTTAAGAATCTAGCTTAAAATGATATAGATATTGATAAAACTTTAAAACATTTTACTATGGTGAAGTATGGTTTTAAAGCAAACTCTAAACTGAGTTCCATAAAAAGCTACATTGGGGATGTACATACATACATTACGTATTGCAATAACTGATTCTTCTGTTTTTTTTATTCTTTAGCTTTACACTTAGCAACAAAGCACTTTACGGCTAGGATGCATGTTCGAACTTTTAGAAAAAATAGATTAGCCTATTACGGTCCTTACCTTTTAGGTAATCAAAATAGGTGTTATATCTCTTCATTACCAAAGTTAATTGTGCCCTACTAACACTTATAGCCATTCTAAAAGTTAAAAATAAACAAATTGAATAAATCTTTTATCTACCAAGCAATCAAGCTAAACCTATCGGAGGTGAATCTTCCAAATAGAGATAACCAGACCCGATTTCATATTCCGATTGTTAGAATAGTCACCGCAATCGGTTTGAAAAATCTCTGCATTTGAAGTACAATTTTGTGGAATTTGATTTTTGAATGGTGAAACGTGCGCGAGAAAAATGTGGTTAGCTTTTTGGCGGATATTAGGTGTATGGATGATTGATAGAATTTAAAAACGAAGGTTTATTGTTGAATGAAATATGAAATCCTAACATAACTTTGTTTACCTGTTTCGTGTTGCACTGTTATTTTAGAGAGATAGGTTTGGTTAGAAATGAGAAAATAATGAGAAGAATCTTCTCACTATCTTCTCAGAATATTATATTACTAATCATACGATAAACTATACATGTAATAAGATTCTTAGTTGAATCTATACATTGAATATCTTTTGAAATATCTTATTGAAATAGTCATTATTATCAATAGAGGCCGAATCTATTGTTTTTGAGTTTTTCTCTGTCTGTCTGTCTGTTTCGGAACGTATCACGAGAAAACCACTGGACAGATTTTGATGAAATTTGGTAGACGATAGCTGGTTATCCGGGTCAATATATAGGATACTTTTTACTGCGGGAAAATATCTCATCTCTGAGAAATCTATACTATACGTTAAAACGTAAGTAGGGACGAACCCGAGCGGAGCGAGGATGAGTCACTAGTTATATTATAATTAGAGTACACGTCAAAAATCAGTTCAAAAATAATTTAAAATGTTGACATTAGATATATTTTCTATTACAGTATTTTCAACCGACTTCAAAAAGGAGGAGGTTCTCAATTCGACTGTATTTTTTTTTATGTTTGTTACCTCAGAACTCCATCATTTATTAACCGATTTGGACAATTTTTGTGTTGTTTGAAAGTGTATACTTCTAGATTGGTCTCATTTAAATTTCAAAAAAAAAATACCACCCCTAAGTTTGGTAAAATAGCTAATGATGAATTTAACTTACTTCTAATTGTCATGTTGACTTGAAACTTTGCAAGTGTTTCTATTTCCGTTGATAGTACAGTGGTCCGGTATTGTTAACCTGATCTAATGGTAAGGCCAGAAGGTGGATAGGTGGAACTCTTCAACGGCTAATAGTAGATACTTATATGTAGATAATATAGATACGTTAGAATTCTTACTTTGCTACTTCTGTCTACACTAAAAAGGGAAAAATAAAAACTTTTTAACAAAAAAATAAAAACCGACTTCAAACAAAAGCACTAAAAAGTAAAAAATAACTGATAACCAAGTAATCAAAGCCTATCTATTAAATACATACCTAATCAAATATTTTCGAAGTCGGTGTGCTTTGGCTAAGTAATTAAAACCTACCTATTAAATACATACCTAATCAAATATTTTCGAAATCGGTGCCAGCCCATACAAAGCAAAGCACACCGACTTCGAAAATATTTGATTAGGTATGTATAGTAAATGAAAACTACCAATCAGTTATTTTTTACTTTTTAGTGCTTTTGTTTGAAGTCGGTTTTTATTTTTTTGTTAAAAAGTTTTTATTACATATATAACATTATCATCTTTATTTATAGCTAAAAGATCTTTTATACTGAACAGAAATCACCCAGATACATCTTACTGGCTCTATTCAGTATTCAAACATTCATGATTTATGAACTTACCTATAGTTTATACCTTTCCATAACAACAGAGTAATATGTTTTAATATCATAGATAGATACATATTTTGGCAAAAGTAAATAAACTATAATAATATAATGTGTTATCTATACTAATATTATAAAGAGGTAAAGTTTGTGAGATTGTGAATTAGGAGGTAATCTCTGGATATACTGAACCGATTTAGATGAAGCTTGGTAAGAAGATAGTTTGAGACCCTGGGAAGTTAAATTCAAATTCAAAATATTTTATTTAGCATTAAATTATTTCGACGAGACGTTTGGCTCAGTTTGCAGTGTACTTGCAGTGCCAGCGGTCGCGGGTTCGAATCCCGCTGGGGCCATTCATTTGTGTGATGAGCACGAATGTTTGTACTCCTGTCATGGGTGTTTATATTTATAATATGTATGTATTTAAAGTTATATATGTGTAGTGTATCAACTATCTGGTATCCATAACACAAGCCTCGTAGCTTACCATGGAACTAGATAGTGCTGTGTTAATGTCTCAAATATATTTATTAATTATTTATTTATTTAGTTATCGATAAAAATTTTGGAAATAGTATATTTTTATATATATAAAATATATTCATGTCTGTTTTCCTACAAATTTTCAGTAATGATTATGGTCAAATTTCGACCACTGGGTGATTACTAATTCAAAATGTCCCAGAATGGCGCCTAGCAAAATAGATGTCATCGATTGAAAATTCCAAAAAAAAAAACAACGAATTATAAAGGCTTCAAATTTCAAAACTGTCACTGAAGTATTTAAAAATATTTTTATTAAAAGCATTTTAAAGTATAAGTAGACTTATTTATTGTTTCTGTCAGTTAAAAAGTTCAAACTATTAATCTAGTTAAGTTGTTGCCACTTCCCAGTTATCTCACGGATGTTATAATTTATCCTGTACGCTAATTATAATTACAATCGATCGAATAATCTCAGGTTAAACCTTTTTTTTTAAATTATAAGTTATGGTATTCAGTAGTTTCTCATAAATACCTAGAATTTGAACAAAATTAATCTAAAGATGACAATAGCTCTAATCTTAACACATCACTTTAATGATGAGAGTCACGCTCTGTAAGTTAGTTTGAGGCAAGTTCCATTATCCCATTATCGGAATAGAAATCCCTGAATCATCAGTGACCCTCGGGCAATCATTATATCGTGGAACAAGATATAAGAATATTTGACATTTTAAATAAAACTATCTTTACGGATTTTATGTGTGTGTTATATTTTGTGGGTAGCTGTCTGTAACAACTATATAATACCTTTGAGACATCCAACACCTCAGTCTTTCCCGTGACCATGATTGCTGTAAAGCATTCGAAACGTCGGGAACCAAAACTCCAAATAAATTCGCTAAATAATCCGAAAAGATAGTTTTATTTAAAACTAAGCTATTTAACATATGACAAAATTTAGTTTATAAATTATAATAAATGTGGTAGCCCAGTGGTGTCGCGCTTGCTTAGGAAATCAAATGAAGCGGTTTCGAATCCCGAGTCTTGCATCTCTAATATTTTCATGTGCGAATCATTTCCAACTTGAATACCAGCTGTTGGGTGAACGAAAACATCGAGAGAAAACCTCCATGTCTAAGAAAACCCAGCAAGTTTTCGAAAGACATGTGAAGTCCGCTAACCTGCACTTGGTATATACGTTGGAATCAGCATGGAAAGGCCTACCCCCAGCAGTGGGATGTTATATAGGGCTGAATACAATGTAATAAGCACTATATTTTATAAAAATCCAAATTAATATTTGTATATTACAAATCTCAATCAAAATGATTAATCTATAATATAAAAATGAATCGCTGAATGTGTTGGTAAGCGCAAATCTCGAGAGCAGCTGAACCGATTTCGCTAATTCTTTTTTTAGAATATTCCTTGAAGTACGAGGATGGTTCTTACGGAGAGAAAAATTTAAAAAATTGCCTGAAAAAGTCTAAAAACAACACTTTTTTATACTCCCATACAAAAGATTCGTAATAATACTTAAAAGTCAATTTGAACTTTAATACCATAACATAAAGTTTAAGTGTTAGTGGAGAGGTTCCGGGAAGGCAAAACATTGATGGCAATTGAGTGACGTTAGAATCGTATCAATATTAATGTCAATATTTGTCAATATTATTAACAAAAAAAAATTATATGGCTAATGCTGGCTAATAACTATTTATATCTATTTAAAACGTACCTCGCGACGAACCCGAGTGAAGCGAGGGTGAGCCGCTGGAACCTATATAATAATGCAAATTAAAAATCTTTTCAGCTACTAACTTATACCAAGCGGACGTGCCCGGCCGCGCCGGAATTTCACTGATTTTTGCATTTTTTCTTTAGATTATAATGATAATAATATGAAATGCCATAATCGCTTCATGACTCGCGCAAAAAAGGTTCTCCAACTTTTAATCAAATATTGATAACGATTCAAGAGATTTCTATCCAAAAAGGAAGATAACGACTGAGGTCTTTCTAATATTTATTTATTTTGTCTTAGTTCCTGTTCGCAGCTTTGTGAGTTTATATTATTCTCATAATCATCAATAGATGTCGCTATTATGTATGTATAAATAAAAAAAATAATGCTAGCACTCCATACATGTAACTAAGATAAAAATATTGTACACATGTTAGCGTGTGTGAGTATCTTTAGAAAGGTTTTTTATTTTATATTTATATTATTTTATAGTCGTTTACATTTTGACCCTTTATTTTACTTCCCTTTCACTCCCTACTCTCTCTCTTTCTCACTTATAAAATATGATACTAAAAACAATTTGGTTACTTTTAACTAAATAACTATCTGGTAACATTATTTTTTTTTATTTACCTCAAAATATCTTAGAATGTGACTTACAGCATATTGTTGATTACTTACATACTATTCTTGTTAAGGGGTCCTCTATTCATACATTTCAAATGCATCGCGTCCCTTTAAAGATAAACAGAACGCGACGTGAATTTCATTACAAGTTTCATAGAAAAAAGTTCGAACCTCTTTGCTTAATTATAGCAAAACTCGAGAACGGTGAAAAAGTTCCATAGTATCATTATTTATTCCTAACATATATCAGAACTAATCCCATATAATCAATTGCCTCAATTTAGAGGGTCTATTTTATTCACTTGGACATAACGCCAGCTAATTCTGCTCAAAGATAAATTAGCTATCCGCGATCAGTGTCATGTCTGTCAGTAACGGAGCATGAGCATTTAGTGGGAACTGACCATGTAGTCATTATGATAGCAGCTGACGTTCATAAATAGGGGTATCGGGGTGGGTTTTATAGTTTAATAGTTCGTAATAAGTTATCAATGTGTATTGGTTATTTAAAAAAATTTGTTTTGGCCTTTTCATGATACATTATGGATAATTAACATATTTTGATTAAGTTTTTACAGATATGTTTGATTGACTTTAAAAGAAGAGAACCTTTTTCATTCTTATATAAGGCATTGAACTAGTTAGATAAATTTCGAAAAAAATATCTTCTTCGCATGTTGGAATAATTTACTTTTAAAGTGATCCTCATACCTATATTTAATCATTAGAAGTTGATTTTTATCATATCAGCCAAATTAAAAAGTTAACTAATTTTTTTTTAATTTTTATCCTCCTCATAATTTAGGCCAATCTCCAGAACATATTATAATAAAGCAAGCCATATTATATCCATATAGCCATATTATATCCATGTATGTGCCAGCAATAGCTTTGTATGCACGAAATGAACCTAAACAAAACACATTTTTATAAAGCTAAATCTATACATATAATAAAATTCTGAGTCGAATCTGTTCATTAAATATTTTTTGGAAGATCTTATAGTTTTTAGAATTTTTGTTTGCCTGCCTATCTCTCTTGTGTCTGTGTAGATTTTGATGAAATTTCGTATAATGATAACTGGTTATCCGGGTCAACATATAGTATACTTTTTACTGCGGTAAAATACTCATCTCTGAGAAATGTATACTAAATATTAAAACGTAACTAGGGACGAACGCTAGCGGAGTCAGGGTGAGTCGCTAGTATAGAATAAAATCGTGAATAAGAAATTATATCCTTCCAAATATATTGTAAATCTTCGCAGTAATTTCCGCTTCTTTATACAAGCTTCCATTTCATATCTGACGAGTAGCTTTTCATTTTCTAGAATTAATACATTAAAAATTCAATAGTTCTACAAGTAAAATTTCTCCTGCTGCTATTTGAAATTCATTATTAAAACCTATACCTACTCGTAAATGTTGTAATATTTTGGCAAAAAATTAAACCAGAATTTAATCTTTTTTTTAATTTGCTGGGCACGGACCTTCTTTCAAAAAGAGAGGGATCAGGTCATAGTCCACCACGCTGGACAAGTGGCGATTGGCGGGTCATATGTCTTTTTAACTTGGTAGATTCTTTTATGTGGTGGTATAATGTGGTTTTATGAAGGTTTCCTCACGATGTTTTTCTTTACTATAAGACAAGTGGTAATCATGTTGGATATGATTAGCATATAAAATTATCACATTTGCGAGACCCGGGATTTGTATCCGCTTCACTTGGTTTCCTAAGCAAGCGCGTTACCACTGTGCTACAACTGCGTTAATGAAACAGTACTGGTAGTAATTATTTATCTATTTTTATTTCATTTATTTATTAGAATACATATATACTCGTATGTATATATATGTATAGTAAAATTTTAACTGAGTCAAATCTGTACAATAAATTTTTTTTTGAAAATCTTATTAAAATGATTATTATTATCAATACAGAGGCCGGATATATAATTTTTAAAATCCCTCCACGACCGCGGACACACCGGCGTTACAGTTAACAATAGATTTCTTAGAAATTTAAATTTACCTGGAAGTGTTAATATAGTAGTCTATATTCTATAAATATTATATAAAAAAAAGAAAAAACATACAAAAAGTTGAAAATGCAAAGTTTTCACTTCAAAATGTACGAGCACTCACCTCGTAACGGATTGTTAGCCCTAAACTGAATTTCAGTGACCTTTTCTCTATATATATATAGAATTTTACCTCTAATACTTTGTTAGACTGCTGTGAATTGGTAGTTCAATTTTATTTCACGTAGCGACCCTCCTTTTGTATTGCTTGGGTTAGGCTGTCTTTTTGACTACTCTTAGTATGTACATTTGCAAACTTTTAATAAATATGTATATAATACTTTCTATGAAAGGTACCATAAGGTACCCACCAGTATTATAATTTTATTCATAGTAATTTTATTAAAGTTTAGAAACAATATGGTGGGGTTTTTACAAGCTTTTATTTAACTTGTAATATTTGTTATTTGGTATGTTCGTAAAAGTCAAATCTTTCAAGTTGAATTAGAATCACTTCCTCTTATCCTACAGAAATTTTATGTTGGTTTAGTTCTGATGAATGACTTGTTATGATAATTATGACCTGATTTTCCATTTAGAATTGGCTCCAGATGAAGCAATTTCTTAACAGTTAACAGTACAGACACGGCTGCTGCGTTCAGGGCTGGCTTTAAATGAGTCTTAGTCTGAGCTCTCCTCAGCAGTCAATACCATACGAACGAAATTTTGTATACATATTCAATTACTTGTGTAGCAGCGCCTTATAAAATTTACCGTGACCCATTAGCTGCAACCAGGGGATGAGAGATCTCCCCAGCAATAAATTCGTAATATAAACATTCCATGACTTATTTACATGATTTGTAAAGTATAAACAGGCAAAAAATGTATGGTGAAAAAGTATCGTTTCTAAACTTAAGCATTTATTTTAAGAAAATAGACCAATAAATAGATGTTTAAAAAAACTTATTTATGCCACAGATATTTTTTTAATTTTCCTAACTGGAGGCCTGATTACAGTAATAGCAGCTCGATAATTTATAATATTACAATAAAAATAGCGATTCAAGTTATGGAAACGTAATAAAATTTACGATGCAGTCACGTTAACCAAGAGTATTTACGACTTGACTTTTACGATGAAAGAGAACTTCTAATGATAGAAGCTAATTAGAAGTGTTCTTAAATTGGGAAATTAAACATTAAATATATTTAGAAGTAGAGGATGTAGACCATAGATAGATCGAAATAGCCATTACTTTTTTTTTTAATTTGGGTTTTATTTAAAGCTAATATTGATTATAATTTTAAAGAAAACTATCTTTTCCGATTATTTTGCGGATTTATTTTGATTTTTGGTTCCCGAAGTTTCGAATGCTTTACAGCAATCATGGTCACGGGAGAGATTAAGGTTTTAGACTTCTCAAAGGCGTTATATATGTACTTGTTACAGACATTGCCTACCCACAATTTTACAAAATAATTTGAAAACTTAAAAAAATGGCACCAAAGTACCCTACAATATTTGTTGATTTTGATTCTAAACATTTTAAAACTAAATAATATTATCGTCAAAAATATCATAATAGTAGATCTCGATTTATGTGGTGGATCCCTTATTCCAGGCAATATACGAATATATCTGTTAAACAATAAAACATTTTAACAAACACGACACAAAAATTCAACTTCTACTCATCTATACTAATATTATAAAGAGGCAGAGTTTTTTAGTTTGTCTGTCTATCTATCTGTCGTTCCGTCCGTCGGTCCATCCATCTGTTTGTTTGAATGCGCTAATTTCAGGAACTAATAATCTGATTTAAAAAAATATATTTGCATTAGATAGTCTATTTATTGAGGAAGGCTATTGGTTATATATCATATTATAAAATATAGTTTATCTATTCCATACTAACCGCTAAAACGTACCTAGGAACAAACCCGAGCGAAGCAGGCGTGTGTTTATTTATATAAAAAGTCCTTAATTCATAATTCTGACTTGACTGATATTTTAATTTTGCAAGCATTCATAACGGAAGAACAAAATGTTATTATAATACTTACTTAGATACTTTTCAAACTACAGTAGATTCTTTGAATTAAAAATTATTCTATAATTTGCTCTTCGAATTTCTTTACACTTGAAATTGAATAGCAATTCACTACTGGCTACAATGGGCTATCTGTACCATTAAGAAAATATACTACCATTAAATATCAAACGCAGCTTTGTACAGAGCAGTGGAAATAAATGGCCAAAGCTCGCGCCAACGCTTAAAGCTCAGTCTCTCGCACTCACCGTATGTTTATTGAAAACTAAAATATTACAATAGTTCGCCAAAATCTAAAGGTTCTCTTACAAACTTGATCGCAAATGCTTTTCGTAAGTTAAGTGAAGCGAAAGTTTTTTTTGGGAGGAGCTTTTTTGTTTGAGCTTTTTTTACGAATTTCGCGGTGTTAGTATATTTTTGTGATTTTCTTTCGCGGTACTATTTTCATTATTTTGTTGCATAGGAAATATATTAAAATCGTTTTTTCAAATCAAAATATTATATTATATTATTATAATATATTATTTTAGTGCATTGTCAGTCTTCTTTTCTATGCTTTAAATTAAATTTTACCTATCAGGTTTTAAGGATATAATATCAACAATGTTCAGACAATTTGCTCTCAGATTTCAATGACTTTAATCCAAAGACTTAGAAGTTTAAGCTAATTTTATACCTTGCACCAATTTCTTCGTAAAATTTCATTTATTTAATTTCACAAGTTTCATTCGGATACAGAGTTTCATATTTTCACACTTTAAGACGTTCAAAGTACAATTTCTCGTAACTTTTCCAGTCGAAATCTACATTTCGAGATTATTTTAAGTTAGCATGCGCTTAATAGTTAATTTGTGTAATTAATGAAATGAGACATGAATATGATGTTCTAAGTATATGTAAAGCCAAGTATAAAGTGCCATTTTTGACCTGTTTAAAAAAATTGTATATGAAATAATTTATTTATATATTTTTTGATATTATCTTTATTTATATATTTTTGATATACTTTATATTTTTATATATTTTTTGATATTATCGCCTTTTGTGGATCATTTTTTTTTTAGTGAATAGATTGTCAAGACCTCAAAAGAGGTCTTATATAAGTTAAAAAAAACATCCGTATGAATAGAATAATTGTACTCAGCCCTTTTTAACGTCCCACTGCTGGGCATGGGCCTCCCTTCAATACGAGGGGGTTGAGGCCATAGTCCACCTGGCCAAGTGCGGATTGGCGGACTTCACATGTCTTCACTTTACCATATATTCTGTGCTCGCTGTCCGATGGATTAAATAATTACAAATAAGTAATAACTAATCTTAAAACCGGTATAAGTTTCTTATGTATAACTCGTTCTATGAAGTGCAAATGGATTACCTATTTAGTATTTTAGAGGGGAAGAGGAGACTAGCAAAAAGATAAGGTGGCTTCTTATAAGAAATCTCGAGTCGACATCAAACGGAAGGAAAGCTAATGACCGCATTTGGAGATTCTGATTAGGTTACAGCTCTTAAAAAGCTTAAAGCTAAAGCTTCTTTAAAAGCTGTAACCTAATCAAAAACTCCCCGATAATATAAATTCATTACGTATTCGATGAGAAAATGAGAAAATATTAACAACTGTATTACATATGATGCCAATGTGCTTACCAAAGGACATCTGACTATCTAACATACCATTTAAGTACTTGCCATTCTTCGGCCATATTATAGCGGTAAAATTCGATAAAAGCTTAGAGCAGAGCTTAGATAAAAGAAGATATGGTAAAGTATAGTAAAAAAATTGAGAGCATTCATGAAATTGGTTTACATTTTCAAGTTGTAACCGAGCAAATGTAACTCATTAAAATATCCAACTCTCGTTAAAACTTTTTGGTGGCTTTATATAATGGTCGTGTAAGGTTTAACGAGTATTATTAAAATATTAATAAAATATTATCTTGAGCTTTCATAACTAATTGAAAATGCTTTGCGTTATCTATCTTTTTAACCAGAAAAAGAAAAAAACTATAAAATATTTATCATCTCTAGTCAAAGTATAGTAAATTCTTTTCAAGGGGGATCAGGCCATAGTCCACCACGCTGGCCAAGTTTTACATATAATTTAGTATTAATTAAATATAGCAATTAAGTAAATATATGTAAATAACGAACGAACGAACGAACGAAACGAAATAGGCGAGGCGATGCCTACAATCCTATTCATATTACAATCCTATTTAATAAAAGATGTATTAGTAGAAATCTATACTAATATTATAGAGAGGTAAAGTTTGTGAGTTTGTGACGTTTTAGGGGGTAATCGTAAAACTCATAAAAGGAACCGATTTAGATGGAATTTGGTAAGAAGATAGTCTGAGACCCTGGAAAGGACATAGGATACTTTTTATCCCGGAAATCATTACTTAAGGGGTTAAAATGGGGATGAAAGTCTGTATTGGGAAGCAAGCGAACGAACTCGAATGAAGCGAGGGTGAGTCGCTAGTATATAATGTTTGCGTAGCAGTTGCTAGTGCCGCCACTGGGTTGGCGGATTTCACATATCTTTCATATGTTGTTTTGTATTTTATAATTTGTTAAGGTCCTACTGGGACGTTAAATTAAAGTGGACTGTATAACAAATTTACTGGCTTATTGCTGTTAATAATAATTTATTAGCGGGGTGCTTCGTTCTGGTGAATTTGGCTATGCTGTCACAGACTCCGTCCGGGTATTCATCCTCGCTCAACATATAAATAAAAAAGACAACTAGGGTCCCACTCGAGCGAAGTAATGCAAATGACGTGAATAAGTAAGTCGCTAATCTAATAAAATAAAATTCTAACTGAGACGAATCTGTACATTAAATATTTTTGGAAAATCTCACTTAAATAGTCATTATTACCAATACATAGGCCGAATCTATAATTTTTAAAATTTTGGTCTGTCTGTTTGTCTCTGTAATCGAGTAAGAGAAATATGAGTGAAAATAAGCATTTTTATCATTTTTATACTCAAGAAGATTTGTTTGCGTAAGCTAGTTATCAATGTAATTATTAAATTTATACCGTCCGTCCGTCCGTCCGTCTGTCATCACAGAAAAACCACTGAAGGAATTTTGATGAAATTTGATATGGTGATAGTTGGTTATCCGTGTCAACATATTATAGGATACTTTTTACCGCGGCAAAATATCTCATTTCTGAGAAAAAATACAAAATTGCAATGTAAGAGTATACTAATATGTAAAACCTAAGAATTTGGTTTTTTGGTCATCTGAACGCTGGCGGAGCCGCGGGCAATGCTAGTAAATTATATATTAAAGTATGTTTTTCTTTGACAGCCTTGTTGCTTAGTGACCCTATTACAGTAAGCTTCGCATAACATTTAGTATTTGTTTTATTTCAATGGGTTCATAAATAAAAAAGTTATGTCAATTTAAATAATCACCTAGGGACAGATCCGAGCACAGCGATGGTGAGTCGCTAGTATTATTACATAAACAAAATTTTCCACCAAAGAACGTAGAATTATGGTCAACATTTTGTCGTGACTGTGGCTATAACATAACCATCGCAGATATCCTCAATGTAGGTGATTGGGGTCTGAATGGTCGGCAAACTAGGCCGGAACGAATTAATCGCTTTCCGTCCTTTGATAAACGTATGGGTATGCTTTTATTTTGATTCTTATTAAGTTGTATGGAACTATCGCTGTGGCGCAATAGCAGCGAAATCTAAGCAAGATTTAGCTTCTGACCTTGGAGTATACAGATTCAATACTCGCATTTGTCATGCAAATTTCATCTTTTCTTTAAAAGCAAAAACTATGAACAAAGTATTACGAGCGCGAGATTATTCTGCCATCTAGTTTAAAATATTGGTAATAATTAATATCAATATTTTGTGGTTTTAAAACAACATCTAATTGTAAAATTAGTGAGTAAAATGGGATATTAAACCTGATTTACAGTTTATAATTAGTTTTGGAATATATTTTGATTGATTTTTTTTTATGTAAAATGGATTTAAGTTAATCACAATAATATGGATTGGATGTTTTTGTTTATAATTGATGAAGATTAGTAATTAATTAGTATATTTTTTCTTTTCAATTCCAAATTAAAATTTAATAAGGTCATAAAAGATTTATCCTTGAGATTAATTATTATTTTATATAATTTTTGTGATTTAAATATAAGTTATATTTGTAACAAGTGGTAAGATGAAGACGTAAGAAATGTGGTAGAAGGAAAGTATTGAGCCCTTAACCTTGACCTTTTTTACAAGGGATATGTAATGAACGCCTATATTTTCGCACCAGATGATATTAATAAAAAAATGCCAATATAAAAAAAGTTAGAAAAAAATATTTTCAAGATTTTAATCCATTAGCGTTTGATACTAAATGTATTAAAAAATACCTGAAAATTGATATCATAGCATGTACATTTTTAGTAAATATTGAGCACATTTTATGTCTTTTTTATATTCATGTCATGTCTATTTAAAATAATCAACCTATCCCTTCAATCACCGCCTTTATGGAGTTTCCTTTGCGAAAAAGGCAAAGAGAAAATTATTTCTGCCTTCGTTTTCGCTTTCTACTAGATGTAAGCCATGTGAATTGGAGACGATACTATATAGATATATAAATACGCACATACGAAGATATATGTAGGTTCAAATAAATGTAAATTTACCTATTTTTAGTGTTACGAAATGAATTTAACCTACTTTAAAACAAAATAATACTGACTTTTAAAAATAATTTAATAACACAATCAATTTATCCTCTATGGAACTGTAATCCTTTTTCTAAAATAAAAATAACCGAAGTTACTCGTTATAACATCAGATATCTGCCAGTGAAAGTCCCGTAAAAATCAGACCAGCCATTTCGGATATTAGCCGGAACAAACAGAAAGACAGACAGGTCAAAAATTAAAAATGGTGTTTTTCTTATAAGTACCGTATTTTGTATGCATTTTGTAAAAAGCCGTTTTTGACATTACTATTACAGATAGACACTTCAATTTTATTTATCTGTATAGATAACTCTGTAGTACGATACTGATATAAATACTCGTACTATCGCTAGAGAATTTTGAGGGAGTAGGGTAATCTTTTTCAGCTAGTAAAAGGATCTCGAGGGAAAAGTCTGAAATAATGTTTGGCAGTTCTTTTAATTAAACCCAATTTTAGCTATACTCCCTCTAGAATTAAGTACATACTGTAATCATTTAAAATGACATACTGATTTCTTTCTTAAAATTATTACCTATAATTTTTATCAAAAAATTACTAATGAGAGTCATTCATACATGAATCTGGTATATCTATAATATCAATAACAATTACGATAATATCCTACTATCTATATAATCTAATACTATCGTATACAAAGCTAGATAGACCTACAAAACAGTTCCATATTATAGTAAATATGGATCTATATATATATATATATATATATATATATATATATATATATATATATATATATATATCCTTTTTCGCCTCTTTTTGTAAACAGTTTTTTTTGCTTATAACTCGATAACTATAAGTGTTGTTAGTGTTATTAATAGAAAATTAAAAATTAGAAATAGATAGTTTTTGTTACATAATCATACCTGTAGAATTTTGACCACTGGGCGAACACTAGTACGGTAAAAAGCAAAAACCAGTTAATATTATTTATTATTACACTAATTCCATATCAGTAACAATATAATTGCATTACAATGTATTGCAATAAATTTCATAATAGTTCATTACCCAATTATGTTCAAACCATTACTTATTTTGATTTGTTAATAATGGTAATTAACGTAATATAAATTTGATTTATCTATACGTATGATAAAATTCTGAGTCGAATCTGTACACTAAATATTTTTTGCAAAATCTTATTTGTATGTATGTATGTATTCAGCGCTTCTTAACGTCTCACTGCGGAGCACGAGCCTCCCTTCAATATGAGGGGGATCAGGCCACAGTCCACCACGCTGGCCAAGTGCGGGTTGACGGACTTCACATTCTTTCGAAAACTTGCTAGGTTCTCTCAGACATGCAGGTTTCCTCACGATATTTTTCTTCATTGTAAAACAAATGGTTATCATGTTGAAAATATTAGAGGTGCAAGACCCGAGATTAGAACCCGCTTCACTCGGCTTCCTAAGTGAGCATGTTACCACTGAACTACCACTGCCCATCCAACAATTCTTCTTCTTCCTTATTCCATTACTGATAAGGATCGTGACCACTTATGATTTTTTTCCAGTCAGTTCGGTTCAACGATGCCTGGACTGCGGCATGGAGAGTAGCGCCCACTGCCTTCTTTATCGCGTCCGACCACCTTATAGGTGCCCTTCCCCGTGCGCGTTTACTGTCAATTTGGCCTAAGATAATACGTTTCTCTTGGCTATGCTTGGATGATCGCATAATATGTTCAAAAAAATATTAGGGCTTTTTGACAGAAAGTGGAGAGCCGCTCAGTGAAGTTCGGCAAGAATAGATTTATTAGTTCTTTTAGTGGCCAACATATCCAACAATATAAAAAACTAAATATTACGATAACTTTTCAAGGTATATAAGACTTGATTATAATATAGTAATTTTGTTGAGATAGAGATAGCAGAGTCCATATACTCAAAAGACTGTGAACAAACAAAAACGCATTCAATAAAACTATTATCAAGAAACCCATTTGTATTCTCCTCGTATAACATCATTTATCTCGAACTTTATCGGTGGAAACTTTTCTTTTGTGACACTTCCAACATTTTGGGAGAAAATATTGTTTGTTGGTCGCCCGTTGAGATTCCATTTGTAATTGTTTCAAAATTGTTTTTCTATTAATATTTTTGAGCGGGATTTATTGGGTGTCGATTCGACTGTTTGCGTAGTATTGATAATTTTGATATATTTTTAACCGACTTCCAAAAAGGAGGAGGTTCTCAATTCGTCGGAATCTTTTTTTATGTATGTTCACCGATTACTCGAAGACGCTTGAACCGGTTTGTATTTTTTTTGTTTCGAAGGGTATACTTCCCAAGTGATCCCATTTAAATTTTATCGAAATTGGTCAAGGAGGAGGTTTTTTAAATGAATGAACAGTTAATTAATTATTTAAATAAATTGCTTAATCGAATATGTTACTAAAAAACTTTCCTCTTACAAATTACCTGCTTATTACTTCTACACAAAAAATGTTAAAACAAAAACTTAAAAAAAGAACAATTTCCAGGCACTATAATGTAAAAAATAACTAAACGGGGGTTTTCGAAAAGATAAGTGGATATTTTATTAAAATACTAGCGGCTCACCCTCGCATTTTCTTCTTACTTTGCTAATACTGTGTCTACCCTAAAAAAGTGAAAATAAAAACTTTTTAACAAAAAAATAAAAACCAACTTCAAAAAAGCACTAAAAAGTAAAAAATAACTGATTGGCAGTTTTCATTTACTATACATACCTAATTAAATATTTTCGAAGTCGGTGTCAGCCGATACAAAGCAAAGCACACTTGTTAAAAAGTTTTTTTTACTTTCTCGTATCATCGTGAAAAAAGTTAGGAACACAAACACTCACAGTAAATAAAACATTCGTCTGACAATTTCACATATATATATATATATATATATATATATATATATATATATATATATATATATTTAGTACTCTACATAGCATTTTACATTATTTAGTTAGTTATTAGTTTGAAAGATTAATACATGAAATAGGAAAGATAATAATTTATTTAAAACGGTAAACTACATTTGAATTGTACACTGATGTTCAAAATTCATAGCGCTGGGGATATTAATATTTAACGATACCAATTGTAATAGATACTATGAAATACTAGAATTAAGTACATTTAAATTAATCCCAAAAGGAAATCATTTATTAATTACGTTGGCCTTTGATCTGAAAGAAACCAAGTTTTTCTTTGTATTAAACTTGAAAATGTTTTGCTATAAAAAACTCATAAGTACACAGCGTGTAGTATAAAAATCATTTAAGTCATATATAGATTGATAAATACAAATAGTAATTTTGGTTTTATAAAAAACTAGCACTCTAGACTCACCCTCGCTTCGCTCGGGTTGGCCTCGCCTCGGTTCGCAGGTTGATTCCCATACTAACTTTCAACCCCATTTTCACCCCCTTAAGGGATGATTTTCGGGATGAAAAGTATCCTGTCCTTTCCAGGATCTCAAATTATCTTCTTATCAAATTTCATCTAAATCGTTCCATAACTTTTTGAGATTATTTGTTACAAACATACAAACAAACAAATCTTTTCTCTTTATAATATTAGTTAAGATATTACATTCGTTCATTAGTTTGTACTAACTTGTATGTCTAAAATAGTAAGCGGTAGTATCTTATGGCTTCATACATAATATCGAGCATAAATCAGGTCTTTCGAAGAAAATTGGAAAAATTTCTGTCTTAATCCCAAACGTGACTTATATTTTCTGACAGGTTTTGTTTATACCTGTCCAATGACACTCTGGGACGTAATCCGTTAAGTGGTTTCTGAAAAAAAACACAAAATTGATCAAATTCCTTATCGAATCCGCCTAAGCTCAACTAACATCAAATATTTTTACTTAGTACGTATGTTGTAGTATTCGTTATTTATATATGGATTTATCTGACTTATATCGACTAAAGTGTCGCAGCCACATAT
Organism: Brenthis daphne; assembly: GCA_947093115.1. Lineage (NCBI taxonomy): Eukaryota > Metazoa > Arthropoda > Insecta > Lepidoptera > Nymphalidae > Brenthis > Brenthis daphne. Next base: position 1,348,899 of record OX352476.1, read on the forward strand.
TGTACACAACAAATTTTAGTTCTTTCTATATTTCTAACTTATATACTTGTGTGTAAGTTAGAAAAACGAAAATAATACTAAAACCGCTACTATACATAGTGATAAAAATGAATGGATCAAAGCTTAAAAAAGCTTTAATGTAACAGGAAATTAATATTTAAATATTTAGAAGCTTCTTTCAGCTCCAAGCTGTAGCTTACAGCCGATAGTGTATTTTACTTTGTTAAACGAAATAGTATGTAGAACTTAATGCTTTATTTAGACGATTGAAATAAAATTTAGTTGTTTTCAGCCCTTTATTTTTAGGCAGTGGTAGCCCAGTGGTAACACGCTCGCTTGGGGAACCGAGTGAAGCGGGTTCAAATCCCGGGTCTCACACCTCTGATATTTTCATGTGCGAATCATTTCTAACATGATTACCACTTGCCTTACGGTGAAGGAAAAACATTGTGAGGAAACCTGCATGTCTGAGAGTACCTAGCAAGTTTTCGAAAGACATGTGATGTCCGCCAACCCGCACTTGACCAGCGTGGTGGACTATGGCCTGACCCCCCTCGCACTGAAGGGAGGCCCATGCCCAGCAGTGGGACGTTAAAAAGGGCTGAATACAAATTTAGTTATTCAGCTTAAATTAAGACTTTTAAGGGTTTTTTTTTAGATTTTAAGGATTTTTTTTATTTAACTTGTATTTTGAGATTGAATTTCTGTAAAGAGCTATAAATATAGAACAAAATCATTTTTTTTAAAACGAGTATTGTAATAAAATAAATTTGAGATAATATTATATATTATCTTAAATTTAATCTTATAAACCTTGTAGTTGAATAATCATGTGCCGGACGTTTGTCACATATTTTTAATGTAAGATAATTAAGGTTTTTTTACTTAAAAACGTTAAACTACTTTGACGAATTAATCATCTAAGAATTTAAGTAAAGAAGTAACTATTACTGTAAAAATCTGTACAACGTACAGGATTACACTTGTGTCCTTTATGAACTACCATTATCGATAATAAATGTAAGTATACATAATATAACACCTACATCTATGCATCGAACAGCAAAAATTCGAAAATGCGACATATCACCTTCATCCATTCATGTCTTCAATTTTCGTCGAGAAAAAGGTTGGGCATCTCTTCAAAAGGAGGCTATCGACAAAGATTCCACTTGAGAGTAATTATTTTTTAAAGTAGCCTAGGGATGCTGATCTAGTATTTCTGAATTTAATTATTCTTTCTTAATACTTTCTTAGATTTACGCGAATATTTGACATTTTAAATAAAACTATCTTTTGACATTTTAAATAAAACTATCGGTGATTCGTCAAACCCGCCGTGATCTACGCAGTAACGACCGGTACGTAGAACAAACGTCCCTTAATATAAAGACAGTATTGACACCAAGTGATTTCAATGATTGCATTGAAACTTTAAATAAGCGCGAAACATCTAAATTTAACCAATGCAAAAACAAACATATATTAAAATACCAAAAATTAGTCGAGAAATATAACATCAAAAAGAAAACCAAAAACAATAACGGAACGCGCCCGTCTACCACAGTTTCAAATTCGTGCGTACGTCAAGCAGTTGTCAATCTGTCAAAACAAACATTGGACGAATCTACTATTCAAGTACTAAGTAAAGGCTTAAATTTTGCTGTTGCGCCGACACGCATCCCTTATGAGAACATTATTTGTGCAGTTGAAGATGCCCTGGCCAAAAATACTATGAAATCTGAGGATATGGAGGCCATACGTCAAGATGTTTCATCTTTGTTACGTCGTAGTTCAAGGCCCAAACCTAATCTCAACAAACAACAGTATTTAGCGTTGAAGAACTTACGCAGCAGGTCAGACATTATCATACTACGCGCAGACAAGGGAAATGCCACCGTCGTGATGGATACATCAGATTACAATGGAAAAATTGAACAACTTTTGTCGGATGAAAGTACATATAAAAAGGTCAAAACAGACCCGACCACCACTGTGTTAAATAATACTAAAAAGCTGATTAAGAAACACTCCGATGCATTGAATCTTGATGTCAAAAATCTTGTTCCATCTTGTGCAAAGCCGCCTAAACTGTATGGACTTCCAAAGATACACAAACCTAACGCTCCGCTACGTCCAATTGTGAGTCAAATCGACACACCGACTTATAAATTGGCCCAACTAGTAGCGAAAGTACTCTCAACACTCAGAGGACAAACATCAGCGTTCACAAGGGACTCGTACCATTTTGTCAATGAGATAAAACACCTACAACTCATGGACAATGAAACTATGGTCAGTTTTGATGTACAGTCTCTATTCACCAGCCTACCAGTAGTCTAGTAGTAGCCTGTGTCAAAATAGTATCAAGAAAGCTACGGGATAATAGTATGCAAGAAGAATACACTGAACTTTTGAAACACTGCCTTACATCTGGCTATCTATTGTGGAATGATGAATTCTACAAGCAAGTGGATGGAGTGGCCATGGGTTCGCCGGTCTCTCCCGTTGTAGCTGACATCTTCATGGAGGCCTTCGAGGAGACCGCCCTAAACACATCACCTGTGACCCCTCGTTTCTACAAGCGGTATGTAGATGACACTTTCACAATATTACCATCTGATAAAATATCTGTATTCTTAGAACATCTTAACTCCATAAACCCTAAAATACAATTTACAATGGAATTGGAGTCTAATAATTCTTTAGCTTTCTTAGATGTATTAGTTATACGTAACCCAGATAACACCTTGAGTCATACTGTGTATCGAAAGAAGACCCATACTGATAGGTACTTGAATGGTGAATCTCACCACCACCCTTCACAGTTAGCTACCGTGGGAAAATCTTTGTTTCAGAGGGCACGCGGGATCTGTGACGAGCAACACCTGGCCGGAGAGCTGCAACATGTCAAGCAAGTTCTGCGAGACAACAAGCTGCAAGTGCCGCGCCTACGTCACAGGGACCGAGTGAAACCAGCCACAGTCGAGCGCGTCCCTGCAGTCCTACCTTACATGAGAGGCGTCACTGACAAGATTGGCTACATTCTAAAGCGAGCTTCAATTAAAACTTACTTCAAGCCGCCAAAGAAAATTAGTCAGTTTCTACCACCTGTCAAGTGCCACATCCCTCTACAAGATGCAGGAGTTTACAAGCTTGATTGTGATTGTGGGCTCTCTTACATTGGACAAACAAAGAGATCCATTAGAACCCGGGTCAAAGAACACATAGCTGATGTGAAGCACCGTCGCAATACAACATCTGCTGTCTGCAAACATAGTCAGGACCGCCCAAGCCATTATATTCGCTTTGATAGACCTCAAATCCTGGCGAAAGAAAACCGATATCGCCCTAGAATGATTCGAGAAGCCATAGAAATTAAAAAACATCCTAATTTCAATAGGGAAGATGGCTGGGTACTACCATCGTCATGGGATCCTGTTATTAATATAATAAAATCAAATAATAAATATAAACATAACAGACAGACAGATGTAGTAAGTTCATACTGTGTAGATCAAAATGACAGCTTATCAGATTAATATTTTTCATTTTTCATTTGTAAAAGTATATATTAATAGTGTTGCTTAGTAAGTTGTTTTTAAATAATAGCAAACTAAATTAAAATTATTACCCATAATTAATTTTAACTTTTTAAATTACACATAGAACAATTATATGGCTTAAATAATTAATACTATATTTTATATTTTTCTTTATGGTTATAAATATAATAATGGCAACACTAAATATAGATTACTAATTAATATTTAAAATTGTAATAATTATAAAAATAATAGCAAAAATTAAATAAATAATTTTCCATATTCAATTATAATTAAAATTATAAAAATGTTTAAATTTAAAATATTGTAATGTAATTAGTGCAATTTTCATTTTGTTAATTGTGGGTAGGCTGTCTGTAACAACTATACATTCAAGACATGTAACACCTCAGTCTCTCCCGTGACCATGGATGCTGTAAAGCATTCGAAACGTCGGGAAACAAAAATCCAAATAAATCCGCGACAAAATCCGAAAAGATAGTTTTATTTAAAATGTCAAATATTCGCGTAAATCTAAGAAAGTATTATGTGAACCAGTACGGACTGGAAATCGCAAACCAAATACGCCGGTTAGAAGATCTGAAGACAAAGCGCGCAAGATTATTAACATCTTTAACATTCTTGAAGAGATGTCGGGATCATCGTCTCATTCCTACGTGTGTGAAAATATCATCTAAAAAGAACATACGGGGAAGCGCCAAGATCGTTAACAAGGCAAGTTTTAAGTTGTTACGGACGGTGATTCGTCTAACCCGCCGTGATCTACGCAGTAACGACCGGTACGTAGAACAAACGTCCCTTAATATAAAGACAGTATTGACACCAAGTGATTTCAATGATTGCATTGAAACTTTAAATAAGCGCGAAACATCTAAATTTAACCAATGCAAAAACAAACATATATTAAAATACCAAAAATTAGTCGAGAAATATAACATCAAAAAGAAAACCAAAAACAATAACGGAACGCGCCCGTCTACCACAGTTTCAAATTCGTGCGTACGTCAAGCAGTTGTCAATCTGTCAAAACAAACATTGGACGAATCTACTATTCAAGTACTAAGTAAAGGCTTAAATTTTGCTGTTGCGCCGACACGCATCCCTTATGAGAACATTATTTGTGCAGTTGAAGATGCCCTGGCCAAAAATACTATGAAATCTGAGGATATGGAGGCCATACGTCAAGATGTTTCATCTTTGTTACGTCGTAGTTCAAGGCCCAAACCTAATCTCAACAAACAACAGTATTTAGCGTTGAAGAACTTACGCAGCAGGTCAGACATTATCATACTACGCGCAGACAAGGGAAATGCCACCGTCGTGATGGATACATCAGATTACAATGGAAAATTGAACAACTTTTGTCGGATGAAAGTACATATAAAAAGGTCAAAACAGACCCGACCACCACTGTGTTAAATAATACTAAAAAGCTGATTAAGAAACACTCCGATGCATTGAATCTTGATGTCAAAAATCTTGTTCCATCTTGTGCAAAGCCGCCTAAACTGTATGGACTTCCAAAGATACACAAACCTAACGCTCCGCTACGTCCAATTGTGAGTCAAATCGACACACCGACTTATAAATTGGCCCAACTAGTAGCGAAAGTACTCTCAACACTCAGAGGACAAACATCAGCGTTCACAAGGGACTCGTACCATTTTGTCAATGAGATAAAACACCTACAACTCATGGACAATGAAACTATGGTCAGTTTTGATGTACAGTCTCTATTCACCAGCCTACCAGTAGAGGACTGTGTCAAAATAGTATCAAGAAAGCTACGGGATAATAGTATGCAAGAAGAATACACTGAACTTTTGAAACACTGCCTTACATCTGGCTATCTATTGTGGAATGATGAATTCTACAAGCAAGTGGATGGAGTGGCCATGGGTTCGCCGGTCTCTCCCGTTGTAGCTGACATCTTCATGGAGGCCTTCGAGGAGACCGCCCTAAACACATCACCTGTGACCCCTCGTTTCTACAAGCGGTATGTAGATGACACTTTCACAATATTACCATCTGATAAAATATCTGTATTCTTAGAACATCTTAACTCCATAAACCCTAAAATACACTTTACAATGGAATTGGAGTCTAATAATTCTTTAGCTTTCTTAGATGTATTAGTTATACGTAACCCAGATAACACCTTGAGTCATACTGTGTATCGAAAGAAGACCCATACTGATAGGTACTTGAATGGTGAATCTCACCACCACCCTTCACAGTTAGCTACCGTGGGAAAATCTTTGTTTCAGAGGGCACGCGGGATCTGTGACGAGCAACACCTGGCCGGAGAGCTGCAACATGTCAAGCAAGTTCTGCGAGACAACAAGCTGCAAGTGCCGCGCCTACGTCACAGGGACCGAGTGAAACCAGCCACAGTCGAGCGCGTCCCTGCAGTCCTACCTTACATGAGAGGCGTCACTGACAAGATTGGCTACATTCTAAAGCGAGCTTCAATTAAAACTTACTTCAAGCCGCCAAAGAAAATTAGTCAGTTTCTACCACCTGTCAAGTGCCACATCCCTCTACAAGATGCAGGAGTTTACAAGCTTGATTGTGATTGTGGGCTCTCTTACATTGGACAAACAAAGAGATCCATTAGAACCCGGGTCAAAGAACACATAGCTGATGTGAAGCACCGTCGCAATACAACATCTGCTGTCTGCAAACATAGTCAGGACCGCCCAAGCCATTATATTCGCTTTGATAGACCTCAAATCCTGGCGAAAGAAAACCGATATCGCCCTAGAATGATTCGAGAAGCCATAGAAATTAAAAAACATCCTAATTTCAATAGGGAAGATGGCTGGGTACTACCATCGTCATGGGATCCTGTTATTAATATAATAAAATCAAATAATAAATATAAACATAACAGACAGACAGATGTAGTAAGTTCATACTGTGTAGATCAAAATGACAGCTTATCAGATTAATATTTTTTCATTTTTCATTTGTAAAAGTATATATTAATAGTGTTGCTTAGTAAGTTGTTTTTAAATAATAGCAAACTAAATTAAAATTATTACCCATAATTAATTTTAACTTTTTAAATTACACATAGAACAATTATATGGCTTAAATAATTAATACTATATTTTATATTTTTCTTTATGGTTATAAATATAATAATGGCAACACTAAATATAGATTACTAATTAATATTTAAAATTGTAATAATTATAAAAATAATAGCAAAAATTAAATAAATAATTTTCCATATTCAATTATAATTAAAATTATAAAAATGTTTAAATTTAAAAATATTGTAATGTAATTAGTGCAATTTTCATTTTGTTAATTGTGGGTAGGCTGTCTGTAACAACTATACATTCAAGACATGTAACACCTCAGTCTCTCCCGTGACCATGGATGCTGTAAAGCATTCGAAACGTCGGGAAACAAAAATCCAAATAAATCCGCGACAAAATCCGAAAAGATAGTTTTATTTAAAATGTCAAATATTCGCGTAAATCTAAGAAAGTATTATGTGAACCAGTACGGACTGGAAATCGCAAACCAAATACGCCGGTTAGAAGATCTGAAGACAAAGCGCGCAAGATTATTAACATCTTTAACATTCTTGAAGAGATGTCGGGATCATCGTCTCATTCCTACGTGTGTGAAAATATCATCTAAAAAGAACATACGGGGAAGCGCCAAGATCGTTAACAAGGCAAGTTTTAAGTTGTTACGGACGGTGATTCGTCAAACCCGCCGTGATCTACGCAGTAACGACCGGTACGTAGAACAAACGTCCCTTAATATAAAGACAGTATTGACACCAAGTGATTTCAATGATTGCATTGAAACTTTAAATAAGCGCGAAACATCTAAATTTAACCAATGCAAAAACAAACATATATTAAAAATACCAAAAATTAGTCGAGAAATATAACATCAAAAAGAAAACCAAAAACAATAACGGAACGCGCCCGTCTACCACAGTTTCAAATTCGTGCGTACGTCAAGCAGTTGTCAATCTGTCAAAACAAACATTGGACGAATCTACTATTCAAGTACTAAGTAAAGGCTTAAATTTTGCTGTTGCGCCGACACGCATCCCTTATGAGAACATTATTTGTGCAGTTGAAGATGCCCTGGCCAAAAATACTATGAAATCTGAGGATATGGAGGCCATACGTCAAGATGTTTCATCTTTGTTACGTCGTAGTTCAAGGCCCAAACCTAATCTCAACAAACAACAGTATTTAGCGTTGAAGAACTTACGCAGCAGGTCAGACATTATCATACTACGCGCAGACAAGGGAAATGCCACCGTCGTGATGGATACATCAGATTACAATGGAAAAATTGAACAACTTTTGTCGGATGAAAGTACATATAAAAAGGTCAAAACAGACCCGACCACCACTGTGTTAAATAATACTAAAAAGCTGATTAAGAAACACTCCGATGCATTGAATCTTGATGTCAAAAATCTTGTTCCATCTTGTGCAAAGCCGCCTAAACTGTATGGACTTCCAAAGATACACAAACCTAACGCTCCGCTACGTCCAATTGTGAGTCAAATCGACACACCGACTTATAAATTGGCCCAACTAGTAGCGAAAGTACTCTCAACACTCAGAGGACAAACATCAGCGTTCACAAGGGACTCGTACCATTTTGTCAATGAGATAAAACACCTACAACTCATGGACAATGAAACTATGGTCAGTTTTGATGTACAGTCTCTATTCACCAGCCTACCAGTAGTAGGACTGTGTCAAAATAGTATCAAGAAAGCTACGGGATAATAGTATGCAAGAAGAATACACTGAACTTTTGAAACACTGCCTTACATCTGGCTATCTATTGTGGAATGATGAATTCTACAAGCAAGTGGATGGAGTGGCCATGGGTTCGCCGGTCTCTCCCGTTGTAGCTGACATCTTCATGGAGGCCTTCGAGGAGACCGCCCTAAACACATCACCTGTGACCCCTCGTTTCTACAAGCGGTATGTAGATGACACTTTCACAATATTACCATCTGATAAAATATCTGTATTCTTAGAACATCTTAACTCCATAAACCCTAAAATACAATTTACAATGGAATTGGAGTCTAATAATTCTTTAGCTTTCTTAGATGTATTAGTTATACGTAACCCAGATAACACCTTGAGTCATACTGTGTATCGAAAGAAGACCCATACTGATAGGTACTTGAATGGTGAATCTCACCACCACCCTTCACAGTTAGCTACCGTGGGAAAATCTTTGTTTCAGAGGGCACGCGGGATCTGTGACGAGCAACACCTGGCCGGAGAGCTGCAACATGTCAAGCAAGTTCTGCGAGACAACAAGCTGCAAGTGCCGCGCCTACGTCACAGGGACCGAGTGAAACCAGCCACAGTCGAGCGCGTCCCTGCAGTCCTACCTTACATGAGAGGCGTCACTGACAAGATTGGCTACATTCTAAAGCGAGCTTCAATTAAAACTTACTTCAAGCCGCCAAAGAAAATTAGTCAGTTTCTACCACCTGTCAAGTGCCACATCCCTCTACAAGATGCAGGAGTTTACAAGCTTGATTGTGATTGTGGGCTCTCTTACATTGGACAAACAAAGAGATCCATTAGAACCCGGGTCAAAGAACACATAGCTGATGTGAAGCACCGTCGCAATACAACATCTGCTGTCTGCAAACATAGTCAGGACCGCCCAAGCCATTATATTCGCTTTGATAGACCTCAAATCCTGGCGAAAGAAAACCGATATCGCCCTAGAATGATTCGAGAAGCCATAGAAATTAAAAAACATCCTAATTTCAATAGGGAAGATGGCTGGGTACTACCATCGTCATGGGATCCTGTTATTAATATAATAAAATCAAATAATAAATATAAACATAACAGACAGACAGATGTAGTAAGTTCATACTGTGTAGATCAAAATGACAGCTTATCAGATTAATATTTTTCATTTTTCATTTGTAAAAGTATATATTAATAGTGTTGCTTAGTAAGTTGTTTTTAAATAATAGCAAACTAAATTAAAATTATTACCCATAATTAATTTTAACTTTTTAAATTACACATAGAACAATTATATGGCTTAAATAATTAATACTATATTTTATATTTTTCTTTATGGTTATAAATATAATAATGGCAACACTAAATATAGATTACTAATTAATATTTAAAATTGTAATAATTATAAAAATAATAGCAAAAATTAAATAAATAATTTTCCATATTCAATTATAATTAAAATTATAAAAATGTTTAAATTTAAAAATATTGTAATGTAATTAGTGCAATTTTCATTTTGTTAATTGTGGGTAGGCTGTCTGTAACAACTATACATTCAAGACATGTAACACCTCAGTCTCTCCCGTGACCATGGATGCTGTAAAGCATTCGAAACGTCGGGAAACAAAAATCCAAATAAATCCGCGACAAAATCCGAAAAGATAGTTTTATTTAAAATATTCTTTCTTACTTTGCGACTTACCCTCGTTTGGGTGTGTCCCTCGGTGCCAATCAATAGGGTACGTGTTACTTCAGGTTTATCTGTGTAGGTACTGAATTTCATCCAAATTTTGCGTAATGGAGTAACAAACTCACATACACATTAATAATATAAACTTTCGCATTTAAAATAGTAGTTGGATAATTGTATGAATTTTTAGATTAATATACAGGGTCATTTTTAATTTACTGAAAACCTTTTGGGAATACACTATTTACAACATAACAACATCTGTAAGAAAAAAAAAATATATCTCAAATTTAACAAAAATAAAAATATTTTTATTGCACCTTCTAAACGGTAATAGTCCAGCATTAGCAAAAGAAAGTGCGAGTTCGGTGGAGAGGGATGGGTGGAGGGGTGTAGGAAGCCGCGCTTACTCATTTAAAATTGGCCAGATGCTAGAACTTTAAAGTTTAGAAGGTGCAAAAAAAACTTTAAGAAATATTATTTTTTCTTGTTACAGATGTTGTTGTTATGATGTAAATAGTATATTCCCAAAAGGTTTTCAGTAAATTAAAAATGACCCCATAGTAGTGACATTAAGAAGCTCGGTGCAAATGACGTGTAATAAGAAACCCTACTCAATCTCAACGCGGTGACGTGTTGAAATCGTTAGCATCACTGAATCGTTAATCTTTTTACCTACCATAATCCAATTGGTGTCTGTCATCGAGCTTCAGTTTTGTAAGTCAACATTTCTACTGTGAATAAAAGAATCTTTACGATTTTTTGTGGGTTTACTTTTGTCACGGACGAGACTGGTCGAATCTGTCTCATTTGTCTCATGATTGCTGTAAAGTATTTGAAACGTATTATTTATAACGTATTCAGAACCAAATATCTAACTGAATCAACAAAAAAATCCAAAAAGGGTAATTTTATTCAAAATTTCGAATATTCGCGTAAATCTGAGCATTATTCCTACTGTGCTATAAATACGCTTTGTGGTTCTAAAAACAGTTCCGCCTGTAAGTCAAAATTGAGTTTGTGTCTGAAATTTATGGTAGCATGAGGTTAAGTAGGGATACTTATTACAAAAGATACCAATCAGTCAACAACTTGATGATGTGGGAATCTCAATCGAATATCAAGAGAATATCAATGGGGTGGATGGAAGGGAATAATATAATATACAGTGCCGGATTCAATCGTAGCTCCGCTCCTGGGCACAGTAAAAAATGCTTCTCCATTATCGAAATATTATATAAAATGGGTAAAGTTTTGATAAAGTTTGTTTTTTTTTTTATTAATTCTTAAAAAATAATATATAATATATAATAATGATATAAATTCAGAAATATAATTAACAATTAATGTTTTCAATTTTTCCAAAAATATACTAAATATTAAATTTTTTTATTTCTACTTTTTTTGTAAAATAAAAAAAGCATTTTCGATAACGCGAAGAATTTTTTTGTTCACCCTCCGAATTTTGCCGCCCCTGAAAATTTGCCGCCCTGGGCACTAGCCCAGAGTACTCCTAGTCTAAATCCAGCACTGAATATATACTTAGTCAATCTTTGCCTACAAACTACGAGTATCTCTATATAAAACATTATATTCATCCATCATCGTTACTTCGTTGCAGGGTGAAAAGACAAACAAACACACTATCGCTTTTAAAGCATTAAGTAACAACTCAGTTTCGCCTCGTGTTGGTAGGTGGATATTTAAAGTATACAATACATCGACGTTTCTTTTTATCCGACTGCGCGACGCAAAGGAGGGTAATGTGTTTATCAGTCTATGTATGTATGTATGTATATATATTTGTTCCTATGTTACGTTCTAGAGACCAAACGTGTGGGCCGATTTTAATAATTTATACGTAGTTAGTGGTTCGTCTTGATAACGCATATGTTATAGACTATATATAAATAGTAAAAAATTCAAATGGCGGATTTCAGGAGTTAATTTGTGTACCTTAAAAAATCTTCCATAAAATTTCCATCAATCAAGTGGGGTATCAAAATAAAGGTTTTTAGAAGCGATCACAAAATATATACAACTCACAAGTTTATAAGTAATTTATTATAAAATAATGCTAAGTACAACTTACAAATGTCTAATTGGCAAAAACTAAAAAGCTGTAAATATTTTTTTTTATTTACAGGTTTTTAGTTTGTAATAATTAAAAAACCCAACTGTGTCAAAACTAACTAAAAAGATGAAAACAAGTTGACTAAGGAATAAAGTATTATGTAGTCGGAGAAATATACACGCACACACACATACACACACACACACACAAACGCATACAAACTTTTGAATTTATAATGTTAATGTAATTTCAATTCTATGACATGATTAATTAAATATTAATATACAGTAACTAGTTGATGGACACACAAGTACGAGTATGTACCTATATCTTAGATGGTTCAGTCCATTACGAAATTAGGTTAATTATTATGATTGAGTTATGACAGACCCTACTAATAAATTGCCTTTTCATTACTAATATATTCACATATATTACTAGATCAAAGTTTTATGTATATATTGTAGATATATAGCTTTAGTGTTACTAAAAGTTTCTTAGCTTACTTTTAGTAAACCTCTTTATATTTATTATGAGGTTCTCAAACCTAATCGTACAAGCCAAAAAAGTTATGTAAAAATATTTATTGGTTAACATGCAAAAAATTTCAAAATGCTTCACTTTTAAAGCTTCAAAGATAATGTGAAATTAAAGCACAATGTATACTAAACTTAATATTGATTTTCAACCGGCTTCCTCAAAAAGGAGGTTCTCAATTCGGCTGTATGTTTTTTTTACTATGTTTGTTACCTCAGAACTCCGTCATTTATTAACCGATTTGAACATTTTTTGTTTTGCTTGAAAGATTTTAATTCCAGATTGGTCCCATTTAAATTTCAAAAAAAAATACCACCCCTAAGGGTGGAAAAATAGCTAATGATGAATTTAACCTATTTCTAATTGTAATATTGACTTGAAACATTGCAAGTGTTTCTATTGCCTTTGATAGTACAGTGGTTCAGTGTCTTTGACATGATCTGATGGTAAGGCCAGAAGGTGGATAGGTGGAACTCTTCAAAGGCTAATAGTAGACTTTGAGTTTGGGCTTGTTTTGTTCGATTTGACAAGCCTAACACGTTAGAATCAGATTTAGAGTCAGAAGTATTAGTGTTACTGATAAAAGCAAATTTTAGTTTGTAAATCTTCGTATAAAAATTGGCGCCAAAGTAACTTAAACGGCTTAAGCGAATATTTTATTAAAATACTTTTTTCTTACTTTGCTACTACTATATCTACACTAAAAAGGGAAAAATAAAAACTTTTTAACAAAAAAAACTGACTTCAAAAAAAGCACTAAAAAGTAAAAAATAACTGATTGGTAGTTTTCATTTACTATACATACCTAATCAAATAATTTCGAAGTCGGTGCCAGCCAATACAAAGCAAAGCACCCATACATAATATTGACCCACCTAAGCGAAGCGAGGGTCAGTCGCTAGTGATAAAATAATGGAAGTATACAATCTAAATAGCAATTTTTTGAGTTTCTCGTCGGTTGTTCTCAATAGAACCGCATTCAGAGATGGTGTAACCGTAGCGTCCCGACGGTCTAAAATCCCGATTTTCCAACTTTAATAATATATTTTATTGTGCTTTTTAGTTTCAGTAAATACGTTATTTAAATTTCAGAACTAATAAAATGCATATTTTCTTATTTATAATAGGTATAATATTAAAACTTTTTTTAGGGTTTTATCTTAGTTTCATTTAGATTTTATTCCTGACGATTCGAATACAATAAACATAATTATGGGAGAATCTCTCCGAAATCAAAAAAATAAAATAAATTTAAAATGTTATTATTATTATAAATATAATTGGTAATGCAGTCAAAATTGTGTTTTATTTTCTCGAAATACTCGTTTTTGAGAAAATGAATGACTAGCTTCTCACCCTCGCTCCGTTCGGGTTCGTGCCTAGTTACTTTTTAAGGTTTAGCTCAGAGATGAGATATTTTCCCGCAGTAAAAAGTATCCTAAATGTTGACTAACAGACAGGCAAAAATTCCAAAAACTATAGATTCGGCCTCTGCATCGATCATAATGATTATTTCAATAAGATTTTCCAAAAAAATATTTAATGTAAAGATTCGACTCAGAATTTTATTATATGTATAGATTAATCGAAGGTTTGAAAACCGCTCTATTACTAATCCCTCTCAAAAGTGGTTTGGACTAGATAATATTGGTCAATGTTACTTTCATTTATATTATCTGAAAGCGTTTGTTAAAATCACTTTAAATGAATCAAAAATAGCCTTACCTATTAAATAATAATTTTCTCGATAATATTAGCATAACTGTGTGCCGTTTCATACTTTAATCTACTTACTTCGTTAACTTTTTATTAATTTTGACCTATATGACAATCAAAATTGGTATTATTAGAGGCCTACAATCAAAAGGACTTTTGACGGTTTTTAATAGTCACAAGCAATTTAGCCTGAGAAAGAGTTCTGACTGCAACTTAAAATATAACGACACACTAATTTACGTGATATTATTTTTATGTATTGATATGTATGTATTTTTATGTGTTAACACATATAGAAATATTCGATGAAGATTTGTTAAAATGAAAATAAGTATGTTACAAACATAATATAATATATTTTAAAATTTAATTAACATATATTTACTTGGTTTTGTTTTCTTTAATAATCTAAGTAGAATACCTTGAGAAGGTATTGAGGGGGTGGCGAGATTTCCCATTGGAGAACCTAAGTCTTCAAAATTATTTCTAAGAAAAGATAATGCTTTTGCTAACTTAAAAATATCATGTTGTGAATTTAGGTAAAATATTTTGGCTTAACTGAGCTCAAATTTTAAATTGTATTTAAAATTTCATATTTTAGCTTAACAACATGTTTGGCTCAGTTTGTAGTGACACTACTTGCTGTGCCAGCGGTCGCGGGTTCGAGACCCGCTCTGGGCATTCATTTGTGTGATGAGCACGAATTTTTACATAGCATTAAAGGGAAGCCTATGCCCAGCAGTGGGACGTTAAAAAAAAGGGCTAGGTGTAAAGGCTAGGTGGAGCGACGATATATCTCAAGTGGCTGACAGCAGTTGGTTGCGTAGAGCTGAAGTTCGAGCTCAGTTGTGTGCCATTGGAGAGACCTATGTCCAGCAGTGGATGAAAGTAAGCTGATAATGATAATGATTACAAAGTAAATATGATAAGTAATCGTAACCACTAATATATACTAATATAATATGAATAACTTTGAACCAGCCTATAAAGTTGTACAGAAGTTACAAGTTTTTTCTTATTAAATAGCCCTTCTTATAATAAAAGCATTAGTAAAACACTTTGCTCATCGCTTGGTCTGTGGTTAAGTCGCAAAGTGTGGCGCTACGCTCCGTAGCTTTTATATGCTTAGTTTACCAAAAATATCAGATATTTTAGAGAATGCCTAACAGAATTGCCTAAAAGAATATTATATATATATATATGTGTGTGTGTGTGTGTGTTTTGAATTTCAACGTTGTTTTAACTTTTGTATTTAAAAAATCATAAAATAAGGAAGTCCCTGTTAATAACTCAATAGAAAAGTTACAGGCTCTTTGAAGTTGAACAAAAGGATCTTTTTGAATTAATTTAATAAGGTTTTATTTGAAAATCACCTTCTTAATTTAGGTCAAAAGTCTACAGACTATATATTATATTACTGCCCCGCTCCTTTGAGTAGTAGCATGACGAAATATATCCTATAGCCTTCCTCAATAAATGGGTTATCAAACAAACAAACAAACAAAAAAATATTATATTAGTATTATATTATAAGAAAGTTCATAGTCTTTTAACTCTCCAGTATTCAGTTTACCGGATATATCAAAATTACTATATCATTTATATGATAAATTTGCCTAAAACTAATCAAAACATAAACGCTGTTTGTTTTAGCATAACCTGAAATAAACTGTTTCACTGTGCTGAAACTTTACCTGCATAGACGCTTTGTTACTTGGTAGATACTAGTATGAAGAGATGGTTTTTGTGCATGTACCACGTACCTATTGTTCAGTTATAGCAATATAACTAACGCTCAGCACTAAAGGCTTTTACAGATATGTTTGACTTTAATTATCTCGTTAGTGATAGCTTATGGAGTTGTAGATTGAAAGTTACATAAAAGCAAGTAGAACTTAAAATAAAATAAAAACAATTTAAACACTTACAATATATTTTACAAATTTTAAAACCCTTTCAGTAGAAGTAAATTATCTCACGACTCTTTACTTTAGCGTTGAGCGTAAGATTAAACGTAAACACAAATTAAGTACTTAACACAGGCGAGCTTTTGCAGCTTTAGGATTCATGAATTCTAATTACTTTTCCAGAGGTCATAGGTTTGATCTCCGTGAGATGAATAATCATATATTATTATGTTATGCTTTCCTTTCAATGGTAAAATATAACTATTTATTTAATACTTTCTTGGTTTATTTAAAACTTTTAATTAGAACTGACATAATAAATATAAATTATTTTTAGTATAAAAAGTACATATACAAACAACCTAACAGTAAATACTCCTTACGCTTCCGCATAGAAGTGGGAATTGTTCTTGTAATTAATATGGGACACTGAATATAAAATATTTTCGTTAAAATTTCAAAATCGCATCAGAAATCTTAAAAATATAATAGAAGAAATCAGAAGAAGAAGAAGATTGTCGTCGTCGTCGTCCCAGCCTAAACACGTCCACTACTGGATATAGACCTCCCTCAAGGTCTTCCACAACAATTTCTGCCATCCACATCCAGTGGGCTCCAGCGTCTTTGACCTAGTTGTCGGTCCACCTTGCGGGAGGCCTGCTCACACTTTGCCTACTACGTTGCTGCCACTCGAGAAATTTTCGTCCCCAACGACCGTCCGTTCTGCGAACGATGTGCTCCGCCCACTGCCACTTGAGCTTAACGGTGAACTAACTCCTTCTTGGTTAAGAAGATTGTATGGAGTAGATTGTATTATTTTATTCTTAAATAAAAAATATTCATTTTCACGTTAGATTTTATCCATACAAAATATTTTACCATCTTAATGTCGGCTAAAATTAACAAGTACAATATACATCTTACAATATTTACCTCAAACTTTTGTAATTTCGCTCCAAAATACAATACTCATCAATTTAGTTTGAAGTGATGTAAGCAATGATATTAATCGAATTAGATTTGGCAAATTGTTCCGCACGTTATATTGTCATAATAATTCATGGTACGTACGAGCTTGTGCTACGAACTATCAGTAATTGCTACGCTACGCCGTAGCACCGTAGCAACATAACTGCTACGAGTTGATTTGCTTGCATCAAAGACTTAATATTTCATTATTTTTGCTATTAATTTAATTATTTTCATAATAAAACATAAATTTAAGCTTTCATGAGCCTTGTTGCTTTAAAATAATTTCACAATTTGTTATATAAATTACTAGGGCGTCACCCTTAATTCGCTCGGGTTCGCGTCTAGGAAACCAGAAACAAAGCTATCCCGACTGCATATATATATTCCTTCGTGTATTTATTTTCATCTTTTTAGTTATCTTTTATGCAGTCGGTTTTTTTTATTTTTAAAATATATTTATTTATTTACGTAGGAAAATTAGCGAGAATGGTTGTTAAGAAACTTTAAATCATTATATAACCTAAACTGTTGTTTAAAATAAAAAATGATGAAAGAAACCTAAAAATGGTTTTTAAATACCTATTCCACGATACCCCACTTGACATAGTTCTTCAATTTTTTTTTCTTTATTTATTTTATTTATTTATGTACCAGAAAAAAACATAAAAGTGAAAGCAAATACCATGTGTACAAAGGATGACTTATCTCTTTAAGAGATCTCTACCAGAAACCCTCAAGCGTGAGAAAATATAAAAATAATAATGCGGTGCGGTGTAGGTACAAACTACAAACATCAATTATAATATACATATACACATATACAAACATACATACATATTACATACATAGATATAACAAGACGATTTGTTACGTTACGATTTGATACGATTCGTTATGATTTGTTTTGGTGTCATTGTGTGCTACTGTCATGTAAGATGTGGAATACGGAGGAGACAGAACCACTTTAAATATTTGTGTCATGTCAATTAAAATTTTATATTAAGTTGAAAGAAACATATAATTGGTATTTTTTCCTCAATTTTTCAAATTAGCTAAACAATGTCTTCTAGACCATGAGTGCTTGCCGGGAACCAAAAAGCAAAATAAATCCAAGAAAACATCCGAAAAAATACTTAGTTTGGTTTCAAAATTTCGAATCTAGTAAAGTATAAAAATAAAAATAAGTTATAGTATATTTTTTCATAATTACCACACTTTATGTACATAACACATTAATATATAAAAACATAGATACACATTTCCTAAGAAATATCTCTTCAAAAAGTGGCGCTGACATGTGACGTTAAGTCAAACCAAGGAATAAAATTAAAAAATCGAAATTTCTAATTGTTTGAACATAAATTCGAACTTAGCACACCATATAAATTACATTTTAAACAAAACAATGTGAGTTTTAATGTCGTCATCCGAAAAGCAATGAACAAAATATCAATGACCAGTGATTCACCCTCGCTTCGTGCGGATTTGTCCCTATGTACGTTTTAAAGGTTAGTATTGAATAGGTAGACTATACGAGTATATTATATGAATATATAATATATTTTATGAATATATAGTCTACCTATACCATACTTACCATAAAAATATATAATGGAAAAAGATTTTTTCAAATCGGATTAGTAGTTTCTGAGATTAGCGCGTTCAAACAAATAAACAAACAAACTCTGCCACTTTATAATATTAGTATATATATAAAATATACTTCTCGAAGTTATAAATTAGCACATCCACTTTCCACGTCATTACGTTTGACATAAATCAAAGCTTTGCAAAACTATTGCACGCGATTACATTTTAAAGTTGAACCTAACTACGCCAGAGTTTATAACTTGAGGTTAAATTACGATAAATACCACGTATTACTAACTCATGCAACTTTAAGCTATGTGTGAAGTTTGAGTTTGATTTAAAAGTCATTTGTTTGATACGGTTTTAACCACAGATCTACGAAGAGTAGAATGTACAAGGTGGAAAAAGTTGCCCATATATTATCTCTATAAGATTTTATCGCTGTTATAGTTGTTATATTGTTATATAACTGGACAAGAAATGAAATGGGATTATTTAGATTTTTGGGTCTCGACGTTTTGAACGCTGTACAGCAAACATATCTACATGAAGGATTAGTCTATCATAAAAATAAATCCAGTGAAAATATCTGAACAGATACTTTTATTTAAAATATCTAAGAAAATATTTAACAAGAACTTTCGAAAGCTACTTTGAAGCTAAAATTTGGCCGTGCAAGTAGTTCATAGATGGGAGACATTAGCTAACAAAAGTGTTTAGGACAGAACTTAAGTTGGTTTAAAGGCTATCGTAATTTTATATGAAACTAGCGACTCACCCTCGCTTCGCTCGGGTACGTTTTAACGTTTAGTGATTGCCATACAAAATAAACAGTTCTGACCACCCCTGATAAACCCACAACAAAACAAAAAAAAATAATTATTCAAATTGGTCCAGCCGTTTTTGAGTTTT
Organism: Brenthis daphne; assembly: GCA_947093115.1. Taxonomy (NCBI): domain Eukaryota; kingdom Metazoa; phylum Arthropoda; class Insecta; order Lepidoptera; family Nymphalidae; genus Brenthis; species Brenthis daphne. The sequence goes on from OX352476.1 coordinate 1,368,635, forward strand.
AGCAAGACTAATGAAACCGAAATTGATTTTTATGTATATAGATGATTGATGAATTTCCTGTTTTTGCTGCTAGAGACAAAGATCAGTTATTTTGGTTTCACATAAATTAACGCGAGCATAGCCACATGAAACGCTAGGTTTTTTTAATATTTTTCTGCTTACTCAATTTTTTTTAAGGGAAAATTTCTATAGGCAGGTTTGGATGAGGAGTAAATTCGTGTAAGTCGCCATCGACACCTTCACGTGACGTGTTAACGCTAACACTTAGAGTGCCGATAGATGTCAAAACCAGATAAATATAAACAGTTTTAATCTACAAATTTTAATTTAAGATCAAACAATTAATTTGAATATCCAAAAATAACAACTGTTTGTTTATAGTTTTATGTTTTCACTTCTGTCGGTAGTCCTCATGACTGCTTTTTTTACTTTGTCTTTCAGAGCAGAGAGGAGCGTAGCAATTCTATAATTTGTATACTAATTTTGGCCCATATTGAGCTTGCATCGCGAAATGGTTTTCGTAGAACATAATTATATTTTCGTTGAAAACGATGTGTTTCATCATAACATCTGCTTCTACGCCAGAGATAAAGCTCGAGGTTCTTTATTTATATTAATAGTATTAGCATATACAGTGTGAAATGAAAAAGCAATAAACGAAATAACGCTATTTCACAGGATCCAATTCTAAAATATATATTGTGTTTCATAATATTACAAGCATTTATTTATACATATATAATTTTTTCACTTATAAGCAGTGGCACAGAAATGTCAATGCAATCAATGCGGTCGCAGGGGCCACCGATTCTAGGGTGCCCCATTCAAGGAGGCCCCAGCGGGCCACAAACGATTCTTATATTTCAAAACATTTTTTCGAGGATGATCCTCATAGAAAAAAAGTGAGAAGTCGAAAACTGTGTCAGTCAGTGGACCACATTCGTTTTCAAAATAAACCAATGGGGGCCACTTTCAAATTATTTTTTTGCAATGGGGCTCAAAAAGGCCAGCTACGCCACTGCTCTCTTCTCCTCAATACTCTTCGCGAACTCAATAAAAACCTATCATTAAGTAAACGTAATATAAAAAAAATTACTTCTACAAGTTGACTTTGACAAAATCTTGAAAATTGCAACTGCTCAACAACCTCGTCCGAAGTTCGGCGCAGAGTGAACAGTAACACTATAAGTTTAAACGTTTAACCTATCTAATCTATAACGAATGGAATTTATAAAGCATATTAGATATTATACAACATAAATTAAGATCTACATAATAATATTTATTATTAGACAGATTTTATTGAAAATTTGTAAAAAAATCCGGCAGTACAGACTGTACATGCCACTCAGTAGTTGTCGGGCGCTCCAGCCGTTCGCACGCTTATAGCGATGCGGACGCTCATACTAATATACTTCGCGTCTTTAGTGAATTGTGATTTTAAAAGTGATGTGAAACATTTAAGGCATGGCAGAACTCTCATAAGACATGGGAGGTCCAGGGTTCATTTCAGTCGGATGCACACAAGAGCAAGAGACTTAGTTGCCCAAGTGATAGAGGCAGAGACTAGCAGCGAACTAGGTATTGTAAACTTTTTAAAATACAAGATTTTATGTATAAAAGCTTCTAATGGCAAAATTATCGATTTATAAAATATAAATATTTAAATTAATAGAAGTAAATAGGAAAATATTTATGAAGTTAAAATTTTTCTTTTATTAGTTCTACATTATAGAAGATTTTTCAGAATTAGTTTTTTATTCGATAAATTATGTTTATGTGAATATTATTTTATACATATTACATATATAGTAATTTTACATATAATTAATTTAATTAAAAAAAAAATAACTCATCAGTTTATTTACAAATAAAGATATTAATTTGATGAAACTTATATAAATCAATTATTTTATAACGATACAGCCGTAACAACGTACATATTATGTTATATTGAAATATCAATTGTTTTGAACTTTACCTTGGGAATATTGGCTTGTTTGTTTATAATCACGTTACGCTTTGCTGTAACTAATTGAGAAACTAAATAATTACTCCAAATTCAGTGAACCCTTTAACACATACATTGACATAATCATTATTGTATGAAATAAATATTTTTAGGTAAAAAAATATCATAATATTAAGTTAGAATAAGAAATTATTATTTTTCCCTTCGATGTACGTGAGGGGAGATCCACCCTGGCAATCCAGCCAGGCGTAAAGCCAATAGAAAAACAGGAAGTCCTTTTATTAACTAAAAAAACTTTTTAACAAAAAAATAAAAACCGACTTCAAACAAAAGGACTAAAAAGTAAAAAATAACATAAAAACAAAATTTCCGATGAATTGAGAACCTCCTCCTTTTTGGAATTCGGTTAAAAAGGGGAAAATCGGTTGACAGAGGAGAAAAAGGTACTGAACAGTTTTTGTCTTTATCTATTCATACATTTTATTTATACATACATTAAGCAGAAAGTACCCAAAACACTTATTATTTAAAATGACAACCTCCATTTTTGGAACTGGTTAATAATATTATTTTCATTTACTTATACTAATAATATATACTAGTGACTCGCCCTCGCTCTGTTCGGGTTCATCCCTAGTTACGTTTTAATCATTCGTGTAGATTTCTCAGAGATAAGATATTTTCCCGAAGTAAAAAGTATCCTATATGTTGACTCGGACTATCAGCTGGTATGAACCAAATTTCATTAAAATCTATCTAACGGTTTTCTCGCGGTGTGTTTCCAGATAGAGAGACTTACAGACAGACAATAATTCTAAAAACTATAGATTCGGCTTCTGTACCGATAATAATGACTATTTCAATGATATTTTCTAAAAAAATATTCTGTATAGATACGATTCAAAATTTTACTATATGTATACATGAGCGTTTTACTAATCCTACTCATTCGTATAATAATAAATTTCTTAGAACTATGAGACTTGGCGTATGATTTATTCAAGCTTTTAGTGCTTCAGAAGTTAGGAAATAGGATATGACATAAAACAAAAGAAATAACACATAAATAAATTTGTTTTCATTCTCATATAAGGTTTTCTATTGAAATATTACATTTATAGGCTCTTATGCTTATTATGACAACAAATTACTGATTTTAAAGCATTAGGCATTGTATAGGTGTTACAGACAGCGTACCCACAAAATAACAAAATGAATTCAAAAACTACTAAAATGGCACCAAAGTATCTTACAATATATGTTAATTTTAATTTTAAACATTTTACAATTTTATAAGTTTTATAATTGAACATGGAATATTATTTACTAGCGGCTCACCCTCGCTTCGCTCGGGTTCGTCGCTAGGTACGTTTTAAATAGATATAAAAAGAAAAAATCTTTCTTTCTCACATTTTAATTATATGTTTTAATACTTACCTATTCCGGACTAAGAGAAATCCAAAAATTAAAATATCATAAAAATTGGAACGCGGTCGAACGGGATAAAAAGTATCCTATGTCCTTCTCCTGGCTCTAAACTACCTCCCTGCCAATTTTCAGCTAAATCGGTTCAGCCGTTCTTGAGTTATAAGCGAAGTAACTAACACGACTTTCTTTTATATATATAGATTATTTATTTAATTTTAGCTGTTATTATTATAATTAATCTAAAACCTAAGTCTCTCGTGACCATGATTGCTGTAAAGCATTCAAAACGTCGCCTCGGGTACCAATAATCAAAATAAATCTGTGGAAAAATCGGAAAAGATAGTTTTATTTAAAACTAGCGGCTCACCCTCGCTTCGCTCGGGTTCGTCGCTAGGATTTAAATAGATATAAATAGTTATTACCCAGCGTTAATCATATAAATCTTAAATTTTTTTTCGTGATTTTTCTGGTGTTTTAATACTTATTAACCTATTCCAGACTAAGAGAAATCCAAAAATTCAAATATCATAAAAATTGTTCCACCCATTCTTGAGTTTTATGTCACGTCAGACGGGAACGCGGTCGAACGGGATAAAAAGTATCCTATGTCCGTCTCCTGGTTCTAAGCTACCTCCTCACCAATTTTCAGCCAAATCGGTTCAGCCGTTCTTGAGTTATAAATAGTGTAACTAACACGACTTTCTTTTATATATATAGATATCAAATATTCGCGTTAATCTAAGAAAGTATTACACTAAGCATTGCTTATTAATTAATATCGACCTAGAAACCTAGTATCCGTGTTCCAAAGTATAGTACGTATTAAATATCCAAATTCATCCATTCCAGTAGTTACACCTTCACATCAAACATACATACACTCAAATACAAACTTTTAATATTTTGTCCAAAAGTTGTTTGTTGCTTCTAGCAAGTACTCAAAATAATTCCAAAATTAGTAACTAGCAATAGACGACAAATAATTTCAGCTGACAGACCTATATTTTTTTCATTGCAGTAACTTTTCCCGTCGATTCAAACAATTTGTTTTATGATAATTTCTCTATCGTGAAGCAAGCTGTGGTATGATCCTCCCGAGGTTTTCCTTGAGTGCTGAATATGGGGTTACAAAGGCTGACAAGGCACTCACAAATTCTCTTATGTTGCAGATGTTTATGAAAGACAATAGCTAAGCCTTGAAGATGATCGTCTTCTCGTTTGCGCCCTTAGTAATATGATATTGTACGAAAATAATTCAAAATAGTACAGTACATGCTTGTTATTATCAAAACCATGTAAATATATATTTATACATATAATAAAATTATAACTGATCGCAGTATGTGCATGGACTGAACGAAATTAACCCAAACAATGTTTTTTTTTGTATTTTTGTCTGTTTGTCTTTGCATTTGTGCGCGTTAATCTTAAAAACAGCTTTACCGATTTGGGTGCGGCTTTCACTAATGTAATGTGGTAAGGTTAACTTAACATTGAGTATTTGTTTTATTTCAATAGGTTCAGAAATAAAAAAGTTATGTCAATTTAAAAAATCAGCTAGGGGCGGACCCTAGCGAAGCGAGTGTGAGTCGCTAGTATTAAATAAATTTTGCGTTCACTCTTTTTTGTATATCTAATTAGCTAATTAGCGGAGTGGATGTTGCTTAAAAGTTTATAAGAATACGTGATACAAAGCTTTTATGTAACTAGCACGGAGGTTTTCTCTTTCTGACCAACTTCAAAAAAAAAAGGTGATATTGAGTATCACTCGACTTCGACTGTATCTCCCAAGATATTTTGAACCGACTTCTAAAACGAAGGAGGTTCTCAATTCGTCGAAATCTGTATGTTCACCGATTACTCGAAGAGTCCTCAACCGATTAGAAATTATTATTTTTTTTTTGGTTTCGCAGTGTATACTTCCCAGGTGGTTCGATTTAAATTTTATCGAAATAGGTCCAGCAGTTTTTTTTTTAAATCAACAATATTTTTTTTAAATAAATTGCTTAGTCAAATATGTTATTAAAAAACTTTCTTCTTACAAACTACCTGCTTATAACGTCTACACTAAAATAGAAATTAAAAACCCACTTCCAGGCACTAAAATGTAAAAAATAAGTTAACGTGGGTTTTCATTTAGAATAAATACCTAATCAGATATTTTCGAAGTCGGTGCCAGCTGACAATATTTTGAGATATGAATATCTAATAGGTAAATATTATGTATTTTATTAGTTTTGCTTTGCATCGGCTGGCACCGACTTCGAAACTATCTGATTAAGGTATCTATTCTAAATGAAAACCCCCGTTAAGTCTTTTTTCACATTTTAGTGCCTGGAAATCGTTTTTTGTTATTTTATTAAAGTTTTATAATATTTAGTGTAGGTTAATATGAGTAATTATAATATCAGATATAAATTAAAAAAGAACTACTCCTAAGAATGACATATATGTATACATCAGTTTGAAGAAGGTTTATTTTTTTAGCAAAACGTTAATACGTAATATTAGTAGGAACGTTGTAATTTGAAATAACAAAGCTGCTTCTAAGAAATTTCTCGGAAACAGATTCGTGAATAATAAAAACATTCTTGGATTATGAAATTACTTTTTACGGATTTCTATGTAGATATATATATATATGTAATACGATACTTTGTTTTGTTTGAATACTTATAAATATAAAAGTAACACTGTCTGTTACTTTTTCACGCATTAACTGCTGAACAGATTTCGATAAAATTTGGCAAGGACATAGATTGCATCTTGGGATCGAAAATATGTAATATGGATGTATTACTAGCGGCTCACCCTCTACTATCTCGAATATATCGCATACTCTCACCAACACGAAAACAAACCTACCCCACGGAAATCATACATTTTTCCGGGATAAAAAGTAGCCTATGTATTATTCCAAAAAATAATCTATCTCTGTGCCAAATTTCATCGAGATCCGTTCAGCCGTTCTGACGTGATTAAGTAACAAACAGCCATACATACTCACAAACTTTCACATTTATAATATTACTAATATGGGCTAGCACTTTTACGTACTTTTTAATGGTTACTATAGATTTCTCAGAGATGAAATATTTACCCGCAGAAAATTTATTTGAATTAGTAAAATTACAATAACTCTTCCTTTGTATAGAACAATATACGGATCATATTTAACAGCTGTGGGCTAAATATAAATAGAAACAAGTTCGGACAAAGCCGCAGGCACTAACTAATTAGTAACAATAGGATGGTCAGAAATTAAATTAGCAACTTCTTGTTTAGCTTGCAGATTGCTGTTACATACAGACACAAATAAATGTAAATTAAATGTATAATTTTAGTTACGTTTGATGTTAGTGTTATATAACTAGCGAATCGCCCTCGTTTCTCTCGAGTTCGTCCCTAAGTATGTTTTAAATACGTAGATATAAATAGTTATTAGCCAGCGGTAGTCAGATAATTTAATTTTTTGGGATTTTTTGATGTTTTAATGGTTATTCTGCTGTTCGGGGCGGAGACGAATCCAAGTTTATAGATTACTTATAAACATAATATAACCTAATACTTTCATAGATTTACACGAATATTTAACATTTTAAATAAAACTATATTTTCGGATTTTTTCGCGGATTTATTTTGATTGCTGTAAAGCATTCAAAATGTTGGGAACCAAAACCCGACGTTTCGAATGCTTTTCAGCGATCATGGTCACGGGAGAGACCTAAGAAGCCGCTTGTTGCAGAGTCATTAAACGCGGGCAAAAGCCAATATATCATATAATTATATGTAAGCAATAGTTTTTTATCCTTTGAGAATTAACTATTCTTCTATCAAACAAAGAAATTCATTGGATTTTCAAAGGTCGCTGCATTCATTGGTCCATATTAATATTTAAATTATTATAAGACAACTTATTAAAGATGATATTTTTCTTAATTTACTTTTGTATCCTTTATCTCTCTTTTAACAAATGCATTTATTTGCAGCATTATTTCGAGGGATCTATTTAAGAAAAAAAAATCTCACGCAATTATAATCCTTACTTGCATCCTTCCTTTCTTACACCCTATGTGTTAATCCAGGTCACAGTCTATCTGTGCACCAACAATCCAAACAGTCGTTTTAATGTAGAACTAACAAACAAATACACAAACACAATATTCAAACCATTAAAATTATAATAATAGTCTGATATCAGTAAAATCATATATATGTATAATAATAGCGACTCACCATCGCTTCGCTCGGGTTCATACCTAGGTACGTTTAACAGTTAGTATGGAATAGGTACCTTGTTCTGTGAAAAACAAAAATAAATCTATCCCACGGGAATCGCCAGACATACATTTTTCCAGGATAAACCTATGTGCTATTCCAGATCCCAGATCCTTGTGTCAAATTTCATTCAGATCCATTCAGCTGTTGTGGCGTAATTGAGCAACAAACATTCATGCATCCAAACTTTTACATTTATAATATTATTAATATGGACTATCACTTTTACGTACTTTTTACTGGTTACTATGGATTTCTCAGAGATGAAATAGGTATTTTTCCGCAGAAAATTTATGTAAATTAGTATAATTATTACTATAACTCTATAACTAGCGGGCCCGGTAACAGACATTGTCCAGTTTTACAAGTTGTACAACTACCTCTCCACCTACGATGTCCAACTATAGCTAAGAACCATCTAGAATACGCAGACATCAACACAACCCCTACATAGCATACATTCTTTCTTTGAATTAAATGTTTAGATTACTACCGACTTACTCTTGCTTCGTCGAGTAGTCCCTCGAGATCGAGTAATACTCGTAGGTTGCTTCCCCATACCAACTTTCATCTTCATTTTCACCCCTTTAAGGAATGATTTCCGGGATGAAAACTACGTCCTTTCCAGGGTTTCAAACTAATTTTTTACTAAATTTCGTCTAAATCGGTTCAGTAGTTTCGGAGCTTATTCGGCACAAACAAACAAAGAAACAAAAAAATCTTTCCTCTTTATAATTATATTAGTATAGATTTGCTTATAGCATCTCAAGAGGATTTAGGCTATGGTTAATTTAAACATTAGTTTTAATAAACTCCCTGAAGTACGCAGAAATTTGGCAACTTGAACATATCGATATAACATCTAACAACTTCCTAATCATTGTCATGCGATATGGCATGAGCATGAGCTATTATTATTCGTTAATGAAATTATGAGGCTTCTTAATTGGACTAATCAGTCAATTTTGTAAAAGTGTGACATCCATACTAATATTATAAATGTGAAAGTGTGTTTGTTTGTTTGTCTTTCTTTCACGTCGAAACGGAGTCACACAGACTGCGTGCGGACAGATTGACGTGATTTTTTACATACATACATAGGCTACTTTTACCGCGGGAGATTATCTAATTCCCACGAAAACACGTTATACTTATAATACAACCCAAAAATTATTTATGATGAGAATTACTTGAAACTTGGTATTAATGCTCTTCAATACAATTCAATAAATACGTGTTTTAGCATTTTTCGAAATTCATCCCATAAAAGGATAAAATAGGGGATGAAATTTTGTATGAAACTTCTTTTTTAGAATTTTCTGTAGTTTTAGAGCGAGCGAAGCCGCGGGTTCTGCTAGCTTACCATAAGTACATACGTGCTATCGAAAAACTATCGCGTCAGAAGGGGCTCATATAGTCATCGATTGAGCGACATTTTCATACAGTAAAACTTTAATTTTCTATCTAAACATATAATAAAAATATTCGTGTTTTTGTTTGTTCTCTATACATCCCTAAACCGTTTATCTATGTAATTATAATAAAACTTTGGTAAATTAGGTACGCCCGCGAAGGTTTCGGGCCCTAAAAAAATTTCCTTGTATCTTTGTCTGTTATTCATTTGCACTCAAGACCACGACGCACCCGAGCGAAATATAAGTCACTAATATTTTATATTATAATATTACTCTTTCAGATGCGGACAATCAGATGCTAACGTATAAGAAGTATCGGATCAGAGCGATTGAAAGCCTGACGCTAAATAGATAATAGCAAAAAATTAAGCAACGATGATTTTAATAGAAATTATTCATTGTTATTAATGGAAACGTCTCTACAAATCTAATTAAAAATTTTTATATCCTTAAAATACCTACAGCTTAACTTTTTTTTTTAATATAATATCTATTATATCTATGACATCGCGTGTAGATATAAAAAAAGAAACACTAATATTCGATTCACAATTGACCGATTTTAACTTTTATGCAGTTAGTTTCTGTTCCAGGAATGAAAACTTCGTTTATTTTCTAGAACCTAAACTTGCTAATTAGAGTTTAATACTATTGAGAAAGTTTGAAAGTCTGGAGCTTTCTGATAATTGTATTTACAGCTTAAAGTTTCAAAGGAAAAAGATAAAATTATAATTTTTTTATAAATATAAATATGTTGGAGCAAAACACAGCACTATCTAGTTCCATTGTAAGTTACAAGGCTTGTGTTATGGATACCAGATAGTTGATATATTACACACATAATTCGTTGGCTTACTATTACAAGGTTCTATGTTATTTTAATGAAGTTTAGTAATTTTTACATAGAACTTCGTTATTTTGTTATCGTAGAAAAAAATAACATAGAACTATGTAAAATTGAATACTTTGTAGTTATAGTGCCGTTATCTAGTGGTTTGTTTTTGCAAAACTGTTGCTAATGACACATAGAACCTTGTAGCATTAATAACTAAATAAGTACTAAAATTGTAACATAGAACCTTGTAATAGTGAGCCAACGAATTCTTAAGCCTACTATTAAAATTAATCGCAAAATATAGGTACTCGTATATATTATTAGTAATAGTCTATCTGTATGTCACAACACGAAGCCTGGTCTACCGAGGCATACCATAATAACCATGGCGTCGTTTCCACAATTCACTTTACCATCAATGAACAGGAGCAACCAGCATTGTACACACATGCATTGCCTTCAAAATACGTTTCTTGGCTGGATTGACGACCATAGGCAAACATAATATATATTGATCATCTTAAATATTTAATAGTTTTACTAATAATTAAATTCTCAGATACTATTATTTTAAATAGTCAGATGTACTTTTTTCATATCATTGATTCAAAAAGAACATACGTAACATATACATATTGTATGTATGTATGTACATATATTATGAATACTAATATTGATATAAATACAAAAAGCGCTTTGATTAGAAAATAAAATTGTAAAATTTATATATATATATATATATATATTATATATATATATATATAAGGTTTTCATTCTTAACTATAACTATAAGAGTGAATTATAAATTCTTAACTGGAAAGAAATTAAGGGGACCGCAAGTTAAAAGACAGCATATACGAGTAATATAACTAGTCTTTGGTAGAGCAATGCTAATCCAATTTCCAGGAAATCGACAGAGTTAGCTTACATTTGGAAATGGACGATAACCACTTTCTGTCCTGAAACATAAATCGAATCAATAGAGGATTTTGATATCACGATAATTTTGTAGGAACAATTCAATATTGTATTATGGCTATATAAATGTATGTATATTTGTGTCTTTTTTGTATGTATTCAGCCCTTTGTTACGTCCGACTGCTGGCCATGGGCCTCGCTTGAATAAAAAAAGGGGTAGAGTCATAGTCCATCACGGTAGCTAAGTGCAGGTCGGGGGACAGCAAATGTCTTTCGAAAACTTGTTAGAATCATGTTAAAAATAACTCGCACGTGGAAATATCAGAGGTGCAACACCTGGGATTTGAACCCACTTCACTCGGTTTTCCAAGCGAGCGCGTTGCTACTGGGCCACTGCCTTTTTTTGGTTTGTACGTAGGAAATAATTTCTGGAATTACAGATTATCCTTGAGTATCATAGGCTTCTTTCCATAACTTCCATGAGAGATAAACAAAAAATCTCATATTACAAAATTATCATAATAAGAGATAATAATATTTAGTTAAACAAACAGATAATTTTTTAACAACATTTTAAATCTACTTACCTAATAAAATATATAATAAAAGTCCGGAATGAATTCATGGTATCAATATTCATACAGACAATGTACAAACTAAACCTCTGGATCTAGAATAATGAAATTTTGCGAACAGCTCCTCTTGTAACGAAAGTAAACACTAAAGAAAGATTTTTGAAATTCATCCTAAAAGTATTAAATAAAACTATCTTTTCGGATTATTTCGCGGATTTGTTTTGATTTTTGGTTCCCGACGTTTCGAATGCTTTACAGCATCCATGGTCACGGGAGAGACTGAGGTGTTACATGTCTTAAAGATATATATAGTATTACAATTGTATGGAAATATTTGTATGGAACTTAATTTGTTTGGAGTTATGCACATATTATATATGTAAAGTAATGTTACATATACTCTGTTTATATTTCTAAGGAGAAATTCTATCGGGCTCACTTGTTACATATAATACGATAATAGATAAAAGACTTATGTTTCTCGGTTGAATAAACCAATCTGTTGCATAATGCATTTATTCAATATAACATTCCAGATCTCGCTAGCTCCTTTTAGGAAAAGTACTAGGTATCTCAAATACTTTTCTATTCTAATATTATAAAGATAAAAAATTAGTTTTTTGATTGTTTGTTTGTATCGAATAGGCTCCGAAACTACTGAACCGATTTAGATAAAATTTGGTAAGAAGATAGTTTGAGATCCTGGAAAGAACATAGGATAGTTTTTATCTCGGAAATCATCCCTAAAAGGGGTGAAAATGGAGGTGAAAGTTTGTATGGGAAAGTAACCTATTGACGAATCCGAGTGAAGCGAGGGTGAGTCGCTAGTTAGGAATAAAATAGAATTTATTTTAAGTTGGATTACGAATATAATATAATGAAAGGTAAAGATACTAACAGGAACTTATTGAGATTTTTGTGGGCTATTCGCAGCATATTGCATTCCAGTGATGGTAGCTTTATTGCGGACCCAATATGGTAGTTAACTTGCTTAAAAGTCCAATTAATTTATTTACTATCCAGCCAGATAGTCAATATTATGTTAACTTTTACAAAAATCTTCAAAAATACACTATTACATTTTCCTGGTTTTCCGTAAAATTTTCCAAACTTTATTTGTACTATGATAAACATTGACAACAACAATATGACAAAATCAAAATAAGCAAATTTGGTTCAGCCATTTTAAAGTGATGCGCTCACCAAAAAAATAATATTTTATATTGAATTTTTAAAGTAGATTTTTGAAATTTTGAAATAAAATATCCCTTGATGTTAAACACGTTACAGGTAATTTCAGAAAATGATAAAATATTCTTAGGACTTATTTATTTTTAGGATGGTGAATGTTCGGTTAAAAGGACCGTAATGTGTCTTAAGAAATTTTTCGTCCTTTTTTCATTAACTACTCGTAGCCCTTACTTAATCTTAACTACACTCGCGCACCTTTTAAAAATATTTAACTGACGCAAAAGAAAGAGGTATTTAATTCTGTATTTTGTTGTGAGTGATTTTCATAATTATTTCTATAATGAATTTGTTTTATCTCAAGGGTGGTCCACTTATATGTAATTATTAAAAATAACTACATATTTTTTCCATCCTAAGAGAAGAAATATTACTTTTATGTTTTTTGTGTAGAAAATAATATCAAATAAACCATTTTTGATGTTCACAGAAAAATACAACGCACAATTTACTCACACTTTTTATATACAAATCCATGTCGTTTCATTAATCCGCTAGTTACGTAGATCTAGCAAATGAACAAACGCACTGATTCATTGAATATTATATAAACTTATCTTTTTTTATACTGAAAACCTGCGACCTGCAATGCAATAAATATGGAAAACTAACTACTCACCCTCGCTTCGCTCGTGTTCGTTCCTAGACAAATCAGCAACAAATCTATCTCACAGGAACTATACATTTTTCCGGAATAAAAAGTACCTATGTGCTATTCCAGACTATAATCTATCTCTGTGCCAAATTTCATCCAGATCCGTCCAACTGTTCTGGCGTGATTGATTAACAAACACCCAGACATCCAAACTTTCGCATTTATAATATTTATTGAATAATTAATAGATATTAAATAACTGTTAAAAAAGGCAGTGGTAGCCCAGTGGTAAAACGCTCGCTTGGGACACCGAGCGAAGCGGGTTCAAATCCCGGGTCTCGCACCTCTGATATTTTCATGTGCGAATCATTTCTAACATGATTACCGCTTGCCTTACGGTGAAGGAAAACATCGTGAGGAAACCTGCATGTCTGAGAGAACCTAGCACGTTTTCGAAAGACATGTGAAGTCCGCCAACCCGCACTTGGCCAGCGTGGTGGACTATGGCCTGATCCCCCCACGTATTGAAGGGAGGCCCGTGCCCAGCAGTGGGACATTAAAAAGGGCTGAATACAAATAACTGTTACTAATATAATATACATTCTAATTTTGCCATTAAATCAGCGATAGGATGATAGGTGAGTAAACATCCAATTGAGTTCCGAGTTCCTCTTACCAACAATGGAGGTAAACTAACTGGCAATCCATTATAAATTCATACACTGGAACCAGTCAATACCTACTGCAAATTGATTAAAGTTCTAAATTGTTATGTACATATACTAACAGAACCCACGGTTTTGCTCGCCCTGTAATTACAAAAACTCTAAAAAAGTAGGTCCCATACAAACTTTCATCCCCTATATTACCCTCTAATGGGATCAGTTTCGAAAAATGCTAAAACACGTATTTATTTAATTGTTTTGAAGAGCATTAGTACCACGTTTCAAGTAGTTCTAATCATAAATAATTTTTGGGTTATATTATAACGTGTTTTCCCGTGGTAATGAATAGTCCCGCAGTAAAAAGTAGCTTATGTTACTCTCCAACCCTTTAACTATTTCCATGCGAAAAGTCACGGTAATCCGTCACTCTTGTTTTGATGTCAAAAAAGGGCAAATAAACAAACAAATAGACTTTCACTTTATAATATTAGTATGGATATTGTTAAACAGCGTCGAGATAAATAATAATAAACTGCCTCTGTGGTGTAGTGGCTAGCATGTACGGCTGCACACCCGGAGGTCTTGGGTTCGAGTCCCGGGTCGGGCCAAGTTTAGTTACTGAGTCTTTCTGTATAGTAAGCCTCAGTAATAGCCCGGAGTTGGGAAGTTGGCGGTGTTTCAACTCCGTGCCTCGGATAGCACGTAAAGCCGTCGGTCCTGCGCCTAACTCTCACTGGTCGTGTCGAGCAGTCGTCCCACCGGAGTATGAGAGTGACAGAAATAAAGAGTGCACTTGTGTCTGTGTGTACACTTGTGCACTATAATATCTCCTGCGCAGTTGTCTAGTCTCAATGAGATTGGCCACCGTGGCCGGAATCGGTCAGGAGAACATCACATAGATGATATATTCCCTTAAATTCTTGCATAGTATTAATCTACGTTACATAAAATAACTCTTGAGCGAATCTTCAAAAAGTTCATACCTTCTAAACCCAATATTTTTACCAGCTTAGGTTATATATTATCTATAAATGTGTTATTAAGTAAATGGCTTCTGAACTAAAATAGAATTATTATTTTTATAAATCTGCTTATAAACAATTCAATATTGAAAACAAACACAAGCAAAACTACAAGCAAAAGCTATTATATAAATAAATAAAATCTCAGCAAATAAACTTGGATGGAACGAGAGAGTTAAACAATTGGGGTCGGCTAACGAGTTGCGCCTATATACAGAAACTACCGTGTCGTTCCTATGTACCTACTACAGCTGCTAAATTATGTGAATCTTTCTACCTTTTTTACTTACACTATGATTATATTATGTTTATTAACTATACTATAGTTATTTTACTGTTTTACATGTTACTTTGTATGTTATTGTTTCTTTATTGGGGGTTGTGATCGCTTAAAAAATTTAAGAGGTTTGTAAAACAAATTATTTTATTATTTACTAGCGATTCACCCGCACTTCGCTCGGGTTCATCCCTAGATTGCTTCCCCATACAAACTATCGTCCCCATTTTCACTCATCCCCCATAAGGGATGATTTCCTGAATAAAAAATATCTTATGTCCTTTTCAGGGTCTCAAACTATCTTCTTGCCAAATTTCATCTAAATCGGTTCAGTGATTTCGGAACTTATTCGCTACACACATATAAAAATACGAATCTTTCCTCTTTATAATATTAGTGTAGATGTTTAATTTAATTTTAAATATTGTAAGATAATATTGTATATTATTGACACATTATTATATTTATCTTTTGGCTACAAAAAAGGCTTTGTTGCATGGTATAATGTATATTTGATTGCTAAAGTCTTATGTAGGGATAACAACACTGGGAGACAGTATTAGAGAGTACAGTAGTAGTGACTTTGACATGGTGAAAAGAATACGAATAAACCAAACCGGTACGGTGATATCAGCTGTCTTTTAGCCCTTTGTGGTCCTCTTTATGGGTAAACGTAGAAATTTTAAAGTCAACTACAAGAGTTCTTGCTAGACCTAGCTCTCCCAAATTATAAGTTTTTATAAAATATTTTAAGTCAAAATTTTCTTATTGTCACTCACTCAATGACAATTTTTTGTTAAAACAGCACAAATGTAACAATAATGCCTATGAATGAACTTGCTTACCAAAATCGCAAGATATTGAGTACTAATTAGGAATTATGTTTAATTTTACAAAAAAGTATTTTAATCATAAGAAAATAACAGACTTAGCTCTACATACATATGTAAGATCTCACAACTTTTTGACAACATTTTACCATGATTCTGACAATGTGACTAGGCAAACTTTTTATATTTTGTGTTTTTGATGAGATTTGAACTTCCAAAAGCTTACATATTAGATAAAAAAGCGATTGCATTTTATAATATTCTATATTTTGCATAATACTATATTATGTGATTCGAATATTTTTTCCAAACAAAAATTGAATCTGTGTCCTCCATGCCAAAAGGCTAGTGTAGCTATTCTAAAATGCTGAAATTACATAGCAATAATTCTAAGTAGACATTTTGCTACAAGTATAATTACTTTAGATAGAAAAATATTTTAACGTTCTTACCAACCAAGAAAAGATAAAAGCTTGGTGAAACAATATTTAATTAAGAATGAGACTATTATATACCTAATTTCATTTATATATATCATATTAAATTTTTGTTAAAATATAGAATATATGTATGTTTTATGTATATATATATATATATATATATATATATATATATATATATATATATATATATATGTTTATATTCAACTGCCTCTGTGGTGTAGTGGCTAGCATGTACGACTGCACATCTGGAGGTCCTGGGTTCGGGAGCCGGGTCGGGGTTTAGTTACTGAGTCTTTCTGTTTAGTAAGCCTCAGTAACAGCCTGAAGTTGGGAAGTTGGCGGTGTTGCACCCCCGTACCTCAGAGAGCATGTACAGCGTAAAGCAGCCGTCGGGCCTGCGCCTTGACTCTCACTGGTCTAGTCGAGAAATCGTCCCACCGGAATATGAGAGTGACAGGAATAGAGTGCACGTTGTGTCTGCGCGTACACTTGTGCACAATGAGATTGGCTGCTATGGCCGGAAATCGGTCGGGAGGGCATTATATTACTCCTCAGCTTATCCTGATTCTACACTATAGACTATGAGGTATGAATGGCATACCCTTAGATAGAACCTTTTATAGGCCGGAAAAATAGAATGATTTATCTATAGGTTGTTAACCTACTTCAGGTGGGTTCCAAATTGTATTTTATACTTTGTCATTTATTTTGTAAATATTATATAACTTTGTAAAGGTATTTTAATAAAATTATATATATATATATATATATATATATATATATATATATATATATATATATATATATATGAATAGGCAATGACAAAAGTTCAGTACCTTTTCACTCTGCTAATCAATCAATTTTCTCTTTTATTGTTTACTAACTATTGACTATTTTTAGTGTTATCAATAAAAAAAAATTGGAAACACTTTTTTTTATATAAATAGGCAAATGTAAAACTTGCCTATTTATCATATAATATGTTTTTCTCAAATTTTCTATAACGCTATATATGATGGATTTTGACCACTGGGCGACCACTAGTTATAATATCCAAAACCGAATTTCCTATACAAAAAAGTAAAATTATTTAAATATAAACAATAAACATACCATATAATTGATAGTTTAATACAGTTTTAGCACTAAATAAAACAAATTCTCAGAGATTTTGAATAACAAAATATATAATTCATAACACAGCCAATTCCCAGTTGAAAATTTTGCCTCTACTTTTATGTCCTATAACCCTTCTAATCGGATTAGTCGTGAGAAGTGAAACATCTGCGTTATACTTTGTATGTACTTGAAAAGGTTTAACTTTGTGTTAATCAACCTTCAGATTTAATGCTTAAAGCTGCATTGGAATGTTTAAATTTTTTATACCTTTGCCTCAGTGCTGTAAAAGCTAGCATGTTTTGTTTCAAGTGAGATTCTTGGTTTGAGTCTCAAGTTTCTTATTGAATACAGTACATTATTAATTTAGTCTTTTAGTGAAAAAAAATCCCTAAGCGACCACGGACACGCCGACGTTACAGTTAACTTAGAAATTTAATCAATTTCTTAGAAATTTACCTGGAGGTGTTACATTTTTTATTGAGGTTATTGGTTCAAATCTCAACTGATGCTAAAAATAATATGTCTAATTTAAACACGTTTTTCTATATAGAATTTTAAGAAATATGAAGTTCGATAGCCGATGGACACTCTCGCCGCTACGTCCACGTAAAGTCAGTCTTGCAACATAATTCCCACCGTTTTTATCACAATTGTCCTTCCAAAAAATTAAAACAATTAGTAACTTCATCCGTGTTTATGTATAAATGCTTGTACTATAATATTTTCCGGCTTGTTTTATTTAGATTACCATCGTGACCGAAAATCTGTAATGAGGCCATTATGTAATATCAGATAGCTAGCGTCTCTATATTCAAATTTCTTTGCAAAGTATGGATCATGAAAATAGCCTTGGACGCGTTTTAAGATAATAATACAACTGCGAGTTCGTTATATGTACTTATATGTACGGCGTTGCGTTACATTATAGGTATAGTGGTTAATTAAAAATGCAAAAGTGAAGAAATTGTAATAGAATTATTTTTCTTCAAGTAAAAAGGTACCTTACGCACCAAAATCATCCTTAAGCACTTTTAAGGGTGATTTTCGAGAAATCTAAAACGACCCTTTTATAACTTATTTAAATCGGTACGCTATCGGCAAGGATATGGCAATATTTGGTTCACACATCTGAGTAAAACTCGTTTTCAACATGACCTTTTGCTAATACGGGGGAAACCTAAGGAAACCTAATTTATGAAAAAAGCAGCATAGAGGACTGTGGCGTGATGCTTCTCAGAGCCATGCTCAGTAATGGGATGATAAAAAAAAGTTTCTATGGAAACGTGTTAGAAGTAAAACTTCATTGGTTATTTATATTTCAAACCTAGATTAATAAATTAATAAGAGATTTTAATATTACACTGAGACAAAAATATAATCCTAAAGAATATTTATTATTATTATATTTATTTTGCATATTTGACAACAAATTAAAAAAAAGTAATCTTTGAAGATAGCAATAGAAAGAATATCATATTATATATCAATTTTCAGACAAAAACAACGGTTACTATGGCAACCTAATGATAACGGTTACTATGGCAACCGTGACGGTTTTTCGTGACGATTTTTGCTACGCGACCTTGAAATCTTACTCTCATACGCGCAAAGAAGTTTAACTTCTAAAAGTTGTATATTATAACTATTATTACTTCATCAGTTTTCACGTAGTCGTATCTGGAATTGGTATCGATTAGTATACTTGAAATAAACTATACTTCTCTTTATTGACAGCAAGAAGAGCAAAACTTTTCGGAGCTTTAATGAAATATATTTTACTTATGTAGCCAATTTGAATTTTATTGAAGAAGATTATATTTGCTAATCTCAGAGCTTTTTTGATTGAATAATTCTAATTTAAATACGAGTATTATAAAATGTTACTAATTTTCTTACACTCGTGGAATTTAGTGTGTAAATTATACAAATTTGTGAAGTTTTTAATCTATTATAATTAATAATATAAATAGGCAGAATTTGTTTGTTTGTTTGAACGCTCTAATCTCAAGAACTACTAACCCGATTTGAAGAATTATTTTTGCATTACATAGCCCGTTTATTGACAAAGGCTTTATATAATATAATATAGTCTACCTATTCCATACTAACCGTTAAAACATACCATGGGGAAGCGAGTGTAAGCCACTAGTTAACTAATAAAATATTAAGCTTATTTTAATTTAAATCCCTATTTGTGTTTTTAAGTACACCTTTTATTTTTATCCAATATTCCTTCAATCAAATTTGAGATTTTGCAGAAATATTGTAGTTTGTACTTGATAACTAATATGTTTTTATAATTTCTTATTAAAAAAATACATTGTTAATGATATAAAATTAGAAGGAGTATTTAAGATGTTTATTGTAATATTTTTTTCTAAAATAAAATTGGAATTTACATATTTTTAGGGTTCCGTACCTTAAAATGTAAAAAAAGGAATCCTTATAAGATCACTCTCTTGTTCGTATATCCGTCTGTCCGTCTGTCTGTCCGTGTGTCACCGCCGATTTTTTCAGGAACGCGTGGACCTAGCAAGTTTAAATGTATACCAAATACTGGGGTCTATAGTCCCTATTAGGTATATAAAAATCAAGGCCCTGAGTCAACACGATAAAAAGATATCGGCAAGTCCGACTCGCACTTGTCCGTATTTTTTTAGATTCGACAACATTTTTTAGTTTTTATTAACAATTAGTTCGTCCCTAGGTACGTTTTAACGATTAGTATAGATTTCTCAGAGATGACATATTTTCTCGCAGTAAAAAGTACTCTATATGTTAACTTGGATATCCAGCTATTATCATACACCATCATCAAAATCTGTCCAGTGGTTTTCTCGTAATGCCTCCCCAGATAGACAGACTGACAGACAAAAATTCTAAAAACTATAGATTCGGCCTCTGTATCGATAATAATAACTAGTTCAATAAGATTTTCAAAAAAATATTTATTGTACAGATTCGAATTAGGATTGTATTATGTGTATATATAGATATCGATTATTAAAAGTTTTCTTGAGACTAGCCGTTTGAGCAAGAGATTTTTATTTATTTATTTATTTATAAAGCACACTAACAATACACATATAAAACATTTCTGATAATCTTATTAGTAATATAAATTAACTACCTGATATGTATATCTATAACAAGTGTACATAGCGTTCACTGTAAACAATAGTTAAAAGTAAGAAAAGTAAAAAATTAATTACTACCTAAATTTAAATTATTATGTATTTTTTTTATTAAAGTAATCTAATAGCCTACGTCTAAAAACAGAGGGTGAATCGTGAAAAATGTCAATGCTTGGTATCGATTTCTGAAGGTTATTATATTTAGCACAGATACGTAAAACAGGGGCTTGGCTACCCAGGTTAGATCTCACTCTAGGTATGAAAAATATATTATGGACCTTGTTCCTAGGATTTCTGGAGGGGACAGATATTGAAATACTTTCCATTAAATCTGGGCTCAGAACTTGATTGTGTATAATGTTATGTAAAAATCTTAAGTCAAGAATTTCGCGCCTATCACGGAGAGATAGAATATTGAACTTATCCAATCTTTCGCGATAAGGCTGTCTGTGAGAGAGATTCTCTTCATAGAATGCAAGATATCTTGTAAAAGTGCGTTGGATGCTCTCAATGCGTTGGGAATGAACACTATACAAAGGATTCCAAACCACACTAGCGTATTCAAGACAACTGCGTACCAATGCGTTGAATAAAACAATTTTTGTTGCCCTACTGAAACCATGTGCATTCCGCTTGATAAAACCTAGAATTTGTGCGGCTTTATGGATAGTTTTATCAATATGCGAGATAAAAGTTAAACGGCTGTCAATAGTGACTCCTAAATCTTTGATCTCAGGTACTTCTTTCACTAATTCGTTTCCGATAGTATATTTAGACACAAGTGGTTTTTTTTTTCGAGTAAATTTAATGTGAAAACATTTGCTAACATTAAGAGTCATATGATTATGGCGGCACCATTCGGTGATATTATTAAGGTCATCCTGGATCAAATTTATGTCATCACTTGATGTGATCGTTTTATATAATTTAAGATCGTCCGCAAATAATGAGCATTTACAGTACTTAATATTTTCGGTTATATCGTTTATAAAAACAAGAAACAATAGAGGTCCCAAATGTGAACCTTGCGGCACCCCACTTTTAGCAAAATATGTTTCCGATTCAAATCCTGTGACATTGACGGTTAATGGTCTTTGAGTAAGATATGATTTAAACCATTTAACTAAAGAAATCCCCAGTCCATACTGATATAGCTTATCAAGAAGTATTTTATGGTCCACTTTGTCGAAGGCACTACTAAAATCAGTGTATATGGCATCAATTTGTTCCCCCTTATCCATCGCTAACGCCAAGTCAGAAACCAACACGACTAGGTTTGTTTGGGTTGATAACCCAGTTCTAAACCCATGCTGTGAACTGATGAAGATATTATTGAAGTATTTAGCAAGTTTGGGATATATTAAACTTTCAAACACCTTTGAGAAACATGACAAAATGGATATAGGGCGGTAATTTTTAATGTCTGATCGATCTCCTTTTTTATGGACTGGTACAATACGCGTCTTTTTCCATTCATCTGGAAAGATACTTTCCTTTATGGAGCGATTGAAAATTTGCGACAAAGGAAGAGCCAAGGCAGAGCCGCATCTTTTAACAAAATGAGGGGGAATTCCGTCCGGGCCTGCACCTTTTAGGGGGTCTAAGGATTTAATTTTTTAAGGACTTCTGTTTCTTGGAATTTTAATTTCTCCATGCCAAGAACCTTAACATTAATTTCTTCCAGTGGGACGCTAGAGGTATCTTCGGTGTAAACAGAAGAGAAATGACTTGCGAAAAGATTAGCTATGTCATTTCCCGTATTACCTACTTTGCTATCTAAGACCATAGAAACAGGCAACGAAGACTTAACTTGTCTTTTGTTTTTATAGAAATTCCAAAAAGAGGTTGGATTTTTTGAGATGTTATTTTCGATGTTTTTTTTGTATTCGCTGTAATAAACATCAAACAAATGATGACAACGACTGCGCAAAAGTTGGAATTCTAATTTATCACGTGGATTTCCATATTTACGATATTTAACATGCATTCTATCTTTAGCTTTTAATAATTTGATGAGGTTGTGTTTAAACCAAATAGGGTACTTAGAATTGTATTTCTTACGCTTTGGAACAAGTCGGTCTATTACTTCGAACAGTACATTATAAAATATTTCGACCATAGCATTGACATTTTCACAATTAATAAATTTACGACACCAATCAATTTTCTTAAGTTCACACAAAATAGGTTCGTAATCAGCTTTATAGAAGTTATAACTATTACAAGCCTTCGGACGCAGGTAAGATATATTAGGGTACGAGATTATTATTATTATTATTTTTGTCGGGTGTGGTGCCGAGGTCAGCCCTAGCTACGTCGACCAGTTTGGTCCATTGTAGCTCCCTTTAGAATGAGTTCAAAGTTCTCCGCTTAGTCCTGTTGACTCCAGGAACTTCTAGATTTTCTGAGCGGGGAGCATCTGTATCTCTTCCGGTTGCATAATATGCTGCCCTAGATAGATACTTCTGCGGTGCATGAGTGGACCGCACGAGCAGAGGATGTGCATAGCAGTTTCCTCTGTCTCATGGCATAGTCTGCACATTGCGGTCTGACTGAGGCCGAGGGTAAACATATGTTTATTGAGTTTGCAGTGACCAGTAAGTATTCTGGTTACCGCACTGGTTTTATACTTGTTGAGTTGAAGCAACTCTTTTGTAAACGTTTTGCGATATCCCTTAATTAGCGCTTTAGAGTGTGTTTGTCCAGAAGTGGATTACCACTCCTGAAGTGCTTGGCGATTGCAGTGATTTTTGAGAATTGAATAAGCATGTTGTTTTGAAATACCACAAAATGGTTCTGGGCCACATTCTGGGGTTTCAGAGCAAGAGATACTATAGTCCACAAATATGAGTACAAACACAACATGCCCACTATTTCTTTCACTCTAAAAATACCAGATGGCAACATGATATAACCAGTGAAAGATCAGGAGCAAATCTAACTTGCGACCTTTACTTAAAATGAAAGCACAACACAAAGAACTACAACGAGTTCCTAAAAATTTTCTTGGAGCTTTACTTCTTCTTCTATTTTGTTCTTTAAAAAAACCATCCAATAGCGTCATCACAAATTATGTTCTGGCCCTCTAAGCGTTTTAAGTATTGAATTTCCAAATATTTGTTCAAATTATTCGCTCTTGCTGCTGGAATGCTACAGACAATGGTATTCAAATTCAATTTATTGTATAAATGTTGAATAAACTTGTTCAGTTTCGGAATAAATGAATTTATTTTCATTTATTTTGTTATAATAATCAAAATATAATATTAGTTTACTAATATTACGTATTTAATTTAGCAACTTTTTTTGTTTGTTCTACCCTCATATTGACACCAGATCGACATGAATTTTAGCTTCATTTGTAATTGAGCTATCGATGTGCAATTTGTGTAGGTATATAAAATCTGAACGACAATATTAAAGTGATACTATTGAGCTTATCTATAAGCAAAACCACTCACTGATTTACGAAACTTTAAAAAATATTTACATGTTGGGACATTAACACACAGCACCATCTAGTTCTATGGTAAGCTACGAGACGTATGTTATGGATACTAGATAGTTAATACATTACACATATATAACTTTTAATGCATACATATTATAAATATTTACACCCATGACTGGAGTATAAACATGCGTGCTCATCACACAAATGAATACCCCCTGCGGGACTCGAACCCGCGACCGCTGAAACAGCAAGTAGGGTCACTACAAACTGAGCCAAACATATCGTCATGGATGTACTTTATTATTTTGATGTATAGAAATCTAAAATTCTTCACAATTAGTAACAAGTAATTAATGACAAGGTTTAAGGTATTTTTTTCTCTCTTTTTGTATTAAGATTTAATACTCGTAAATAGACGAAATATATGCAACATTTTTAATAAATTTATTTGAAAAATAAGCTGTTAAAAGACGACAGATTAAAGGTTTATCAATGATTGATTATAAAACTAAAAATAAAATTGGAACGTGTCAACGTTGTTTTGTAAAATATTGTATGAATAAAAAGATAAGACGGTTTGACAAATGAAATATTTTATTAAAAAATGATGTGTCAATATGTATATTATTGACTAGCGATTTTTATTTATTAACTATTATATAATTAAATATTACGTATTAACAGAGATGTTTTATCAGCAAAAAGTATCCTATATGTTTACCGGGATAACCACCTATCTTCATACAAAATTTCATCAAATTCTGTCCAGTGGTTTTCTCGTGATGCATTCCCAGGCAGACAGAAAGACAAAAACTCCAAAAACTATAGAGTCTGTCTCTGTATCGATAATAATGTCTATTTCAATAATATTTTCCAAAAAAAAATATGTGCAGATTCTACTCAGAATTTTATTATATGTATAGAGATTATGGTATTATTAAAGAAAATGAAATGATCTAATACTTTCTTAGAATTAAAAAGTTTAATATTTATAATAATACCAGCTAAAATTAAATAAATAATATTGCTATATTTAAGTATAATACTTATTAATTTTTTTAAGTGTTTAGAAATAAAAATTAACAAATGTATATAATGTAAGGTACTTAGGTGCCATTTTTGAATTTTTGAAATCAATTTTGTAAAATAGTGGGTAGGCACTGTCTGTAAAAAGTGTGTGTTTGAGACGTCCATAACCTCAGTCTCTCCCGTGACCATGGATGCTGTAAAGCATTCGAAAAGTCAGGAAATAAAAATCAAAATAAAACCGCGAAATAATCCGAAAAGATAGTTTTATTTAAAATGAAATGATTCAGTTTATCCATAGTGGTGTTCTTACAAATATTTTGGGCTAGCGTTTTCCCATGACTTCACCTACGTATAATACTTTCTTAGATTTACGCGAATATTTGACATTTTAAATAAAACTATCTTTTCGGATTTTGTCGCGGATTTATTTGTATTTTTGTTTCCCGACGTTTCGAATGCTTTACAGCATCCATGGTCACGGGAGAGACTGAGGTGTTACATGTCTTAAAGATATAGTTGTTACAGACAGCCTACCCACAATTAACAAAATGAAAATTGCACCAATTACATTACAATATTTTAACTTTAAATATTTTTATAATTTTAATTATAATTGAATATGGAAAATTATTTATTTAATTTTTGCTATTATTTTTATAATTATTACAATTTTAAAAATATTAATTAGTAATCTATATTTAGTGTTGCCATTATTATATTTATAACCATAAGAAAAATGTAAAATATAGTATTAATTATTTAAGCCACAATTGATCTATGTGTAATTTGAAAAAGTTAAGATTAATTAAAAAATAATAATTTTAATTTAAATTTGCTATTATTTAAAAAACAAATTATTAAGCAACACATTACTACATACATTTACAAATGAAAAAGTGAAAAAATATTATTAATCAGAAATGCTATCATTTTGATCTACACAGTAGGAACTTACTACATCTACCTGTCTGTTATGTTTAGATTTATTATTAGATTTTATTATATTAATAACAGGATCCCATGACGATGGTAGTACCCAGCCATCTTCCCTATTGAAATTAGGATGTTTTTTAATTTCTATGGCTTCTCGAATCATTCTAGGGCGATATCGGTTTTCTTTCGCCAGGATTTGAGGTCTATCGAAGCGAATATAATGGCTTGGCACCTACGTAGTTAATAAAAATTATAGCATGTGTTATTTTGATGTGTAAGCTATAAAACCTTAAGTAATTTTTAAAGTTTCATCATTCTAAGTTCAGTATTTTTTCCGTGAGAGATATATATACAAATAAAAATCCATCCATGCTCAAAAACTTTCGTGTTTATAGTATTAATAGAATTTCTCTAAATAGGTATAATGATAAAATTGTGCGCAACTCACGATTTTCATTTTTCATAGTCTCGTAAAATATATAGTCTAAAATAAAATATATATTATAAATAACATATTGAAGTAATCGTTGTTCAACAGATGCTTTGAAGCCATTATAAGAAAATTGAATTGAATAACTAAGCCACAAAATTATTAGTTAATTAAACATATTTCCTTCATCATGTACCATCAGCATCTTCATCTTAAATACGCTGTGATTAAGCAATCATATCATCCCTAAAAAATGACCTACCCTATCCCGAAAGGTTTGATATGGAACAATATTTCTCTTTGGAGTCTTGATTGAAGACCAGCTAATAGGATAAAGTAACTAAATCTAATTGTACCTTTTTGACAACGTCTGGTCACAGCTGGTTTGTAAGTGCAAAGCTGTGGTTAAGTTCTGTTAACTGCTTTGAGTAACAAGTAACTAGTTAATACTTTAGGTTAATCTGAGACCCGCTTAACTTTATAAATGATTAGGTTTTACTCGCAGCTTTGCTCGGAACGATCATGAATGATATATGGGTACATATATCTAAATTATTTTTTATGATCATGAGGAACATTTTAAATAAAACTATCTTTTAGGATTTTTTCGCGGATTTATTTGAATTTTTGGTTCTCGACGTTTCGAATGCTTTACAGCAATCATGGTCACGGGAGAGACTGAGGTGTTACATGTCTCGAAGTTATAGCTGTTACAGACAAAAACAACATTAAAATTATTATCCTTAATTAATTATTTAATCAAATATTGCATAAATATAAGAAAGAATTATCATGAGGAACGTTTACATATTGCTAGTGTTCAATAGAACTGCCAAAAACGATATAAAACACTCAAAACTGCCAGTTTGAAGGATTGTTATCGACACTTCTATGGTCTGAAGGACTCGTTACCGTGATTGCATCCCAGCAAGTCAAAGAGTTATCCAAAAATGAAAAATAATAAAGTTACCGAACCCGACGAGCGAGTTGTGGAACAACGCCGGCGACACTGGTATAGTTGACAAAATTGCTTAATGAAGTGCATCGAATAACGACAGTGCCAAATATTTGTAGTACCAGCAGTTTGATACCTTTTCACAAAACTAATGGGTAATATAGTGTAATGTAAACTTGTAGAGCAAAAAAGTTTTTATTGCATATAAAAACGGCCTCTGTCGCGATAGTAACGACTATTACAATTAGATTTTCCAATAAAAATTTAATGTAAAGATTCGACTTAGAATTTTATAATATATATATATATATATATATATATATATATATATATATATATAGATATATAAATTATTCATATATTGATATAGATAGATAAGTTATTGTAAGAAGTGAATCTCACGAACAAAATATTGTATATACATCTAGAATTCATTGACCGTAAAACGCCGTTTAGACGAGTCTCACGAAAACGGAGTCAATATTAATATTATAATAATTCGCTTAAAATCACTTCACCAGTAACTAACTGACCAACTAATTATTAAGTCAGAACTTGGATTATAGTTGATTTTAACTTGCTTCTACTGACGTATTGATTTGTAAATTTATTAAGCACTAGCGACTCACCCTTGCTCCGCTCGGGTTCGTCCCTAGAACGTTTTACGGTTAGTATAGATTTCTTAGAGATGAGATATTTTCTCGCAGTAAAAAATATCCTATATGTTGATCAGGATAACCAGCTATCCTAACAGATTTTATCAAAATCTATCCAGTAGTTTTCTCGTGATGCGTTCCCAGACAGACAGAGAGACAGACAAACAAAAAGACAGACAAAACTTCTAAAAACTATAAATTCGATAATAACGACTATTACAATAAGCTCTTCAAAAAACATTTAATGTACAGATTCGACTCAGAATCTTATTATACGTATAGACTAGCGACTTACACTCGCTTCGCTCGGATGCGTCCCTCGACATGTACAGTATTTATAGTTGTTAATGTTTAATAGATCTTTTTAAGACGAATAATGTCACAATATATTATTTTCATATATTATGTAACTCTATAAGTTTGCGTGGCACACGCATTTAAAGCTCCCAGTGAGGATAATTTTTTCCGATATATTCAACAATCATCGTTATATTTCAGCCAATTTACACAAAATAATAATGCATTATACACTCAAACCTTCCTCATAAGTCACTCTGTCTATTAGTGAAAATCGTATGAAAATCCGATCAGCACTTTTTGAATTTATCGCGTTCAGACAGACACGGCGTGGGGGCTTTGTTTTATAATATTTAGTGATGAAATCTGAATTATTATAGAATAGTTTAATACCGTCTAGCCTTATCACATTGCCTACAAACTGATATCGATTTATAGTGTAATATTAAGAATATTAATGTTCGCTCTATAGCTGGAGTGAAAGATAATCCAACCCAAAACTTCACAGCATCCCTTTTATACTTCTAATATTTCTGATATATGTAGCGTTATAAAGGGTTCATTTTAAGGCAAATAATAATTAAAGCTTTAATGAAACTTTACAGCTTGAGCTTATTATGAAATTCATCAAAATAGCTAGCAAATTGTCACTTGTTTTTCTTCAGTCCGTACTAAAAACTTATAAGTTCGTGCCAAAAAGCTTATAAGATTTCTATAACTTATCCAGCGGACTTTTTTTCGAATGTAAAACATATAAAAGATTTTCTACTTCCCAATGAAAGTTTCGTCACAATTAATAAAGCCGTTAATTATGTAATGAGGTAAATCTTTTATGCAACATCCGGGCTATCTGTTAAACATACTACATACAGTTAAAAGATAGTCATTTTATAATGGAATAAAAATAAATAATAAAATCGGTCAAGTGCGAGTCGAATTTGCACACGAAGGATTCTGTACCATCGTAAATGTACTTTTTATTAATATGAATTTTAAGTTTCTTGTATTTTTTATTTTTTTTATTTCTTATTAGCTATAATGTAATCTTATGTGCTAACATACTCTGCGAAAATTTCAACTCTTTCAAATCTAAGAAAGTATTATATTCAACTCTTTACATATTACGGTTCGTGAGATACAGCCCTGACAGACGGACGCACAGCGTTCCGTTGGCACCCATCGGATACAGAACCCTAAAAAGGAAGCATAAAAAGCGTTTTTTCTTTCTGGATATATATGTTAAAATTTCTAAGAAAACCACAGCCAAAATTAAATGAATTAGTGAAAATGTGTTTGTAAAATACAGTAAATCTGAGAAGATAACTGGCAGTTTCCGACCCAGTGACTTAGAGAGCACGTAATGTCATCAGTCCTTCTCCTTATCGCACGCCGATCTAACCGTATCGACTTCCTATCAGATAATATAATTATGAGAGTACGAGAATCGTGAAACTATGTTTGTAAAACACCCACTTCCTTATTGCTAAGCAATTATTATTATTGGGTTGCCATTATTATATGTATAAAATAAAAAAAAAAATATTAATTATTTAACTCATATATATATATTTATATATACTCGTAATTGTTCTATGTGTATTTTAAAAAGTAAAAATTAATTAACAATAATAATTTTGGTTGGATGCGTAGAGCTGAAGATCGAGCTCAGTGACGTGCCATAAGAGAGGCCTATGTCCAGCAGTGGACGAAAGCAGGCTGAATATGATGATGATGATGATGAATAATTTTAATTTGTTTGCTATTATTAAAAAGAAACAAATTTACAGCAACACTATTACTATATACATTTACAAATGAAAAAACAAAAAAAAACGCATTTTTACTTAATTATTTTTTTAAATTATTATTTATTCTTAATTTTTTTTTTTAAATTACACATACAACACGTTATAAATATAATAATGGCAACACTAAACATAGAATTATAATAACAACAGCTACAATGAAAAAAAAACATATTCCATATTCAATTATAAAACTAATTAAAATTCTAAAAGTGTTAAAATTAAAAAAATATTGTAAGGTACCTACTTTGGAGCCATTTTTCAATTTTTTGAATTCATTTTGTTATTTATAGGTAGGCTGTCTGTAACAACTATGCCTTCGAGACATCTAACACCTCAGTCTCTCCCGTGACCATGATTGCTGTAAAGCATTCGAAACGTCGAGAACCAAAAATCAAAATAAAACCGCGAAAAAAAACCGAAAAAATAGTTTTATTTAAAATATCAAATATTCGCGTAAATCTAAGAAAGCACTAAAAGATGAGAAACACAAAAAATATAAAAAGTAAATCTAAGAAGAATCGAACATTAAAATATACGGAAAATATCTAATTCTTGTTCCGGAAGCCATGAAATATGAAAGTTGGAATCAATATAATTTTGACACGACCTAATAAACGATTATAATAGTTGATAATTATCATAAATGCTTTCAACCCAATCTCATTCGCGCGGCGCTGAAGTTTCATTTAAAGAAGGAAATAAGCTTTTAGATACAACACATTAACGGTTTCAATACGAATTCTTAAGTCACTTTCAAAGGCGTTCTAAAAAAATAGCCTTTACAATAAAATTGTAATATTGTCAAATGAAATAATTCTGAAAATACTCGTACTATGTTCACCTATGAACAGCAGATATATAATATAAATATATAAGGTAAAGATAGTTATTATATAAAGATAGATAGCAGATATAGAAATAGATAGCTATATAATTAATAGATTAATAGTTTTTGTTTTGTAACAACCTTCATTTTTAACTTAAATTATTGTTAAATTATTAAGATTTATTGATAATAATATCTATTTTAAATCTAAATGTCGTAATTAAATCATTATGAAAATTGATAAGTTACTAAAATAGTTGATAACGCCTATTTGTTAACTAAAATATTTATGTTGTAGGTAGATACTAGCGACTCACCCTCGCTCCGCTCGGGTTCGTCCCTACTTACGTTTTAACGCTTAGTATGATTTCTCAGAGATATTTTCTCGCAGTAAAAAGTATCCTATATGTTGAACGTGATAACCAGCCCTCTGTATCGATAATAATGACTATTTCAATACGATTAAAAAAAACATTAATGTACAGATTCGACTCAGAATTTTATTACTATACTATTATGTAGGTATTTTTGTATTTTTTTTTTGATAGATTGAAATATTATATTAAATTTATATATAATATTATTATCATTATTTATTTATTTTACTTGTTACTAACTAAATCATAAAAATTGATTATAATTTTTAAAGTGATTTGGAAGATTGATTTTAAAGTGAAAATGGATAGTAATAAAATAATTTGACACTAGATCGAGCTGGTCTAATGATGAACCTACGACCTCTTCTTCAAAGTTTTAGCAAACCCTAAGCATTTGGGCCATTTTTTATTCAGTCACGCACAGTTCGTCAAAGGCGTATCTTTTTTAAATGACACGTATTTTTTTACGTCTAATGTTGATTTATCTGTTAGATATTCGTTAGTATTCTAGATATTACTTAGAAACATATAGATTTTCAATATGATTTTTTTTTATATTTTACAATAAATGGTATTATACACATAGCTTAGTTTGTTTTTAATCATTTGAATGCATGTCAAGAGACCATGAACTACACGTTTTGCACGATTTCATTAAAAAAAGATCGGGTTTCGTGGTTTTGACCTAAATTAAATGTATGTACGTATATAACTGGAATGAACAGATATCGCTTCAGCACAGTGAAACGGAAAATGGAATGGAAATCTAAAATGCTATTAGTAAGTCTATCAAATACTCGCCATATAATACTTAATTTCGTTCCAATACCGATAACAGGTTAAACGTTTCATAGGAAACATTTTTACTAAAATATTTTTTCCATGCTATTTAATTTGAAACACGCTAGCTTAAACAATGTTTTGGAGTTTAACGAATCGTTAGAGATTAAGATTTAAACCGATTAAATATGCCTTTTGCTATCCAATCATTTTTAAAATTATTTGACGGCACGTTTGGCTCAGTTTGTAGTGCTTACTTGCTGTGCCAGCAGTCACGGGTTCGAGTCCCGCTGGGGGCATTCATTTGTTTGACGAGCACGAATGTTTCTACTCTAGTTATGGGTGTATATATTTATAATATTTATATATTTAAAATTATATGTGTATGTATAGTGTATCAACTATCTGATATCCATAACACAAGCCTCGTAGCTTACCATGGAACTAGATGTTGTTACAGAAATTTGTTTAAATCACTATGATTCTCACTGGCACACATACACACACACACAAGACCAAGCGTACGCGCACGCACGCACACTCGCACGCACGCCCGCAGGCACGCTCGCTCGCACGCACAAACAGCGCCACCGTGTGACAAATTTTATTACTAATAGAAGCATGTGTTACTTTAACAATATTGCCTATCTGTTTAATAAGGCTAAGTCAATGCACATTGTGTACTTTAGGTGATAATTCTTTCTGGTTTTTATTTTAAAACTCCCACTTTTCTTCTTGCTTCCTCTGTCCCCGCGATTTTATACGGGCGACAGGTAAGCCGCTATATAGTTTCATTGTTTTTGAGTTACGTTTTATATATTTATTTACATTTAAGTTTTACTTATTAAGTTACATTTCCAATACATAAATAATTTAAGTACAATATATATTATTTTATGATAGTCTATATATATATATTAGTATATATATGAATATACAATATTAAATTCTTTCTAGTTATAACTGTCTGTCTTCTCATAGCTCCATGTTTCAACAGTCATGTCAACACACACCTAAATAACTATAAAAATAAAAAAAAGATAAAATTAATTTTTGAATTTCAAGAAATCCATATTATTATAATATAAGTAATATCTCGATTTAATAAATATCTTCATTTTAGCTTCAATTTGGATGATAGAGGGTTGGCATAAACACTGTGACTTAGGACTATTGAGATCGATTTTATGAGACTTCAAAGATTTGAGAACTAACTATTGAATATAGGCCATTCAAATATTGAAAATTGCTTCTGTTAATATCATATTAAATATAAATTTACCTAATTTCAAAAATATCTACCCGTTTTTAATAAAAATGATGACACAATTTATAACGAGAGAGATTTAAAGTCATAATATAAATCAAGAGAGCTCCACATAACTTGACTTGTAAATTCTAGAATGTTTGGGCATTTGACGAAATTGTTATTTTTTGTGGAACAGCGAACTACTTATGAGTTTTTTTTAAAGAAATAAAGTTTTTAAATATTTTGAACTGTGCTTAGATAAGATGATATTCAACGATTGCTAGTAGACAACTTTATAAATGTGAAAGTTTGCTTGGTTTGATTTTATATCCCGACTTTTTGGATGTTTTACAACAAACATGCTCTATAATATTTAGGTATTACTAGCGACTTCATATGGTTTCTTTCGGATTCCTCCCCAGTTAAATATTATAGACAAATATATCTCACAAAAACCATACATATTTCCTAAATAAAAAGAAATCTATGTGCTATTCTAGACTATAATCTATCTCTGTGCCAAATTTCATCGATATCCGTTCAGTCATTATGGCGTGATTAAGTAACAAACATCCATCCATCCAAACTTTCACATTTATAATATTTATGAGATTACAATACACAATTCTGACATCAAACAGAAAAACAAGAAGTAATCCGTAAAAACAGTTTTTTTCAATAATAATTGAATATTATTATCATCTCACTAGCTTTATTATTAATATTGTGGTATAAAAATATTTTGCTTGCTAAAGAAAAAGTATAATATAAAGATTTACTACATATTTTTACTATTCCACAGTTTTAGGGATTATGGGCTGAGTGCCAATCCTTGGTTTTTACTTCAATACAATCACTGCTAATATTACAAATGCGATTGTTAAATATTATGTAATGCTGGTTCATTAGTTCGATTCATTCGTTCTTCTGTTACGTAGAGTACATTGTATTCAGCCCTTTTTAACGACCCACTACTGGGCACGGGCCTCCCTTCAGTACGAGGGGAATCTGGCTTTAGTCCATCACGCTGGCCAAGTGCGGGTTGGCGGACTTCACATGTCTTTTGAAAACTTGCTAGGTTCTCTGAGACATGCAAGTTTCCTCACGATGTTTTCCTTCACCGTTAAGACAAGTGGTAATCATGTTGGAAATGATTCACACATGAAAATATCAGAGGTGCGAGACCCGGGATTTGAACTCACCTCACTCGGTTTCCCAAACAAGCAAAAGTCAAAGAGTGGTACAGATTATGTTTAATATCAGCATACCAAGTAGTTTTTGATAAAAGTAACTTATAAATAAAAAAAAAATATTCTATACAGAAATCAAACCTAGACATTTCTTCTCATTAAAGACACAACCACTACGTCACACAATCTTTTTTGTAGTTGTAAATAATCACATCATGTAGAAGCGCTTTTAAAACTAAATGAGTCGACGCAACCAGGCGTTAAAACAAAGTACCTTCATAATAGACGCCGCCATTTATACTTACGTTTATTTTCGTAAATAAGAGATAAAGCTGAGACGACCAAAGTTTGAAATAATGAGGACCTTAGTCGTTAGGGAAGTAAAGTCTAGCATCGTTATTTTTTAGTAACATAATACGATGAGATCAATAATTTATCAAGCTTCGTTGCAGATGCTGGAATTGTGATTCTCATTTCCACACAGATTTTAGATATGCAAATAGATTTTAGATGGGTCAGGAGGTAAAAAAATATAATATTAATAGCTATAGGGTCGTTTTAGGGTTCTATACCTCGAAAGAGAAGAAATCCATTATAGGATCACTTGTGCGTTAGATTATTAATATGTTAATAATCTAAGTGCGTAACAATCTTTCTCTCTGCTACCATGTGTCTTTGCCATTTTTTTTTGGACAGAAAGGATAGTTTGGTACATATATATATAAAATGTTGGAACATTAACACACTAGTTCTAGTTCCATGGTAAGTTACGAGGCTTGTGTTATGGATACCACATAATTGATACACTACACATATATAATTTTATAAATACACATTTTATAAATATACATTTTATAAATATAAATACCCATGATTAAAGTACAAACATTCGTGCTCATCACACAAATGAGTCCCCCCAGTGGGACCCGAACCCGCGACCGCTGGCACAGCAAAGCAAGAGCGGTAAAATATTGATCTCATAATTAAGAATATTTTCATACATTTTAAAGGTATACTTTAAAAGATACTTAGCGTACACAAAAATTAGGGATTTGTCCTACCTCAGATAGTTTACAGGGTAAATATAACGAGGTTCTAACTCTTTAATTAACTTTATTTTATAAACAGCACAAATCCGCTTATTAAACTCCTAACGTATTTGAAAGTTTTGTTTATTAATTTTCTTACAAAAAGTTGTAGATTAGCAAGCACATGTTGATCAGATATGGATGACGTCTCTCATTCATACCGTTAGTCCGTTATACACTAGAGAAAAACACTTACTTTGCTCATGTGCATCCATAGGTGCAAAACAGTAATCTATGTATAACTCCATGTTGTGCACTTGGGAGGCGGCTCTCCTCAATGGGTGATATAACATGCAGATTACTCTTGGTATTTCTCTGTTATCAAAGAAAAGCTCAGGAGCGACTAATTTAAAGCCCACAAATTGGTAGCTCCAGAGGACTGTAGGACAGGGCGTCGTGATTGACTGCGTATGTGATGCCACGACAGGGAAGGTTTCATTGGGTTATGTTGGTAGTCCTGGCTTTTTAAGCCGGTGATTCTCCACGTAACATTCTTTTTCATACAGGTGATATTCGCAAATGCATTTCCCAACGTTAAAAAATCTGTGTACTAAATTTAATCCATTCCGTCCAGCTGTTTCAGCGTCAAGGCATTTTTAATAGTAGTCCAATATCAAATATTTTCAACCCAGCGCTTTTGAAAAACAGCTAACAATATGCCAGCGATAAATCTGAAACTACATACATAATACATAATATGTATAATATATTATACTAGCAGAACCCGCGGCTTCACCCGCGTCCAATCTACAAAAAAAAATTTTTGCTTGTTATATAGCGACTCACCCTCGCTTCGATCAAGTTCGTCCCTATGTATTTATATAATATTAAATTATTTGGATGTTGTTCATACAAAAATCGCGATTAAAAAATAGGGGATGGGGGTAGCAGGGTGAAAAATACTTGACCTATTCTCATATCCACCAAATATACAAAAAAAAAATCTTTAAAATCGGTTAAGCCGTTTCGGAGGAGTCAACCACAAACACCGTGACACGATATATTTATATATTAGATAAATATTACTAGCGGCTCACCCTTGCTTCACTTGACTTTGTTCTATTTCTCTTCTTACACCCCCCTGACTCGGTTTTTATAATTTTTTTCTATGTACAAACATTCAATCTCTACACTTTTATTATATGTATTATTAATTATTCCTTCCTGGATGATTTGTAAGAGTTCAGTATCCTTTAAGCTATTACTACACTCTAACCTGATAACTAAAAATATTCGTGTTGCAGTCAAATATTCAGGTTCCATTAAATCTATTGCATTTTAGTGATTCATTTGAGATTCAACCGAGTATGAACAAAGCTTAATGGTTGGATATAGACTGCTTCGATAGTCCTGATTTATAAGCAACATTTCCCCGAGTAGAAACCATAAACAACAAAAGCTACAAGATTTGCGTTGCATCTGTAGGTAATATAAGATGAATGCAGCATATTGTATTTCACTTTTATGTGACGCAGAGCTTGCAGATTTGTTCCTTCTGTTTATTGTTGTGCTACTTCTAGCTTGCTACCTGCTGTAGCTTAAACCATAAACCAGTAGTACATAAATTGGTTGTTTTGTCATTTTTAATTAAAAAAATGGTTGGATATTTTCGCGGATTTATTTTAATTTTTTGGTTGCCGACGTTTCGAATGATTTACAGCAATCATGGTCACGTGACAGACTAAGGTTTCATAAATCAGAAAAATCAAAATAAATCCACGAAATGAACACTATAAGATAGTTTTATTTAAAATGTCCAATATTCTTGTAAATCTAAAAAAAGTATTAGTTGTTTAATTCTTAAATTTATTACCATTTTCATTTGTATATTATTTATATAACTGTGGTTATATTTCATTTTTAATATATAGGTTGTATATACCAAGGATTGCCCCATATTCAATAAAAAGACATTTCTAAACGTAAAATAATTACTTTTACATTGTTTTGAAGTCAAAGTAGCTACTTTTTTACGTGTTTTTATTTCTCGATCTTTAATTTATCATTATGGCTCGATGTTAATTTATCTATTTTGCATAAAAAGATCTGAAATTGTTATTATTTTTATAAATATTTTTAAGTTATATCAAAATTAAAAACCTAATTTAAGGTGAGCCAAATCCAGACCAATAACTAATAATTAATCAGAGACAGGCCTGAAGTAAAAATAAGTCGATAGTAAATATTTATATAATACTAAATCTAATATTATATCTTATACAATTTCATAACA
The DNA here is from genome assembly GCA_947093115.1 of Brenthis daphne. NCBI lineage: Eukaryota > Metazoa > Arthropoda > Insecta > Lepidoptera > Nymphalidae > Brenthis > Brenthis daphne. The sequence goes on from OX352476.1 coordinate 1,406,694, forward strand.
CTCTACTGATAAAGTTTTCCAGCATCCTCGAACTTCAGCCATTCGAAGGGCGAACTCATGACGCTGGTATTTGTCAGATTTTTTAATATGAAACTTTACGGGTCATCTTATAAATTTCTGTTTTTCTCATTTCGAAGTTTTGGTCACGAAAAGTTAAGAATGAAATATAATGAGGCCCCCAACTTTAAATTAACGCGTTTTAGAACATTTTTGCATACTAACATACCATTTACTTTCTAATATTTAGATAACCTCTGTAAAGAAAACTCTTAAAAAATCTGAATAATATGATTTCAAATTGAATAGGTATTAAATTATTTATTTTACAAAATATTGCTTGGGCTATCTTCGACTATAATCTTATAGAGAGAGCAAAATTAGATTTTATAAAGGTAGATCCCCCAGATAGTTGCTTAAATTTTCAAGTTTTCCAGCAAAATCAAAACTTCAAGCAAAATCAAGTAAAAATATTTTTGCAGGTTTTAGGTTGCAAAATAAGTTCTTGCGAAATTTTATCAAAATCTGTTCAGCGGTTTAAGCGTGAAAAATTTTCATTTATGATTATTATTATTTTATAATAGTACTAGCGACTCACCCTTGCTTCGCTCGGGTTCAACCCTAGCTTGCTTCCCAGTACATACTTTCATCCCCATTTTCACCCCTTAAGGGATGATTTCTGAGAAAAAGTATCCTAGGTCCTTCCCAGGGTCTCGAACTATCTTCTTAACAAATTTCATCTAAACCGGTTCAGTAGATCCAGAGATTACCCCCTACAACGTCACAAATTTTTACCTCTTTATAAAATTAGTATATGTAGATAGATGGATTACTATAGTAATACCATTAAACATTACATACTTAATAAGACGTGTAAAAAACCTTCAAAATTCATTGTCAACATTTCACCATTCAAATTTATAGTATAGCTCTAAAACCCAGTGCTATTTACATATAATGAAGTCTAAAAATATCCCAGAAACATAAAACACTCGTCCGAATCCAATTTCGTGTGAAAATAATACTTCACTGCATCAAATACTTTGCATCGTAAAACCCTGCGTTTTACGATTGCTAACCTAACCTTTTATTTTGCAAAGTACCTGATCATTTATACGGTATTCTTTGAAACATTGCTATACTGTAGATATTATCTATACATATAAGAAAATTGGAACCAAGCCGAATCTGTACATTTGGTATGGTGATAACGGATTATCCGGGTCAACATATAGATATTTTCCCGCACTAAAATGTATCCTATAAGTTGACCCGGATAAACCGCTATCACCATACCAAATTTCATCAAAATCCCTCCAGTGGTTTTTCCGTGATGCGGTAACAGACAGACAGACAGACAAAAATTCTATAGCTCTAGGCCTCTGTATCGATAATAATGTCTATTTAAATAAGATTTTCCAATAATATTCGACAGATTTTATTTGATGATGATTTAGAAAAAACTTAGAATTTTATTATATGTATGTATAGATAACAATGACTTGTCAGACATACTATATGTATACCTATTATAAGGATAAATCCACTATTTTAATATTTGATAATTAATCTGTGACTAAGTACATCAAGCTGTCAAGAGTCTTTTGTCAAGTTGACTTTACTTTTTCTCGGGCTAGCGCGATATACGAATCGGTGCATCACTGGATAGTTTTTGTTAAAGAATTCACAAACCAGAAATTAATACAAGAGTTTAAAAGTAAATAATTAATTGTTAGATTTATGTAATAAAGTTTCTAGTATTGTTCTTTAGTGTTTATATCAGAAGTGGGATCGGCCACTTCACCTTTTGTTAATTTCTGGTTATTGTTACATATTTTTATTGAAAAAGCGTAAGTAATTGTGATAATGAGTAAAGGTAAGCGTATGCGTAGTCGTTCAAGAGAGCGTAGTACTTCGAAACGACGCCGAAGTTCTCGCAGTCGCTCTACTCGTAATTCGGAATTGTGCGAATCTTTACGATCTATTGTTACTCGTTTAAATGCATTAGAAGATAGGTCATCGGTGACGGCGTCAACTAATAATAATTGTAATGTTGAATTAAGCACTACGACTAGTGATTCTACTAAGGAGATTGTTGAGGCTATACATTCCTTAAAAACTAGTTGTTCCCGTGATTATTACGTGTCTAATTTCGATTCTAACGTGCATAACGTTGATTCTTGGTTCGATGAGGTAGACCGCGCGCAAAGTATTAATAAATGGAGTGATGTTGAATGTTTATCACGTATAGGTAACTGCCTCAAGGGTGACGCTAAGTCATGGCTAAATGATTGGGTTACTGCGGATCGCTCGTGGAGTAACTTTAAGAAAGATTTTAAATCTTTATGTGTAAAAAATATTGATGTGGCTAGTATTTTGTACGACGTCATGAGTACTAATTCCGACGCTTACCCAACTTTTGCTGAATATGCTCGACGATCCTTACTGCGTTTGCGTATGGTAAAAGGGTTGAGTGAGGAACTTATAAGCGCAATCGTTATCCGTGGAATTACCGATCCGCATGTAAAAGCGTCGGCTACAAATGAAAAACTTATGCCGTGTGATATAGTTAGTTACGTATCCACCTTCATTAAGCCAGCTGTAGTTAAAAATGATCATCACTTATCTCATAGTGCCCCAATTCATAGGCAGGTAGTAAAACCACGTGTTGTTAAGCGTACGGCTCCACCGGCAAGTTTCAAATGCTTTTCATGTGGTTTAGCGGGACATAAACAAGCCACGTGTCCGAAAAACCAAATACCGTCTTCTTGTACTACTACGACCAATAATGATATAAAGACGAATTCTAAAATAACTTGTGCGTATTGTAAAAAGTTAGGTCATCATATCAACGTTTGTTTTGCTAAGCAGCGTTCCGATCAGAGGAAGAGTAATGTTAATTTTTGTTCCTCGCCTAATTTAAATGATTATAGGGATGTCATGGTTGGAGTGGTTCAAGGGATGCCTATTGATATTCTTATAGACAGCGGTGCTTTAGACGTGTCTCTTATTTCATCCTCCGTTATTAATCATTTATCATGTGCTTTGAAACCAATATACCGTGAGTTAAAAGGTGTCGGTCATACTATCACTCGAGTATTTTCTTTTGTAACTCTCTTAATTGAATTTGAAGAAATCACACTTGAAGTTGATTTATTAGTTGTACCTAGTGAAAGTATGAATGCACCAATTATTATCGGTACAGACGTACTTAATCGTGAAGGCGTGATGTATGTGCGTACCAAATATTACCAGCGTTTAACTTGTAGTGCAGCAAAAGTGTCGGCTATAGAAGCGAATGAGCATCCTATCAAGACCTCATTGATCGGGAACGATTATGAAAAGCTTCAAATAATTTTGAAGAAATTCTCAAACTTCATGATTACTGGAGTTGCTACGTCAACTGTAACTACAGGTAGCATGCACATTCGCTTAAACAGTGATGCACCTGTATATTATAGACCTTACAAATTATCGATTAACGAAAAATTGAAAGTCCGCGAAATAATTCAAGATCTTCTATCGAAAGGAATTATTCGTGAATCGGAATCTGCGTACGCAAGTCCAATACTTTTGATAAAGAAAAAAGACGGGACGGATCGGATGTGTGTCGATTTTCGCGCTTTAAATAGGGTGACAATAAAAGATAGGTATCCTCTACCGTTAATCGAGGATCACATAGATCGTTTAGGTAAGGGTCGTTACTTTACAACTCTAGACATGGCCTCTGGGTTCCATCAGATTTGCTTAGATGATGCCTCAATTCCGTTAACCGGTTTCGTAACACCTGAGGGCCATTACGAATATTTGAAAATGCCTTTCGGACTTGCTAATGCGCCAGTGGTTTTTCAGCGTATTATTAGTAATACACTACGTTCTTTTATAAATGACGGGAAGGTCATGGTTTATATCGATGATGTTTTGTTAGTTAGTGAAACCATTGAGGAAGGATTACAGCTTTTGCAAGATGTTTTGCGTACGTTAACGGATGCTGGGTTTTCTCTAAATATGAAAAAATGTACATTTGTAAACACGGAAATTGAATATTTAGGTCGGCTTATTTCAAACGGTGAAGTGCGTCCCTCTAAATCTAAAATAACTGCGTTAGTTAATTCTCCTGTCCCTGAAAATATTCGCCAGATTAGACAGTTTTTGGGATTAGCCGGGTATTTTCGAAAATATATAAAAAACTATGCTCTTAAAACCTCGTGTATTGCTCGTTTGACAAAAAAAGACGTAGAATTTAAATGGGGCGAAGAACAAGAGCAAACACGGCAGGACCTTATCAAGTGTTTGACGAACGAACCAGTCCTTGCCATTTTTGACCCAGATCTTGTAACTGAAGTTCATACTGACGCTAGCAGTCTTGGGTATGGCGCTGTTTTGCTTCAAATTCGTAAGGATGGTAGTAAGTGTGTTGTTGCGTACTACAGTCAGGTTACACGTGGGGCAGAGGTTCGGTACCATTCTTACGAATTAGAAACTTTGGCAGTGGTCAAAGCGTTGCGGCATTTTCGTCATTATCTAATCGGCATTGAATTTAAGGTGATCACTGACTGTAACGCTCTTAAAGCCACACAAAATAAAAAAGATTTATTACCTCGTGTAGCAAGATGGTGGGTTTACCTACAGGACTTTTCGTTTACAATCGTGTACCGAAAAGGTGTTTTAATGCCTCACGCCGACTATCTGAGTCGCAATCCTATCCGCGTTATAAATCATATTGATAGACCGCGGAACTGGGCACAAATAGCGCAATCAGGCGATGAAGAAACGCAAAAACTAATTAACCAGTTAGATGAGGGACAACTAGATGCAAATCGTTATCAAAAAAGAACGATATACTTTATTACAAATATACGCCTTTAGGGGGTCAACCACGTTTACTCTGCTACATTCCTAAAGGTTATCGTTTGAGTTTATTAAGAATTTTTCATGACGAAAATTGTCACATGGGAGTAGATAAAACGGTTGGACTAATTTTAAATCACTTTTGGTTTCCGGGCCTTTTTGCATTTGTAAAAAAATATATAAGTCATTGTTTAATTTGTATTGCCCATAAAAGAGCCCCGCGAGCCCCATTACAGCTTATTACATCTTGGCCTAAGCCAGATACTGTTTTTCACACGCTCCATCTAGATGTCTTTGGCCCTTTACCGGAATCTCATGGTTATAAGCATGTTATGATAGTAGTAGATGCCTTCTCTAAATATTGTCTTCTGTACCCTTTGCGCAAACAAGACGTTGAAGAGCTTCAGCGTGTGATGAAAAATGTAATGTCCTTATTTGGTACCCCTCGACTTATTGTTACTGACAGGGGTCGAATGTTCGAATCGACTGTATTTGTAAATTGGATGAATGATTCTGGTTGTAACATCCACCATATAACACCCGAGATGCACCACGCGAATGGCCAAGTAGAGAGATACGTGCGTACGGTACTTAATATGCTGCGTATAGAGACGAACTATAAGAAAAATGATTGGTCTGAAGAGCTATGGCGTTTACAGCTTGTGCTTAATATCACTAAGCAAAAGACGACTCAAACTTCTCCATTAAATCTTATGATTGGTAGTGAAGGTGCTACTCCTGTAATCCAAGCTTTGGTTCGTGACGTAACAGTTGATTGTTCAGCAACTAATCGCCAATCTTTGAGGGAATTAGCCAGGCAAAGGACGACCGAGCGTCTTAAAGACAATCAAAAGCAGCAGGATGAATACGTCAATAAGGGACGTAAGCCACCTCAAGTATTTCAAGTCAACGATTTGGTTTTTGTAATTAAGTACGCGCAATCCAAAGGAAAATTGGATCCTGGTATGCGTGGTCCTTATAAAGTGACAAGGGTCCTTGAGAATGGGCGCTATGAATTGCAGCTTTTGACTGGAGCCTATGGAAAGTTGACTTATGCCGGGGCACAGTTTATGGTGTCGTGGAAGGGGGAATGGACTCCTGATGAATGTGCTGCTTTCTTTGTTAGTAAGTAACTTCCTCTTCCTTGAATACTAGACCTTAATGTGTTATGTCTAGTCTTGTGTGTGTATACTAGACCTTGATGTGTTATGTCTAGTCTTGTGTGTATACTAGACCTTGATGTGTTATGTCTAGTCTTGTGTGTATACTAGACCTTGTGTGTAATGTCTAGTCTTGTGTGTATACTAGACCTTGATGTGTTATGTCTAGTCTTGTGTGTATACTAGACCTTGTGTGTAATGTCTAGTCTTGTGTGTATACTAGACCTTGATGTGTTATGTCTAGTCTTGTGTGTATACTAGACCTTTATGTGTTATGTCTAGTCTTGTGTGTATACTAGAACTTGATGTGTTATGTCTAACTTTGTGAAAATACTAGATCCTGTGTTTGATATGTTTAGCCTTGTGCCTTTTGAATGTGCAATCTATCTTTGTGATGTTTATCATTTCACAGATTGCATTATGTAACATTGAAATTGACAATGACTTTTTGCTTGTAACTTTTTAGGTGCAGACCACTCAGATGAGTTAATGACCTCCTCATATGCAGATGATATGGATGTTGATATTGCTGGAACTCGAAACCGTTGCAATGAAGAAGATGCCCCTTTTCAGCCTGACGAGGGCGTCAGAATGTCAGGAGAGGCCGTATAAGGATAAATCCACTATTTTAATATTTGATAATTAATCTGTGACTAAGTACATCAAGCTGTCAAGAGTCTTTTGTCAAGTTGACTTTACTTTTTCTCGGGCTAGCGCGATATACGAATCGGTGCATCACTGGATAGTTTTTGTTAAAGAATTCACAAACCAGAAATTAATACAAGAGTTTAAAAGTAAATAATTAATTGTTAGATTTATGTAATAAAGTTTCTAGTATTGTTCTTTAGTGTTTATACTATAATAATAAAATTAATGATTTATTCATATTTTCTCGAAGCGTACGATATTGAAAATAAATTCATAATAAATGACTACCCAACTCCATTTCCGCTTTCACGCCCCTTATCGCTCGTTCAAGTTAAACTTTTCCATGGGATTATATTTAAATGAAATTTTTTTAACGTTGAAATAAAAAATATTAACATATCACACCAAGGCTGATATTTTTGCATGATTTACTTTTATTATTCATCTACTAAATTGATTTTATGACTTAAATAATCTCGGGTCAACATAATTACCATTTTTAAATAAAACTCGGAACTTTCGGAATTTTTCGTGGATATATTTCGATTTTTGGTTCCCGACGTTTCGAATGCTTTACAGCAATCATGTTCACGGGAGAGTCTAGCCTACTTAAAATGTATTAAGACATTATAAATAGTTGTTAAAAACAGCCTAACCACAAAAGAAAAAAATGAATTCAAAAAATTCAAAAAATTCAAAAATCTTTATAATTTTAATAAGTTTTACAATTGAATATGGAATATTAATTATTTAATTTTAACTTTTATTATTATAATTATTACAATTTTTTAGAACACTTTATTAATTAGTAGTCTTATTTAGTGTTACCTATATTATATTTAAAAACATAAAAATCCGAAAAGATACGAGTAGTTTTATTTAAATGTCAAATATTCGCGAAAATATAAGAAAGTATAATGATTACCAATTGCTAATACAGTACAGGAAAACATGTCGAGGAAACCTGCACATGTGAGAGAACTTATCAAGTTTTGAAAAGTTCATTTGAACTCCGCCAAACTCCACCGCACTTGGCCATCGTCGTAGGTTATAGCCTTATATAGCCTGAATCCCGGACGTTAGAAAAGGCTGAACACACATTATTTTAACTTGGATATTATAAATATTATGAAATTCATATATCCATATCCATGATAATATTATAAATGTGAAAGTGTGTTTGTTTGTTTGTCTTTCTTTCACATCGAAACGGCTCGGCGGATTGGCGTGATTTTTTGTGCGGAGATATTTGGAGGGCTGGAGAGTGACATAGGCTACTTTTTACCGTGGGAAAACCTGTTATAATATAATATAAAAAAATATTTATGATCAGAATTACTTGAAACTTGGTATAAATGCTCTTCAATACAATTAATTAAATACGGGATTTAGCATTTTCCGAAATTCATCCCATAAGTGGTAAAATAGGGGATGAAAGTTTGTATGAGACGTACCATTTTAGATGTAGTTTAGATTGTAGTTTTAGCACGAGCCATGCCGCGGGTTCTGCTAGTAATATAATAAATGTATACTATTAAGAAAGATAAAGCGTTTTAAGTAAAATTAAAAAAAAAGATAATATACAATATAAAAAAATATGGATTTTTTTGCTCTGAGCTGTCAAAAATTTAAATATTTTTTTTAAATAAAATCGATCTTCTTAAATTGTTGCAAATATTAAAGAAATGTTGGTCATTAAATAAAAGTTTATTTTAAACTATAACCAGACTTTCGAAGTAAAACCTTGTCTTTTCGATGTAAGCTGTAACGTTCTTATATTTTTTTCTTTAATTTTTTAATCTATACCCGATTAAGTAAAGTGTCAATCTAAAATTCAAACTTTGCGAAGTTAAGTTCCTCTAAGAATTATCACTTTAAAAGTATTTTTCGTTTCCAGAAGCTATTAAGGAGTCTTCACTCTAATTTCTCATTTAGATACCAAGTTTAATCTAGGCCGAATATTTCTAAGGGCTATCTTATCTAAAATTGTTGATAGTAAATATAAGGGGTCTTTTGAGATCAATGTTTTATTAGTTTTAGAATAAAGTTGCTTGCGACTATATGATTTAAAGTTTACTTAAGTACAGATACATATTTATATTTCTATCTATCTAAGCTGAAATACTAATAATAATTAAGATTTTAGCTACTGTAGATGCTATATTGTAATTATTTATAGTATGTTATAGTATATATATAAAATAAAATTCTGAGTTGAATCTGTATATGAAATTCTTTTTTGAAAATCTTGTTGAAATAGTCATTATTAACGATACAGAGGCCGAATTTATAGTTTTTTGAATTTTTGTCAGTCTGTGTGTCTGGGAATTTATCACGAGAAAACCACTGTACAGATTTTGATAAAATTATGTAGTAGTATTATGATAGCTGGTTCAGATAACCGTTCAACATATAGGATACTTTTTACTGCGGGAAAATATCTCATCTCTGTGAAATCTATACTAAACGTCAAAATGAATCTAGGGAAGAACCCGAGCAAAGCTAATATAATATGTATTTTAAATTTGTTTCTTTTAATAAGATATAGTAAAAATGTTTAAATCTGTAAATATGTTATATGTACATAATTACAAACGGATACTTTAAATAAATAATCAAATAAATTTTATTAGTATAAATAATAATACATTCTTTGTTAGTAAAATTATAATTTCAAAATTTTATGTATATTTAATATATTCGACTGAGGACATGAGTCATGGAGGCCTCCCATGGGAAAAAGCGGAACTACAGCTCATGTACTCGTACAAACAATCAAAATATATTACCGCGAACTTGGCTAGAATGCTGTTGGAACTAGCTCGAATCCTGCACACAAGGGACGCTTACCGAGCACTGTAAAAAACGTGGCAGTCCCAACAGCATTTTAAGCGTATTACTATAGTAAACACATTAATAAAAGCAGTAGTAGCCCCGTGGTGATACGCTCGCTTGGGAAACCGAATGAAGCGGGTTCAAATCCCAGGTCTCACACTTCTGATATTTTCATGTTAAACGTATATATTTTCATGTAAATAATTTTTAACATGATTATCACTTGTCCTACGGTGAAGGAAAACATTTTGAACAAACTTGCATGTCTGAGAGAACCTAACAAGTTAGCGAAAGACATAAGAAGTCCACCAATCCGCACGTGGTCAGCGTAGTGGACTATGGCCAAACCCCCATGTAGTAAAGTGAGACCCGTGCCCAGCAGTGGGACGATAAAAAAAACTTAATACATTATAGTAGCTACGAAGAGATGCAAACAAAATAAGAAAACTGCAAGATGCAAGTATAAAATGCGGAAACCTCGAATTTGGTTTAAAAAGCATAATATCAATAAAATTTACCTTTCAGAACAAATTCGTATAGAATTTCAGTATTCTAATACATTTTACCAACTTGGTTGGCAGATCACCTTATTATGCATATATTTGCTTTTTAAAATTAATTTGCTCATATGAAGGCATTAAAATGTTAAATTTTGTGCATTTAATGAACGTCTGATTAAAAGTAATAAATGGCCGAGGTAATGGCCATTCAATGAAATGAGCAGCCTCACAAAGCTTCACTACGTAATAACTAAAATTAAACATGATTTTATTCGACAAAATGATTTACGTTATTAGTTACAATGAACTAATTGAGGAAATAGTATTTTGTTTTATACTAGTGGGTTACCCTCGCTTGGGCTCTTGCGACTTCATAAAAAAATCTAATTTGTCAAAATATTACATGTATGTGTTCACCTTTTACCAAACGATCAGTCAGATCACGCACATGTACATGCGCATGCGCAAGCCACACGCACGCACACACACACACTCATACACACACACACACACACATACTCACACACACACGCACAGAAACTTTCATTTTTACAATAGCACTATGATAATATCTTATCATGCTGTTTGTAGAGTTTCTTAATAATATTAAATACGTTCGTTACTCTTTATATTTGTCCAACTTCAAAACGGAGGTGGTATTTATCGCGATATTTTATCTATTTTATATATTACTAGCGGCTCACCCTCGCTTTGCTCGGGTTCGTCCCTAAGTGCGTTTTAACGGTTAGTATGGAATAGATAGACTATATACATAGGTATGATGAGTTTTCGGTTGTATTATAATGTGTTTTCCCATAAGAATGAGATAATCTCCCGCAGTAAAACTAACCTACTAGTAGAGTGACTTTCTCCAGCCCTCTAATTTTCCTCTAAATCTCCACACAAAAAATCACGTCAATCCGTCACTCTGTTTCGACGTGAAAGACGGACGAACAAAAAAATAAACAAACACACTTTCACATTTATAATATTAAGTATGGAAGTATGGATATCTGCCATATTTAACTGTAGAGCAATTTTTGAAATAGATATGATTTCTTGTAAAGTTATTTTTTAGTTGGTGTACCATTTATTCCTAAAATAAAACGTTTTACCATTGAATCAAATTGAGACATTTCTGTCAGCGTTACATATCTAAATTCCATTAAGTTATATTATTATTATCCCTCTTCTGTTACATTATAGCCTATTTACATGTTATAGGTACCAATAAAATCTGCCAAATCAATATAAGAGCAGACCAACTCTACGTATTTGTGACATATCTCCGATGACCCGAAAGCTTCACTAGTAAAATAATCAAGAAGATTAAACGTACAAGTTGCTATGCTTCTAATGAAATGATATTGGTCGTGAATAACAAAACTTGATGAAACTTTTTGCACATCTAATAAAGTTGGTACGAGATTGATATTCCTAAGTAAGGTTGATCCTTAATTTAGAAGTTGTACTGCAAATTTGTCTGAAATAATATTATGTAATCTTGCGAAAACAAAAGGTAAATGTGAGAAAATTAATTAAAACAGGTTAAATGTAAATTGTTGTACCAGTTAGGTATTTTACCTTAAAAATATAGGTACTAAGGTTGGGTATTTTTCGGCTGTTTGTTACGCGATATCTTCGTCAAATATGGTCCAATTTTCTTCATAAACTTTTCTAAGAATTAAAATACCTTAATAGTGATATTTTTCTGTGAAGATAGAAAAATGGCTTTCAATGTAATTTTGAAGTCAGTGTATATTTCGTCTGTACGTCGTAGCGCTCTTTCATTGTCTGGTATTACTTATGTATAGAAGATCGATACCTTTAATTAGCGATATGAATATTTTTTATGGAAATTTAAAATCCAGTTCCATTCAATTCTATCAATTCAGTTCCATTCCATTGAAATTTAATATTTTTAATAGTTTTTAATAATTTTTAATAATAAATTCAAATGAAATGTTATAGAATTTTTAGTTAAGATGGTTAGAAGACATCTAAGAACTTCTTTTCTCTAAATTACTGTCTGCTCTGTTTGTGTTATTTTCTTAATTAACACAAGTTTATCTTGATTGCTTTAAGTTATATTTATTGTACAGGATTTATTATTTTACTTTCATCCATTCCCATGATGCAATCTAATACTTGTCAAATTTCATTAAAGCGTGTTTAGATTAAACGTGAAAAAAGTAAAAACAATGTACGCGTGTTTATGTCGTAACATCAATATATTATGTTTACAAACTGAGTATTTTATAGTAACTTATATTGCGATAACCCATAGAAACCACCTAATGTATCGAGATACAAAATAGCTTTAAAGTCTTAGTTATAAATTAACTTTTTCTTAAAAAAAGGCCGTTCATTTTTTCCTTGTTGCGTGAAGGATAGGGATAGGGATAAACTAAAAAAAACTTTTGCATAGTGAATATAATAATAAGAATACTACGTGTTTTGTATGTTCAAATGTGTAAAATTTTAATTCGCCTTCAAGGAAATTCCAATGTAAAATGTGGGTAATTTTATTTTGGTATATTATAAAGTTATATATTACTAGCAGAATCCGCGGCTTCGCTCGCGCTAAAACTACGAAAAAATCTCTAAAAAGGTAGTTTCGTACGAACTTTTATCCTCGTATACGATAGATTTTGAAAAATTCTAAGACACATATTTATTTAATTTTATTGAAGAGTATATATACCAAGTTCCAAGTAATTCTGATAATAAATATTTTTATGGATTGTATTATAACGTGTTTTCCTGTAGAAATTAAGTAATCTCCCGGGATAAAAAGTACTGTCACTCTCCAGCCGTCCAACTATCTCCACACAAAAAATCACGCCAATCATTTACTCCGTTTCGACATGATGAAGGATAAACAAAAACAAACAAACACACTTTCAAATTTATCATATTAGTATGGATTTGTATTATTATCAACTAAAATTGTATTATTTAAAAAAATATCGGCCAAGTGCGAGTCGGTCTCGCACATGAAGGGTTCCGTACAATCCCCCCCAACGTGCGTTCACCTTGTCGTGGTGGGGGGGCTCAGTAGTGCCCGGCAACCCAACCGGGCGCGAAGCCAAGAAACGCACAGGGAGGTGGCCCACTTCGGTGGGCGGTGGGAGGTGGCCCTCTTCGGAGGGCAGTGTACCATGCGGGTTGCTCCTGGTACTTCTCTGATAGCAGAGTGGACTGTGGAGCAACCCCGTGGTTGTTGTGGTCTGCTTCGGCAGACCTGCCGTCGGGGCGTCGTAGTTGAATGCGTAAGCGATGCTGCGACGCCCCATTAAGACGGGGGAAGGTTTTGTTGGGTTTTAGTGGGTAGTACTGGCTGTATTACGCCGGTGAGTCCCACACGTCGTGCGTAAATGCATTTCCCAACGTTAAAAAAAAAAAAAAAAGGGTTCCGTACAATAATCGTTTTTTTTTTAATTCGCAAGGCAGCCTTTTTGAAATTCGACATCTTGATTTTTATTATTTGTTGTTATAACCGCAATAGAAATACATACTCCGTGAGAATTTCAACTTTGTACCTATTACGATTTATTGAGATACAGCCCTCTGACAGACGGACGGACGGAAGGACGGACAACGGAGGCTTAGTAATAGGGTTCCGTTGGCACCCTTCGGGTTCGGAACCCTAAAAACGATTAGTAGTCTGTAAACAAATTTGTCCCTCTCTTTAATAATCCTAAAAACATAAATAATATAATACTTGTTTCTTATTTTTAAGTGAAAATTGTAATTGTTATCAAAATTGTACAAATTAAAACTGAAAAACTTAATTCATTTTCTTTCATAAATAAAAGCTATTATATATAGCTAATAATAAAAGAATCAAACAAAACGCTGCATTTGTATACGAATTGAACTGTCTATTGTTCATAACAAGTTTTTAAACATTATATTGTATTATACAATATATTTGGACAATTGGGCTACTATAAGTGCAAAAGTTTATATATGTATATCATATGTATGTTTGTTAGTCCTTAATGCTAATACCATCTAAACATGACCTAGAGTAACATATAGTCTACTTTTACCATAGTGCGAGACATTTTCGGACACTTCTTGTTCTCCCATGAAGGCTAAGGAATACTTATCTGCAGTTTTAAATATGATCAACATACTTTAACTTATTTTTTTAAATAATATTATAATAATTCTATCATGATTTAACACATTTTCATCGTACTAATGTTATAAATGCAAAAGTTTGTGAGGATGTATGGATGTCTGGATGTATAGGTGTAGGGATGTTTGTTGCTCTTTCACGCAAAAACTACTGAATGGATTTTGATGAAACTTTATAATAATATAGCTCATACATTATAATACACATAGGCTACTTTTTATCCCGGAAAAATGTAAGGTTCCTTATTTTACTTCTTCCCATATAAAGCAGAGGTACGACAAGTCCAAAACAACAATTAACGGCAGACAAAGAAACTTGCATTAACTAATATAAATAGCGGTAATAAAGTTACATGAAAAAATAAAAATGAGTGAAAATACCAAAATTGCAGAGAATTTAATATTACGGAAATAATAAAATTTGAACAGTCATTTTTTCCCTCCGGCCAATAGAATGGAGTTAAACATATATACGTTCGGTTGTAACATAAAGGCGTACATATAAAACCACACTAACATTATTATGAGAAATTGTATTTGTAGAGCTATTCTTCTAACGAATTGACATTATTTTTATCGATTTCTATACAGAAAAGGGACTTAACTAATATCTACTACTTTAAAATTGTAATAAATCAATCTATCTATACAGATAAATAAAATTGAATGTCTGTTTGTAATGTTAAAATTACAACTTTTTACTAAATGCATAATATGAAACTATAAACGGTACTTTTAAGAAAAACACAATTTTTAAATTTTTGGTCTGTTTGTCTGTTTGTTCCGACTAACCCCCGAAACGGCTAAACAACTTTTGACGGGGCTTTTACTGGCAGATAGCTGATGTTAGTCTGCTGATGGGAGTCTTATGCCACTTTTATTTTAGAAAAAGAATTAGGGTTCCGCGCAAAAATAATAAAACGCACCCAAGTGAAGCGAGGGTAAGCAGCTAGTGTTGGATAAAAACAGTAAAATTAGAATTTTTAATTGTGAACCGATGTATATTCAATTATACATTAGGAATATTTCTATATTCCAAAAAAAGGATCCACATCTTTGGATGCAGTTATTTAAGATGATTTGGAATTGGTGTACCTTTTTAGTGTAGTATATCAAGTTTCTGTAGGAAATATTGCAAAACGTTTCTAAAAAGTATATAGAAGAAAAGTCCAAAGTCAGCTTAGTTGGTTCGCAGGTGTCGTATATTATTCTCCTTAGCCTTTTTAGAAAGCGCAATATGTGGAATATTTTTAAACACAAACTAGGTTATAGGGGCAAGGAGATCCGGTATAAAGCTTATAACACGGTCGCTTAGTAAAATTTTAAGAGAAGCGTATTTATATTTATAATATGCTTTTTAAACATTTCTGCCGTCCTCCATATATTTAAGTAATTTCAGGTACAGCAATTTTAGTCTTTACTTTCATCATATCATAAAGTCCTGGATTTTCGTCACAGTCCAAAATATTTGTGGATTTTTCCGTCAAGAAATACTCCTAAGATTTGATCCCGACTACGAGTTTAGAACTTTATATGTGGAACGCTGAATGAAAACATTGTGAGGAAACTTGCTTGTCTTAAGAAATTCAATTAATTTTCGAAAGACATGTCAAGTCCGCCAGCCCGCACTTGGCTAGCTTGGTGGGCTTTGGCGTGATCGCACTTGAATTGATTGAAGACCCAACAGTGAGATGTTAAAAATTTTAAAAGGCTGTATTATAATAATTTAATTTATGATACATTATTATGTTAAATTCTTGTGCTTTAATACAATTGAGCTGTCAAGGTTCTTCATCTTCATAAGGTACATTTTTAGTATCATGGGTAGCTATCCCCATAAGTCTACGAAACTAGTAATGTTACTGAGTGATATTGGATGATGCCACCATGACATCGGTTGGAATTTTTTTATATTCCTTATGTCATGTTTCCTTATAATTTGACGACACGTTTGGCTCAGTGTGTAGTGACCCTACTTGCCACGCAAGCGGTGGCGGGTTCGAGTCCCGCTGGGGGCATTCATTTGTGTAATGAGCACGAATGTTTGTACTCCAGTCATGGTTGTTTATATTTATAATATGTATGTATTTAAATTTATATATGTATAGTGTATCAACTATCTGGTATCCATAACACAAGCCTTGTAGCTTACCATAGAACTGGATGGTGTTGTGTGTTAATGTCTTAACGTATTTATTTATATAAGATATCGAATTGGAGAAAATCGAGATAGCATTATATTAGATGCTATGCATAAAGAGTAATCCATCAAAACTGTCAATACAACGTTAACGCTTTGCCAATATAGCATATTACATTCAAAGAAATTTGAACTTTATTACTCTGGATTACGTCTCATTTTAAAATATTCTAAAACTTTTAATTTTCTGATAACCGGAAATACTTGGAATTATAAGTAAAACAAGCAAAGTTTGTGCTATCCCTTGCGAGAGGGGAAAAGTTAAAGCAGTATTTATTTAAGTATTGAAAATTATATATTATTTATTAGTTAAAAACAAATCTATCTCTCAGGAACCGTACCTTTCTATTATAGTATGTGCTATTCCAGACTACAATCTATTTCTGTGCCAAATTATAGCCAGATCCGTTCAGCCGTTCTGGCATGATTAAGTAACAAGCATCTATTCAAACATCTAAACTTTCACATCTATACATATAATAAAATTGTAACTAAGCCAAATCTAAATAAAATATTTTTTGGAAAATCTTATTGAAATAAACATTATTATCGATACAGAGGCCGAATCTATAGTTTTTAGAATTTTTGTCTGTCTGTCTGTCTGTCTGTTACCGTATCACGTGAAAACACTGGATAGATTTTGATGAAATTTGGTATGGTGATATCTGGTTATCCGGGTTAACGTATAGAATATTTTTTACAGCGGGAAAATATATCGTTTTTGAGAAAAAATACAAAAACTGCAATGTAAGAGTATAATAATATGTAAAACCTTAGAATTTGGTTTTTGGTAATCTGAATGCTAGTATAATATATAGTCTATCTAATCCATACTAACCTTTAAAACGTATGTAGGGACGAACACGAGCGAAGCGGGAGTAAATCGCTAGTGTAGACATAAATAATCTGAAAGAACATATGTCTTCAACTAAGCATGCAATCTAATAAATGTTTCAGACTGTCGTTGTGAAATAAACTCTGCTACTAATTGCTTTCACGAGCGTTACAATTGTAATGCAGATGTAAAATATTTAAACCTTTTTATATCTACACTCTTCATATAAAAATGGTTTAAAAATTTAATTGTGAATGTTTAAAAAAATGTTTTAGAATTTTTCGGATTGTAATTACGAGATCTATACAGATAAATAAAATTGAAGTGTCTGTTTGTAATGTCAAAATAACAGCGTTTTACTAAATGCATATGAAATTATATACGGTACCTACCTACTTATAAGAAAAACATAATTTTTTTTTTAATTATGTCTGTCTGTCTGTTTGTTTGTTCCGGATAATCTCTGGAACGGCTGAAGTGATTTTGACGGGACTTTCATTGGAAGAAAAAAATTAAAACGTGCCTGAAATAAAGTAATAATTTAAAACTTTAATAAGTAAAATTAAAGTATGTAATTAAGTTCTGTATTATGTGTTTTTTTTTAGAATTATAAAAATACGTATTTCTTCTATATTTCCCTCGTTTTGAAAAAAAGAATATATATATATATATGTCTCGTAGCTTACCATGGAACTGTATGGGGTTTGTTAATGTCCGAACATATTTATTAGGTATTATTTAGCTTATTGACTAACTACTTAGCGTTTAACAGCGAAAAGGAACCATGTATAATAAAATTAGGAAAGAAATCATGAAAATTGCCTCGAAATAAATTCTATTTACCCCTGAAAATGTAACTAACATCCAGTAAATTGTATTTGACCCCATCCTATCCGGTCAGATTATTCTAATAGTCGCTATATATTCCGCCTAGGGCGGGCGGGAACGGGAGACTTCGCTTCTTATTATGCATAAACAGCCTATTTTTCGTAATAAACCTGCTTTAATAAGGCAATTTAATTAAGAATATTTTGAAATATTAATGTTGATACTTAGCTTTGGAGAAAATTTCGCAGTACGCTGCGAAATAATGTCTCTTGGTAAAAATCTGATGAAACTGTTATGGAATGGATGTATATCTAACTGTATAAAGATCAAATATTTAAATTAAGTATAAAATACTTAAATTTTTATTTCGTGAAAATCAATAAGTCTATCACCAGCTCGAAAAAATGCCCTTAGGGTTGAAGCAAATTTTTGGAGAATTGGCGATATATACTCAGCGGTATTTTAAATATTTATCTACCATTTATTAAATAAAATAATGAATAACATACGATTTTTCTTAAATATTAATATTTTATAAAACGATTAATAATAATACATTTTAATTAAGTAATTATTTTATGAAATATATAAGAAGTTTTAATCTAGTCGGTCCATCGGTCCAGTCGTTTTGGGGATTAGTCGGAACAAATTGACTGACAGACAAAAATTTTAAAAATTGTTTTTTTCTCATAAATACTGTATATACATTTTCATATGCATTTAGTAAAAAAAATTATTTTGCCATTACAAACAGACACTTCAGTTTTATTTATTTGTATAGATAATATTGTATTTACAATAAAAACCAAATGCTCAAATTGTATAGTTCCACACGTGTTTTCCATATCGTATTAAACTTTTGCTTTCTGCTACACCGAGCTTCCTTCTTTATTTTATTACTGAAAAGGTATCTTTATTTGTTACATTTGAAAGTTTATTTTCGTTTGCACATATTCAACAATATAGTGAACCATTTAGGCTGTATTGACACTTTTGATGGATTGAATTGAGTAATGTGAGAAATTACTTTCTTATAGTACAGAAAATTTTTGCTTTTTACAACACAACTAATACACCTTTTTGTGTTTTCTTAAAATTGCGTATGTATTGTTTGTATGTATTCAGCCATTTTTCACGTCCCACTGCTGGGCACGGGCCTGCCTTCAATACGAGGGAAATCAGGCCATAGTCCACCACGCTGGCCAAGAGCGGGTTGGCGAACTTCACATGTATTTTGAAAACTTGCTAGGTTCTCTCAGACATGTAGGTTTCCTCACGATGTTTTCCTTTACCGTTGAGGTAAGTGGTAATCATGTTGGAAAAGATTTGCACATGAAAATATCAGAGGTTCGAGACCCGGGATTTGAACCCGCTTCACTCGGTTTCCCAAGCGAGCGCGTTACCACTGGGCTACCACTGCCTTTTTTTAATTGCGTAAGATGCGAAAAATGTTCTGCCAAGAACACGTAGATGGTCTTCTTGCTATTGACTAGTTCAGGGATTAATCAAAATATCAACCCCTTCTATGTCAGTTTGCTATTTCCTACACCTAAGGGATGCCTGCAAGAAATTGCTGTTTTATTGGTCCACACTACAGTACCAATCATACCATTTTCGGTCCGATATTCGGTAAAATGTTTTTATACAAGCAACGTTGCTGGAATATAATTTGACTGGAATTTGACTCTTACTGCTAGTGTGAATACACTCATCTTTTCTTATATAAAAGTACTTTACAAAACCGATATGAATGTAGGAACGAGCGAATGTATAAAATTATTTGTTAGTCATCCCAAATTTATAAATTTTTAGATTGATTAGACTGATATATATATATATATATATATATATATATATATATATATAGGGTAAAATCGAATTCCAAGATCAATTTATCTATTATTACTAACAATTCCTCCTTTATTTAATTACTTCTACAGAATGCTCTAAAAATGAATATCATTATTTAAACACTATGTCTCTACCGTTGGGTGTAATATGGCGACAATACTTTTAAAATATTAATATTTAAAATATAACAAACTCATATCTTTCTTAGATTTACGTGAATATTTGACATTTTAAATAAAACTATCTTTTTGGATTATTTCGCGGATTTATTTTGATTTTTGGTTCTACAGATGATATATTTTCCTGCAGTAAAAAGTATCCTATATGTTGACCAGGATAACCAGCTATCATCATACCAAATTTTGATCAAAATCTATCCAGTGGTTTTCTCGTGCGTTCTCAGACAGGCAGAAAGAGAAATAGACAAACAGACAAAAATTCTAATAACTGTAGATTCGGCTTCTGTATAGATAATGATGACTATTTCAAAAATTAAAATCTGTACATTAAATATTTTCCAAAGAATATTTAATGTATAGATTCGACTCACTTAGAATTTTATTATATGTATAAAAAATAAATTTTGCTCGTGCTACCCTTGTGCAACAAACAAAGAGAGCATAATGACACTTCATACCGATTTCCGCTATTCGACACCGTGAATATTTTAATAGCGTTGCTTCCTTTGATTTCATTAAACGGCAGCAAACATTGAAGCAATACTTGACTATACGAGTATATTTATAAATTAAAGGCACCAAGCTCACTTTGTGTTAGTTCGTGTTAACCTATATGGATTTTCATACAGTTCAACAATAGAAAGACAAATTATCTAAAACAGTTATAATTTGTGAACATTTTCAAAATAAGCCACCGCCATGATGATATTTGTAAATTGAATTGGTAAGAATCGTCCCTTTTGAGAATATCAGTAAAATTATTCATCCGAAGGATATTTAGAGAGAGGATCACTATTGTGATTGATTAAAGTGATTGTTGGGTAAGTTAAATGGGACTTTTCATTCTTTTTAATTCCTGAAGCATGAACGGGTTACTAAAGTAATATGATGTATACAAAGCTGCTACATGTATGAGAATGATTAAACTCATCCGAATTAAAACTTACTGTTAATGATATAATATGGAAGATATAATATTCTAGCCGTGTGTATATACGTACATATGTGCGTGTATTTAGACCTTCTTCAACGTCCCACTGTTGGGTACGATCCTTCCTTCAATACGAGAGGTCATTCAGGCCATAATCCATCACGCTGGCCAAGTGCGGGTTGGAGGACTTCAGATTTCTTTCGAAATTTGCTAGATTCTCTCAGACATGCAGGTTTCCTCACAATATTTTCCTTTACCGTAAGAGAAGTGTTAGCATTAGGCTACCAATTCCTTCTGTTTAGTGGATTTAAAGTGTTTTGTATTAAACATGATATATAAACAAATATATCGCAGATTGGTTGCTTAATAAAATAAGATCAAGGCTACCCTCATTCAAGATAAAAAGTATCCTTGAATTTGTTCTTTAATGTTTTCCATTTGAATTAATATAACAGCTTAAAAATTAAATCATATGGTGGTGTTTATCGATTTTTTGAATTCTATGCTTTATAATACTTTCTTAGATTTACAATGCAAATCGCGACAAAATCCGAAAAGATAGTTTTATTAAAAATGTCTATGCTTTATTATATATTAATTTAATAATGATGTGTTTCAACTGTGACAAATTACATTTTGCTATAAATTATCCGTTTAGCTAAAGCTTTTCAAATTGAAAATTAACATTATGAGAGGATTATTTTACGGCAACATTGAGTTGAAAATTGTTAGTGAAATTTAGGGCTTTACCATTGCGAAGTGATAAAATAATTAACAAGTGTTACCTAATAAATGTATCCATACTAACTTTATAAATATGAAAGTGTGTTTGTTTGTCCTTCTTTCACATTAAAACACATTATTAAACAACCCAAAAATATGTAACAAAACTTGGTAATACAATTAAACAAATACGTGTTTTAGCATTTTTCGAAATTCATCCCATAAGAGGGTAAAATAAAGTGGATGAAAGTTTGTGTGAAACCTACCTTTTTAGAGTTTTTTTGTAGTTCTAGCGTGAGCGATGCCGTGTGGTCTGCTAGTACCTAATAAATGTGGAATGGATAGAACTGAATTCGATATTATAGGCGTGCCATAAGAGAGGTCTATGGCCAGCACTGGGCAAAAGCATACTGATTATGATGTTAATGATAATGGCCAAATAAAAGGTGGTACTCCTTTGTTTCTCATATGGAATTTAGAAAAAAATGTCCTAAAATCAAAATTATCGGAATACTAAAAAGCAAAAGTACAAGATGATTGTATTTTCATAAAATTACCAAAAAACATTTTATGAATTTAATTAATTTACTATCCCTCTAATAAAATAAGTATTAAATTAAATAAAAGAACAAATATTGAGTGACTCTTGCTTCTTGAAGCCTGGTACAAAAATGTAATACATATCATAAACTGTAGGAAATTCGGTAATTTTAGACTAAACTGATATATACTTGTTTTTCAAAATCATTTTAAACGTAACTAGCTATGCCCCGCAGTTTCACCCGCGTTAAGATTATTGCTCCGTTCTCTTGGGTAGTAGCTTGATGATATGTTATAGCGTTATAACCTTCCTCAATAAATGGGCTATTTATTGTAAAAGGATTTTTCTAATGAGATTAACTCCTTAGATTAGCGCGTTCAAACAAACAAAGAAACAAACTCTGCCTATTTATAATATTAGATAATTAATACTTTTATCACCCATATTAGATAAGCATTTTTTCTCGTAAATTATATGAGAAATACAAATCGCTAACAACTAACAGCAACGGAAAGTTCTGAAAAGGTAGTTTTATTAAAAAATCTGATATTCGCGTGATCTTAAGAAAGTGTTATTTGTTTCTTCTCTCTTATAACATCTAGTATTACACCTATACCGTAAATTACATAATAAGCAAGAAAGCACTTTTGTAATTAGGGCTTAAAAATTCGAAATTAACCACCGCCATTTTCAAACACGCTATGTCTTTACACGCAAAAACATATTCGTTTAAAAAAGAAAATCGAAATTTAAATAAAACTAAATTTTGATTTATTTGACAGGTTTATTTACACAAAGCTTGTTAAAACTATAGTTTTAATATAAATTTTAAGATAATAGCCATAACATTATTTCACCAATAACAACGAAATCCTTATAAAACTAAGATAAACTTTCAAAAAATGTCATAATTAACTCGAATTATGATAAAAGATAACATGAAACTGACGGAATATTTCATAAATTATACTATAAAAGTTATTTTTAAAGTTTTACTGTAACTGTAACTTACACACAAGTTGCACACAAGTAACTTTTTGGAATATTTGCAAGTTGTTGAGTGTTTCTTTATCTCGTCGTTTGGCGCTGTTTCAAAACGAACTTGTTTTGCTCAGCAAAATGTAAATGATATTCTTGATTTGAGAATCAGATTATAATAAACTATTATAATTTTTAAGAAAACTATCTTTTCGGATTATTTTATCTATATCACGTTCACGGGAGAGTCTGGAACCAAAAATCAAAATAAATCCGCGAAATAATCCGAAAAGATAATTTTATTTAAAATGCCAAATATTCGCGCAAATCTAAAAATGTATTAAGAATTATAACTAATATTTTATTATACATAGGTTTATAATTAGTTTAGATATATAAGAAACTAGCGACGCACCCTCGCTCTGTTCGGGTTCATTCCTATTTACAGTTTAACGTTTAGTATAGATTTCTCAGAGATCACATATTTTCCCGCAGTAAAAAGTATCCTATATATTGACCCAGATAACCAACTATCATTATACCAAATTTTCTCAAAATCTGTCCAGTGGTTTTCTAGTGATGCGTTTCCAGACAGACAGTCGAAAATTCTAAAATCGATAGACTCGGCTTCTGTATCGATAGTAATGATTATTTCAATAAGATTTTCCAAAAAATATTTAATGTACAGTTACAATTTTATTATATTATGTATAGAACCGATAGGTCTTTTCGTATTCTTTGGGGAAATTGATGTCTGTAGCTGAACAACGTTTGCCTACCGGGTCTTCTAGTACCACTATAAGACTTCTAGTCATAATTTTTAATATTCTTGACCAATAAAAAAAAATCAATTTTCAATTATATAATACTAGCGGACCCGACAGACGTTGTCCTGTCTACACGTCTTTAATTTGAAAATTTCAAACTTTTTTTAATAATTTTTTTGATGAAAATTATTATTCAAATTGTAAATCTAAACCATTCCCAGATCCCCTTGAACACACACAAAAAATTTCATCAAAATCGGTCCAGTCGTTTGAGAGAAGTTCAGTGACATACACTCTAACAGAAGAATTATATATATATAAAGATGTATTTATATTGTATACAATTACGCAACATTTTCTTATAAATATATGGATTTATAAGTTGATTTCATAATTAATACATGCTAATAAATATACACAGAAAAATATTTTATATGCTACAACAACGTTATCTTATTTTGAGATCAATAAAAACATTTTGGGCTTTGATCTGTTCACATCACAAGTCACATCCGTTGTACCCGGTTCTTTATGAAAACTCATCATAGTGGCCTTTCACACTATTGAAGCGTACTGACACTGTGCCTCTATACGTGATACGAGAAAATCAAAGCCATTTTAAAGGTTTATAAAATTTGAAAGAAACGTTTTTAACACTAAAAAAAATGTTTGTCGCTTCGGTATAGGCTTCATTTTTAGCGAAAGTGTCGTGGGTTTTGGGGCCACATGGCTAATTGGGATGTCAAAAAACGCGTCTCAACGAGGGCTACAAAATTCAAAAAAAAAAAATAATAAAAAAAACTCAAAAGCTTATCTAGGTCAACATATAGGATACTTTTTACTGCAGAAAAATATCTCATCTCTGAGTTTAAATTAACCGTTAAAACGTATCGTTATAACTAAAAACCATCGAAGTGACACAAATATACAGAAAAAATATATCAGTTAAACCGCTTTGTGAGACATAATCACAAAAACACCCACACTGAAATTTTACACATTATGAAGATAATCTATCTTATCTATACATATAATAAAATTGTAACGAAGCCGAATCTGTACATAAAATATTTTTTTGGAAAATTTTATTGAAATAGATATTATTATCCATACAGCCGAATCTATAGTTTTTGGAATTTTTGTCTGTCTGTCTGTCTGTCTGTCTGTCTGTTACCGCATCACACAAAAACCACTCGAGGGATTTTGATGACATTTGGTATGGTGATAGCTGTTTATCAGGGTCAACATAAATTAATTAATTAATAAATAGGATACTTTTTATCACGGGAAAATATCACATTTTTGAGAAAAAATACAAAAATTACAACGTAAGAGTATACTATAAAACCTTAGAATTTGGTTTTTTGTCATCTGAACGCGGGCGGAACCGCGGGCAATGCTGGTATCGTATATATTAAGCTCAAATCAATAGCAAAAATTAATACTAGAATCGCAAGTGTTTTTATCACACTGTGCTTGAAAGAATCAATAGAGCAGCGAAGTAATATATTTTTTTATATAAAAATAAAAATGTTTGACAAATGAATTTTATAATATTAAATGAGCAATACCTTGTATATATTATGTGTATAAAATATCATGTATCTCGGATCAAATTTTGTATTTAGATAAGGTTTTGTTTTTAAGTTCATATGGGTGTATTTTCTAAAAAAAAAACGCTATTTTCATATCCTTTCCCAAAAAAAAAAACATAAAAACGAAGAGTGAAGCTCTTTCACCTAAGCTAAGTTAGTAAACTAAGAATAGTAAGACAAAACATATTTGAATATTTATTTCTTCTATCAATATAGGATATAAACTGCAGCATATTCCAGAAATCTTGAAACAGCCTAATTTAAATTATGCCAGTAACAAATGGCCTTTAACATTCCTTTATCCATTCCAAGATTCAGATGCAAACCAATTTTTCACACCATTGACAGTGATCGATTGTGCTCTTCCGTAAAACAACTTGAGTTTACTTGAATAGTATTTTAACTTTATGAATGAGTAAATTTTATATTTAAACTAGGGAACCACCCTGGTTCTGTTTAGGGTTTATGGCAGATTAGTATGAGAGTACAATCTGTTTTAAAAATAATATAGGTAATATCAGGTATACTATAGGTAACAATTATTAACAGATTGGGATAATAAGTGGATTTAATCATGATTCATGCATTAGAGCATGTTTAGGAGTTAAAAGACAATAAACAAACGAAGTTTTTTCGCATTTTTGATATTACTAGTGTTCGCCCAGTGATCGAAAATCGACGATAATCATTTTTTTAGCTACTAAACAAATAAAAAAAAGAAAATCATATGACATACAGAGGAGAAAAACGTACGGAACTGTTTTGCCTTTGCCATATATATATATATATATATATATATATATATATATATATATATATATATATATAGACTAGCAGAACCCGCGGCTTCGCTCGCGCTAAAACTACAGAAAAACTCTAAAAAAGTAGGTTTCATACAAACTTTCATTCGGTATTTTACCCTCTTATGGGATGACTTTCGAGAAATGCTAAAACACGTATTTATTTAATTGTATTGAAGAGCATTAATACCAAGTTTCAAGTAATTCTGATCATAATTTTTTTTTTTGGGTTGTATTATACCGTATTTTCCACTGGAAATGAGATAATCGTCCGCGGTAAAAAGTAGCCTGTGTATATAAAAAGCACTCTCCACCTCTTTAACTATCTCTACACAAAAAATCACGCCAGGTCGTCACCCCGTTGCAGATCCACTTTCACATTTATAATATTAGTATGGATAATAATATTTAAATAATAACTTTATATACCAAAAATTTTAAAGTTACAAAATTATAGAGAGTAATTTAGAGTCGTGAAGGTAGAGTAATGGGTTTCTTAAACAATATAAATACATATATTTTTGACGAAATAAATAATACTGAATCTTTACACTACAAAATATCACAACTTAAGTTTGACACATCGATTTAAATTCCAAACAAATAACAAATGGCGTTCAAGAAGCCGATGTTTGCTTCAAGATTTAAATCTGTAACAATTTTTCACACCTCAAACACTGATATATTACTTTGCTTTAGATCTGTAAAGCCATAAGTAAAAATTAAAAAAAAAAGTGTTTTTCTTATAATTACAAAGTACCGTTTATAAATTATTTTGCATTTAGTAAAAAGCTGTAATTTTGACATTACAGACACTTCAATTTTATTTATCTGTATAGATATTGTGTACATTTCTTGAAAGTGCTGTTTGCTGAAATAGTATGAGTTAGGTAGCCTATAAATTTGGTTTTTTAGAATCTAATTTTCAACTACCATATTTAAAATAAACGAATATATTATGCAATTAATAATTTTTTAGATTACCTTTTCTGCCAAATTATTGTATATTTATGTGGATACACAGACGCCTTGTGTATTAGCTATGACTTTAGTGACGTCAAGAACCTTAGGATACGATTCATAAGCGTTACATTATATTAATAATAAAAAAAATTATTTCTCAATCGTACATTTCCATATGAAATAACTAGCAGCTCACCTTTGCTTCGCTCGCTTTTACCTCTAGAACAACAAAACAAGTCTATCCCACGGGAACCGTACATTTTTCCGGGACAAAAAATTGCTTATGTACTATTACTACCAAACTATAATCTATGTCTGTGCAAATTTCATCCAGATTCGGTTAGCCATTCTGGTGTGTTGAGTAACAAACATCCATCCATACATCGAAACATTTAAACTTTCACACTTATAATATTAATAAGATATCTCTAAGCTTTATAACCTGTATATGACTTTTTTTTTATGGGACTAAGGGGGCAAACGGGCAGGAGGCTCACCTGATGGAAAGTAATCACCGCCGCCCATGGACATCTGCGACACCGCAGGGCTTGCAGATGCGTTGCCGGCCTTTAAGAAAGGAATACGCTCTCTTCTTGAAGGTGGCCAGGTCGTAGCGGTTCGGAAAGACCGCCGGCGATAGCTGGTTCCACAGAGTGGTTGTGCGGGGCAGAAAATGCCTTAAAAATCGCACTGTTGTGGAACGCTGGACATCGAGGTGGTGTGGATGGAATTTACTATTTTGGCGCGATGTCCGATGGTGAAATTCAGCAGCCGGGATCAGTCCGAACAATTCCTTGGAACACTCACCGTGATAGATGCGGTAGAAGATGCAGAGTGATTCAACATCTCTACGCAGAGCTAAAGGATCAAGCCGATCGGAGAGAGCTTGATCGTCGATAACTCGAATCGCCCTACGTTGAATGCGGTCAAATGGAAGTAGCTGGTACTGGGGAGCTCCCGCCCAAAGATGAGATAGGTACTCCATGTGGGGCCGAATTTGCGCCTTATAAAGAATAAGACGCTGACGCGACGTGAAGTACTGTCTCGCCTTGCTGAGCACACCAAGCTTCTTTGAGGCCAGTTTGGCCTTACCTTCCAATTGACCACGGAACTGGACGTTGCTCGAGATGTCGACGCCAAGTATTCCGATACTGGCTGTGGGAGACAGAGGAGTGTCCTCAAATTGAGGAGCTACGATAAATGGCGACTTTTTAGCGGTTAACGCGCAAACTTGTGTCTTTTTGGGGTTGAATTGGACTAAGTTTAGTCGAAACTTTTACTGTTATAATTTGATATTGATGTATACTAGTATGTAACTTCGGATAAAATAACTTATTCAACTAAAAGTAGAACGTTATTGTAAGCGTGATCTATAAATCTCGCCTTAGTCTTCCCATGACCATGTTTGCTGTAAAACAATCGAGAATAAAAACAACAAAGCCGCAAAAAGTTTTATTTTTCATACATCTAATATTAAAAAAAATAGTATCAATTAGTTAAAAAGTAGTTATTTTTAAGAACAAAACAATACAATTCAAATACGATTTCATTTAATTTCCTTTATATGAGTATAAAGTGCTTGTTGAAAGCATTATGCTGAAAATTATTTTATATGGGAAAATTAAGTGAACGTATATTACCAACGCTTCCTTTGTTTGCTGTATAATGTGTACGCGCCTTAATGTATTCATGAAGGCATTCCAGACGACCAATTTAGCTGTTAATAACTTATATTTGATCATACTTTCTATTTACGTTATTATTAGTGATTTTAATAATATTTTTTTAGATTTACGCCAATATTTCAAATTTTAAATAAAACTACGAGTATCTATTCAGGTCTTTTTAAACGAATACAATTAAAATCAACAAATATTGTAAGGTACTTGGGTGCCATTCTTGAATTTTTGAAATCATTTTGTAAAATTGTTGGTAGGCACTGTCTGTAACAAGTATATAAAGCCTTTGAGACGTCTAAAACCTTAGTCTCTCCCATGAACATGATTGCCGTAAAGTATTTGAAACGTCGTGAACCAAAAATTAAAATTAATCCGTTAAAATATCCGAAAAGATTATTTAAATAGTTATTTTAATAATTAATAAAAGTAAGTCTAACTTTTATATTATTAGCAAAATAATAAAATGGACATTATGTACACTTATTGTATGTCAACCAGAAACCAGACCAGACCAGAATTTCGGAATCAGCTCTGAGTGAAGTATACCTTCTACAAGACTATAGATCATATTTTAAAATTTTATTTAAAAAATTATCTAACATTACTTGGAGTCTATCACATCATTTTGAAGTTGTGCTTTCTTCAATCAAATCTTATTTTACCGTACATATTTTTTCATATCTTACAATGAAAGCTATTTGAACATTTTCTGATATCCTGTTAAAAAATGTCCAAAAAAAAAGGGGTAAATAGTGAGCACCAATCATCAATAGATTCACAAAATATACAGTGTATTTGATATTACTAGTAGGTACCTCGAATTTAGGCTCATTTTGTCTGAAAGATATAATTATTTTAATGTCATTCGTCAAAACAACTTGTCTGGCTCTTTTATAAAGAAGGATCCATTACTGACTATAAATATGTTGTGTATCGAGTGCATGCACTTTGTAAAGACATTTTAGAATTAGGTCACTGACATGCATACTGCTTAGTTCTAAAAATTCATGGAATGCGGATGATGAAAATCTGTCACAAGCGCCAAATAGATACCATTTCGAAATATGTATCTATTAGATTCTTATTTTGACAATGTATACGCTTGTACAACAGGATCCCAGAAAATGTTCAAAAGGCTTGAAAAAATGTTAAAGAACGTTTGTGTGCTAAAGGCTATTATACTATAAATGATTTTATAGAAGATGCCACACCTTGGGAATGAAATGACCGCCTCCAGGCTACTTCAACTTGATAGAAATATTGTAAATCTTACTTAAAAAAAAGATAATTTAATACTGGTCCCACTGAGTTTCTTTCGCCAGTTCTTCTCAGGTCTGAGGCTTCTTCATTCCGAACTGGTAGTAGACTCATGACGTTCAGTAAAAAACATTAATAATTTAATGCTGAATAAAATATTTTGATTTGATTTGTTATGTTTACCTTATTTTATATTTTTCTTACTCTTTTAATTACATTTCTAAGTTTTGTATTACATATAATATGTACTTGCTGCAGTATCCATTTCTTAATTTTCCATAACAAAATTGTAATAATTGAAAAACGATTTTATTTCTCGGGAGTATACTCTGACTATCGAGTACATTTACTAACTAACACGCAGTGTAAACAAATATAGCGGCCAGCGCTTGACGATTACATCCAAACTACGCTGGGCGGAACCAAACGTCTCGTAACACTTTTTCGTTATTTTACGATTTCTACCTGTCAACTCCTTTTTTTTTTAACGTTGGGAATTGCATTTACGCACGAGGTGTGGGACTCACCGACGTAATAAAGCCAGTACTACCCACTAAAACCCAACAAAACCTTCCGCCGTCTTAATGGGGTTTCGCAGGATCGCTTACGCATTCAACCACGACGCCCCGACAGCAGGTCTGCCGAAGCAGACCACCACAACCATAGGGTTGCTCCAAGGTCCACTCTGCTATCAGAGAAGTACCAGGAGCAACCCGCATGGTACACCGCCCACCGAAGAGGGCCACCTCCCACCGTCCACCGAAGTGGGCCATCCCCCAGTGCGTTTCTTGGCTTCGCGCCCGGTTGGATTGCCGGGCACTACTGAGCACACCCCCCCCCCCCCCCCCACCACGACAAGGTGAACGCACGTTGGTTACCTGTCAACTCCTACCGCAAGCCGCGTTAAGGAACTTCGTTCCAACGAATTTTGTGAAACTGGTAACGAATATATTGGTATGCGGGCATTATATTATATTTTTGATATTTGATATATAAAAATCGTTTATGCGTTCTTTCTTATTCCTTAGAATGTATTTAATTCACTTCAATTTTCTTGTTAATAGCTTCATAGCGTACCAGTTGAGCACAGATTATTTCACCAATATCACGTAAAATGGAGAAGACACGATGGAGATTAGTCGGTTGGAACATATTCAAACTTAATCATATAAATCTACATAATAAAAGCCATTGCTATAATATACATCAAGTGAGAATCGAAGTCATTATATACTCTTTGTATCTGACAAATAAAAACAAACACAGTTTATCATTATATAAACAAATAAGCTGTCAAAAATAATCGCTCAGTAATTGGTCGCAAACAATGCTTGCTACTTGACATAATTTAATTATGACTCTTCATTTGCTTTTATATTTCAGAATCCAACATTTAAATTCATAAAACAGACCGTTTTCACTCGAATCGCTTTTAAAGTAAAAACCACAATTTTCAATCACCATAATCATATAATGCGATATAGTTATTGTATTAAAATCTATACATATAATAAAATTGTAACTTTGCCAAATCTGTACATTAAATATTTTTTGGAATATCTTATTGTAATAGACATTATTAGCGATATAGAGGCCTAATCTATAGTTTTTAGAATTTTTGTCTGTCTGTCTATTACCGCATCACAGACAAACCACTGGACAGATTTTGATGAAATTTTGTATGGTCGTAACTAGTTATATGGGTCAAGATATAGGATACTTTTTACCGCGGGAAAATATCTCATTTCTGAGAAAAAATACAAAAACTGCATTGTAAGAGTATACTAATATGTAAAATTTAAGAATTTGCTAGTTTAATATAAGGAACAAATAGTAATTGTATTGAATTATGTATTAACTTCTAAAGGGGCAATTTGCTAGATTTTTCGCAAATTTTTTATAAATTACAAGTGCTTTTCCGCGACTCCGCATGTGTAGTTCGATTATGTATTACTATATCTTTAAAAATAATAGCATACTAGCAGAACCCGTGGCTTTGCTTAGCAACAAAACTACAAAAAGACCTCTAAAATGGTAAGTTTCATACAAACTTTAATCCCCTATTTTACCACATATGGAATGAATTTCGAAAAATGCTAAGACACATATGTTTATTTAATTGTATTGAAGAGACACAAATATTTTTTTGGATTGTATTATAACGTTTTCCCGTGGGAATGAGATAATCTTCCTCGGCAAAGTAGTCTAATACACTGTTCAGCCTTCCAACTATCTCCACACAAAAATCACGCCAATCCGTCACTCTGTTTCGACGTGAAAGAAGAACAAACAAACAAATAAACACACTTTCACATTTATATTATTATATGGATATTACTGTAAAGTTTCATCAAAACCCATTATGAATTTTTGCTTGAAAGAGTAACAAGCCCATCTATCCTCACAAACCTTCGCGCTTATAATATTAGTAGGTAAGCCTAGATAATTCAGATTTCTATAGATGAAAACAGATTGAAACCTTTAAAGTAATTTCATCAGCCCAAACAAACGTAAATTCAATAATAATATTAATGTAGCAATTACAAATATACTTTAAGGGCTTCAATAAAAACAACGAAACATGTCTGTTCTGCTACGGTTTACTTTAGATAGTTACTTCGAGGGGCACTCAAGGTTGATTATAGTTCAGATTTGAATTATAATATGTCAGAAAGCTAAAACTGTTAGCTTTCTGAACATACTTAGTTCAGACACAAAATTCTACCACGTATTTTTGGGAACTTCAATTCAAACTTCTGACTTCAAATTCAGAACGTTAATTCAGAATCACAAATTAAATATCATTTTTATTCAGTCCTTACCGATGCCCCACTGCTGGGCACGTGCCTCCATTCATACGAGAGGCATCAGGCCATACCACGTTTGCTAAGTATGGGTTTCCTCACGATGTTCTCCACCATAAGACATGTGGTAATCATGTTTGAAAATGATTCGCACGTGTAAATATTAATAGCGCGATACTCGGGATTTGAACCCGCTTCACTCGGTTTTATAAGCGAGCGCGTTACCACTAGGCTACCACTGCCTTAACACCTATTATTATAATAAAATGAATACCTTTCTGTCGAAAAAAACTCCTGTAAATTAATATTAAAGAATATTAATAAATTATCTTATACTATTAAATGGATAAACCTCCTTAATTTATGTTAAACTTAATTTGCTAACCGACTTCCAGGCACAAAAATGTAAAAAATAACGTATCGAAATATATTAGATTTGCTTTGCATCGGCTATATAAATAACAAACTCACTTACTTCTAAGCTTAAGCGAATTATTTTACAAACAAATAATTACTATGTCATGCCAATTATTATGTTATTGCCCAAAAAACATGTTTATAAAACCATTTTAACAAAAAAAAAATACAGACAGAAGAACATGGAACCTCCACCTTTTTAGAAGTCGGTTAAAAGGAGACTACATGAATAAAAAAACTTTACATTTTAACCTGTGTAAAACCAGCACTGCCAGTATTATATAAGAATTCAACAATTATAAAAAAAAATAATTACTTATTTCTAACAATCATTAGAATTTATATTTAATTAACAGCCTTGAATTTCCAAGAACTTCTTTCGTTCAGCTCTATTAGAAAAATATATATAATTTACTTACTTTTAACTTATAATGCCCGCGGTTCTGTCCTCGTAATTGATTTATATGTAACAAGTATAATTAATGTTAAATAAAACTATTTTTTACGATCTTTTCGCAGATTTATTTTGATTTTTGACCCCTATTATTCCGAATTCTATATTTAAATTATTCTCCTTTCCTTCTCAATTTAAATAATTTCTTCTTCTTTCCCAAATTAAAAAAAATCAAATTATTACTTCTAAGAAAGTGTTAAGTGTAATTCTTTTTTATATGTCTAGCAGTAAAAATATAGAGCTTTCAGATAAACTTCTTCTTTCATGCGCACGTAGAATAATATGAATTACGTATATTGGTGTATGTGTACTAGTTTTCGCCCCTGATTCTTCTTCTGGTTACGAGTCTTATGGTTTTGTGGTTCCTGGAGCATAACCTTACATTATCTTATTATGCCAACGTCACTTAACAGTTTTTGATGAACGTTAGCAATGATATAATTGTATCAAACAAAAATCGTTTTTTGCTCGCTACCATTCGTAAAAAATATACAACTTTTACTTCTCTTATAGCTGTTACATTTAAACAAAAGTTTTTTTTTTCTTCATATTGCAATATAATTGCAATAGAATAAAATGTAATACAGTCTTAGCATATATATTCTCGGTCAGATGTCTATACTCTACGTTATCTATACTAATATTATAAAGCGGTAAAGTTTGTGAGTTTGTTTGTAATGGATAAACTAAAAGCCGCTGAACGCATTTAAATGAAATTTGGTAGGAATATAGTTTGAGACTTTGAGAAGGACATAGGATAGTATTTATCCCGGAAGTCATCCCTTATGAGGATGAAAGGGGGTTGAAAATTTGTACGGAGAATCAATATTTTTTTTTGTATGGAATATCCATACTAACTGTTAAAATGTATAAAAGGACGAGCCTGAGTGAAGCGAGAGTGAGTCGCTAGTATTATCATATTTCCCAACAGCTTTATATGTCAAGTAGTTTATGAGATGTCGTGCTTAGTCAGTGGAAAAATGAAGGACCTTTCGCTTTTGTACGTACAGATGTAGCAAAATATATATATATATATATATATATATATATATATATATATATATATATATATATTTCGTATAATTTTAATCATATCGCTTCAGTAATACTGATTCCATGATACGTTTTTGGGTCAATGCGAATTGAGTGGACTTACGAACCAAACCCTCACTTTTTACCAGTAATATTATTTCGCAATCAGCAAAATAAAATTTGTTTATTTATTGTTATTATATCTATACATATTTAAATTGAATGATTTATAGCGATTGCAGTAATTGAATTTTAATGGCTTAGTCGTTTTTATCCTGGAATGCAGTTTAACAAGGCGTCTCTGAAGCTCTATCCATTTACCTCTTCCATAATGCTATATAGGTATTAAATTCATGTAAAAATATATAATATATTAGCTGTTATAGTAAAAATAATATTAAGTATTATTATAAAGCTGAAAATATTGTTTTTTATATCCGCTTATTTCTGGAATAATAAAACATCCAAAAGGAATTCAAATCTGACATGTATGTCAGATTAAGAATTATTTTTGGATGTCAAACATCACACACTATGACCATTAAGAGCATAGTAATAATATAAAAATTAATTAATTTAATTTAAGGCAGAAGTAGCGCAATGGTAACGCGCTTGCTTGAGATACCAAGTGAAGCGAGTTCAAATCCTGGGTTTCTCACTTTTGAAATTTTATTTGCGTATCATTTTCAACATAATTACTACTTATCTTACCATGGAGGAAAACATCGTAAGGAAACCTGCATGTCTTAAACATGTGAAGACATAATATGTGACATCCGCCAACTCGCACTTGGCAAGCGTGGTGGACTATGGCCTGTTCCCTCATTGTAAAGTGACCCATGCCCAGCAGTGGGACGTTAAAAAAGGCTGAATACAATTTAATAAATAAATAAACAATATGTTGGGGCAGTAACACAGCACCATCAAGTTCCATGATATTCTATTCTATTCTTTAGTTTAGTGGCTTCCAGGAGTGCCAATTGGGCACAAAATACTTCGCCAATGTCGCGTAGAATGGAGAAAACACGTTATATTAAGAATGACTGGTAAAAGAGAGAAAAAAACATCACTAGATCTGATTACGTGTTGAAACGGAGCAATTCGTTGTAAAATCAGGATCTACAACAGACAACACAATATATATAAAAACACTAAGAAAAAAATAAATACTGGTTGTTAGTACTAATAATAATCTAATTATAACTACATTTTAATTTTATTAATTTTAATATATGTACACAGAAATCTACATAGTGGACTAAACACAAACATTAACAAACAATTAACATTAATGAGGCAAGGGACTTTAGAAGGAAGAATGTCATAGAGAGGGTGGAGGAGCTGGGACAGCTGAAAATAAGCTACGAGGCTTGAGTTATGGATACTAGATAGTTGATACATTACACATATTATATAACTTTAAATACCTACAAATTATAAATATCAATACCCATGACTGGAGTACAAACATTCGTGTTCATCACATTAATAAATGCCCATAGCGGGGTTCGAACCCGCGTCCGTTGGCACAGCAAGTACGGTCACTATAAACTGAGCCAAAAGTTTCTTGAATGATCTTGATAATGCATGTTATAATTAAAAATAAATGTATAACATCAGTATTGGCGTGCAGTCAGTGTAGTGAAATGAGGACAGATCCCAGGTAAATATAATACACGTGGAGCCATGAGCTTACTGACATGTATATCTATACTAATATTATAAAGAGGTAAAGTTTGTGAGTTTGTGACGTTGTAGGGGGTAATATCTGGATCTACTGAACTGATTTAGATGAAATTTGGTAAGAAGATAGTTTGAAACCCTGGGAAGGACATAGGATTTATTCCGGAAATCATCCCTTAAGAGGGTGAAAATGGGGATGAAAGTTTGTATTGGGAAGCAAGCTAGGGACGAACCCGAGCGAAGCGAGGGTGAGTCGCTAGTTTAATAATAAAATTAACGAGACTTATCTTATAAACTATGTTCTAATTTAAATTCAATGATGTAATGTGAAGTATCTCGAAACCTGCAAGGAACTTTATTGTAATTCTGTATTGAGATATTTTAAAACATTTATCGATTATTCATACTATATACATTGACGACACGTTTGGCTCAGTTTGTAGTGACACTACTTGCCGTGCCATAAAATCATAGCTGCATTGTGCTTGGTCGTGGATTCGAGTCCCGCTGGGGGCATTCATTTGTGTGGTGAGCACGACTGTTTTTACTTCAGTCATGGGTGTTTATATTTATAATATGTTTGTATTTAAAGTTATACATGTGTAGTGTATCAACTATATGGTATCTGGTATAATGGTACAACTATTTGGTATAATACAAGCCTCGTACTTACAATAGAACCAGATTATGTTGTGTGTTAATCAAAATATTTATTTATTTACTTAAAGTCAAGATACAGTTTTGCTATAATATTAAGTTGCAATATTATTCCTCGCAGATCTATATTTAAAATAAAACCATTTCAAAGAGGGTGAGTGCGAAGAGATTTTTAAAAACGCAATCTAATTAAAGTATTGGAAAGTACACATATAACTGGAATAAATGTTTAATATTTTAATAAAACTTCAATTTAAAACTTTTTACCTTATACCCTTATATAAGAGGAAAGATTTTTCGTTTTTTAACTGTTTGTACCAAAAAAGCTCCGAAACTGTTGAACCGATTTAGATGAAATTTGGCAAAAAGATAGTTTTAGACCCTGGGAAGGACATTGGATAGTTTTTATCCCATAAATCATCCCTCAAATACGTGAAACTGGGTATAAAAGTATGGAGAATCAACATAGAGACGAACCCGAGCGAAGCGTACGCGAGCCGCTAGTCTTTATGCAAACTAAGTTCGTTTATGTAAAACAAAGTGGATAATAATAGGGAAAATTATAATTTATCGATATTCAAGCATACTCGTACTCGAATGAAGATATAAATTGACAGGTTTAAGACTACAAAGAATAATTAATTAGGCAAATGGATGGAATAAATCGTAATAAGGATGCTATAATAATATGGACTAAGTATCATCGATACAACATCGATTATTTTGAATAAGTGTCATCGATGAAACATCGATTTATTCATTGCTGCTTGAGTAAATAGACTTATTTATATCATGCTTTTATTTACTTAACTTGTCACTATGTAAAGAAACCTTGGAAGTAACATGCTTCTTATTATTGTAACTAGCGACTCACCCTCGCTAAGCTTGGGTTCGTCCCTAGATACGGTTTAACGTTTAGTATAGATTCCTCAGAGATGAGATATTTTCCCGCAGTAAAAAGTATCCTATATATTGACCTGGATACCCACCTATCATCATACCAAATTTCATCAAAATCTGTCCAGTGGTTTTCTCGTTATGCGTTAACAGACAGATTGACAGACAGACAAAAATTTGGCTTCTGTATCGATAATAATGACTATTTCAATAAGATTTTTCAAAAAATGTTTATTGTACAGATTCGTCTCTCGTCTGTGCGTTTGTGCACGCGAAACTTAGAAACGGGTTAAGCGATTTTGGTGTGGTTTTCACTAATGTACATTGCTTGACATGTTGTATTTATCAACCGACTTCAAAAAGGAGGAGGTTCTCAATTCGACTGTATTTTTTTTTTTTTTATGTTTGTTACCTCAGAACTTCGTCATTTATGAACCGATTTGGACAATTTTTGTTTTGTTTGAAAGGGTATACTTCCAGATTGGTCCCATTTAATTTAAAAAAAAATACCACCCCTAAGGGTGGAAAAATAGCTAATAATGAATTTAACCTACTTCTAATTGTCATATTGACTGTAAATTTTGCAAGTGTTTCTATTTCCGTTGATAGTACAGTGGTTCGGTATTGTTGACCTGATCTGATAGTAAGGTCAGAAGGTGGATAGGTGGAACTCTTCAACGACTAATAGTAGATACTTTGAGTTTGGGCTTATTTTGTTTGGTTTGACAAGCCTAACACTTTAGAATTCTTACTTTGCTACTACCGTCTACACTAAAAAGGGAAAAATAAAAACTTTTTAACAAAGAAATAAAAACCGACTTCAAACAAAAGCACTAAAAAGTAAAAAATAACTGATTGGTAGTTTTCATTTACTATACATACCTAATCAAATATTTTCGAAGTTGGTGTGCTTTGGCTAAGTAATTAAAGCCTACCTATTTGCTATGGGCTGGCACCGATTTCGAAAATATTTGATTAGGTATGTATTTAATAGGTAAGCTTTAATTACTTAGCCAAAGCACACCGACTTCGAAAATATTTGATTAGGTATGTATAGTAAATGAAAACTACCAATCAGTTATTTTTTACTTTTTAGTGCTTTTGTTTGAAGTCGGTTTTTATTTTTTTGTTAAAAAGTTTTTATTAATATGCTTAGATGAATAATGTCACATATCAATTATTATTAAAGAACGTTTGTGTGCTAAAGGCTATTTATACAATAAATGATTTTACAGAAGATGGCACACCTTGGGAATGAAATGATCGCCTCCAGGCTACTTCAACTTGATAGAAATATTGTAAATTATAATTTTACTTTAAAAAAAGATAACAAGTCAATATTAGTCCCGCTGAGTTCCTTTCGCCAGTTCTTCTCAGGTCTGAGGCTTCTTCATTCCGAACTGGTAGTAGACTCATGACGTTCAGTAAAAAACATTAATAATTTAATGCTGAATAAAATATTTTGATTTGATTTGATTTGTTATGTTTACCTTACTTTATATTTTTCTTACTCTTTTAATTACATTTCTAAGTTTTGTATTACATATAATATGTACTTGCTGCAATATCCATTTCTTAATTTTCCATAACAAAATTGTAATAATTGAAAAACGATTTTATTTCTCGGGAGTATACTCTGACTATCGAGTACATTTACTAACTAACACGCAGTGTAAACAAATATAGCGGCCAGCGCTTGACGATTACATCCAAACTACGCTGGGCGGAACCAAACGTCTCGTAACACTTTTTCGTTATTTTACGATTTCTACCTGTCAACTCCTTTTTTTTTTAACGTTGGGAAATGCATTTACGCACGAGGTGTGGGACTCACCGACGTAATAAAGCCAGTACTACCCACTAAAACCCAACAAAACCTTCCGCCGTCTTAACCACCACGACAAGGTGAACGCACGTTGGTTACCTGTCAACTCCTACCGCAAGCCGCGTTAAGGAACTTCGTTCCAACGAATTTTGTGAAACTGGTAACGAATATATTGGTATGCGGGCATTATATTATATTTTTGATATTTGATATATAAAAATCGTTTATGCGTTCTTTCTTATTCCTTAGAATGTATTTAATTCACTTCAATTTTCTTGTTAATAGCTTCATAGCGTACCAGTTGAGCACAGATTATTTCACCAATATCACGTAAAATGGAGAAGACACGATGGAGATTAGTCGGTTGGAACATATTCAAACTTAATCATATAAATCTACATAATAAAAGCCATTGCTATAATATACATCAAGTGAGAATCGAAGTCATTATATACTCTTTGTATCTGACAAATAAAAACAAACACAGTTTATCATTATATAAACAAATAAGCTGTCAAAAATAATCGCTCAGTAATTGGTCGCAAACAATGCTTGCTACTTGACATAATTTAATTATGACTCTTCATTTGCTTTTATATTTCAGAATCCAACATTTAAATTCATAAAACAGACCGTTTTCACTCGAATCGCTTTTAAAGTAAAAACCACAATTTTCAATCACCATAATCATATAATGCGATATAGTTATTGTATTAAAATCTATACATATAATAAAATTGTAACTTTGCCAAATCTGTACATTAAATATTTTTTGGAATATCTTATTGTAATAGACATTATTAGCGATATAGAGGCCTAATCTATAGTTTTTAGAATTTTTGTCTGTCTGTCTATTACCGCATCACAGACAAACCACTGGACAGATTTTGATGAAATTTTGTATGGTCGTAACTAGTTATATGGGTCAAGATATAGGATACTTTTTCACCGCGGGAAAATATCTCATTTCTGAGAAAAAATACAAAAACTGCATTGTAAGAGTATACTAATATGTAAAATTTAAGAATTTGCTAGTTTAATATAAGGAACAAATAGTAATTGTATTGAATTATGTATTAACTTCTAAAGGGGCAATTTGCTAGATTTTTCGCAAATTTTTTATAAATTACAAGTGCTTTTCCGCGACTCCGCATGTGTAGTTCGATTATGTATTACTATATCTTTAAAAATAATAGCATACTAGCAGAACCCGTGGCTTTGCTTAGCAACAAAACTACAAAAAGACCTCTAAAATGGTAAGTTTCATACAAACTTTAATCCCCTATTTTACCACATATGGAATGAATTTCGAAAAATGCTAAGACACATATGTTTATTTAATTGTATTGAAGAGACACAAATATTTTTTTGGATTGTATTATAACGTTTTCCCGTGGGAATGAGATAATCTTCCTCGGCAAAGTAGTCTAATACACTGTTCAGCCTTCCAACTATCTCCACACAAAAATCACGCCAATCCGTCACTCTGTTTCGACGTGAAAGAAGAACAAACAAACAAATAAACACACTTTCACATTTATATTATTATATGGATATTACTGTAAAGTTTCATCAAAACCCATTATGAATTTTTGCTTGAAAGAGTAACAAGCCCATCTATCCTCACAAACCTTCGCGCTTATAATATTAGTAGGTAAGCCTAGATAATTCAGATTTCTATAGATGAAAACAGATTGAAACCTTTAAAGTAATTTCATCAGCCCAAACAAACATAAATTCAATAATAATATTAATGTAGCAATTACAAATATACTTTAAGGGCTTCAATAAAAACAACGAAACATGTCTGTTCTGCTACGGTTTACTTTAGATAGTTACTTCGAGGGGCATTCAAGGTTAATTATAGTTCAGATTTGAATTATAGTATGTCAGAAAGCTAAAACTGTTAGCTTTCTGAACATACTTAGTTCAGACACAACATTCTACCACGTATTTTTGGGAACTTCAATTCAAATTCAGAATCACAAATTAAATATCATTTGTATTCAGTCCTTACCGATGCCCCACTGCTGGGCACGTGCCTCCATTCATACGAGAGGCATCAGGCCATACCACGTTTGCTAAGTATGGGTTTCCTCACGATGTTCTCCACCATAATACATGTGGTAATCATGTTGGAAAATGATTCGCACGTGTAAATATTAATAGCGCGATACTCGGGATTTGAACCCGCTTCACTCGGTTTTATAAGCGAGCGCGTTACCACTAGGCTACCACTGCCTTAACACCTATTATTATAATAAAATGAATACCTTTCTGTCGAAAAAAACTCCTGTAAATTAATATTAAAGAATATTAATAAATTATCTTGTACTATTAAATGGATAAACCTCCTTAATTTATGTTAAACTTAATTTGCTAACCGACTTCCAGGCACAAAAATGTAAAAAATAACGTATCGAAATATATTAGATTTGCTTTGCATCGGCTATATAAATAACAAACTCACTTACTTCTAAGCTTAAGCGAATTATTTTACAAACAAATAATTACTATGTCATGCCAATTATTATGTTATTGCCCAAAAAACATGTTTATAAAACCATTTTAACAAAAAAAAATACATACAGAAGAACATGGAACCTCCACCTTTTTAGAAGTCGGTTAAAAGGAGACTACATGAATAAAAAAACTTTACATTTTAACCTGTGTAAAACCAGCACTGCCGGTATTATATAAGAATTCAACAATAATAAAAAAAATTAATTACTTATTTCTAACAATCATTAGAATTTATATTTAATTAACAGCCTTGAATTTCCAAGAACTTCTTTCGTTCAGCTTCTATTAGAAAAATATATATAATTTACTTACTTTTAACTTATAATGCCCGCGGTTCTGTCCTCGTAATTGATTTATATGTAACAAGTATAATTAATGTTAAATAAAACTATTTTTTACGATCTTTTCGCAGATTTATATTGATTTTTGACCTCTAATATTCCGAATTCTATATTTAAATTATTCTCCTTTCCTTCTCAATTTAAATAATTTCTTCTTCTTTCCCAAATTAAAAAAAATCAAATTATTACTTCTAAGAAAGTGTTAGGTGTAATTCTTTTTTATATGTCTAGCAGTAAAAATATAGAGCTTTCAGATAAACTTCTTCTTTCATGCGCACGTAGAATAATATGAATTACGTATATTGGTGTATGTGTACTAGTTTTCGCCCCTGATTCTTCTTCTGGTTACGAGTCTTATGGTTTTGTGGTTCCTGGAGCATAACCTTACATTATCTTATTATGCCAACGTCACTTAACAGTTTTTGATGAACGTTAGCAAGGATATAATTGTATCAAACAAAAATCGTTTTTTGCTCGCTACCATTCGTAAAAAATATACAACTTTTACTTCTCTTATAGCTGTTACATTTAAACAAAAGTTTTTTTTTTCTTCATATTGCAATATAATTGCAATAGAATAAAATATAATACAGTCTTAGCATATATATTCTCGGTCAGATGTCTATACTCTACGTTATCTATACTAATATTATAAAGCGGTAAAGTTTGTGAGTTTGTTTGTAATGGATAAACTAAAAGCCGCTGAACGCATTTAAATGAAATTTGGTATGAAGATAGTTCGAGACTTTGAGAAGGACATATGATAGTATTTATCCCGGAAGTCATCCCTTATGGGGATGAAAGGGGGATGAAAATTTGTACGGAGAATCAATATTTTTTTAAGTATGGGATATCCATACTAACTGTTAAAATGTATAAAAGGACGAGCCTGAGTGAAGCGAGAGTGAGTCGCTAGTATTATCATATTTCCCAACAGCTTTATATGTCAAGTAGCTTATGAGATGTCGTGCTTAGTCAGTGGAAAAATGAAGGACCTTTCGCTTTTGTACGTACAGATGTAGCAATATATATATATATATATATATATATATATATATATATATATATATATATTTCGTATAATTTTAATCATATCGCTTCAGTAATACTGATTCCATGATACGTTTTTGGGTCAATGCGAATTGAGTGGACTTACGAACCAAACCCTCACTTTTTACCAGTAATATTATTTCGCAATCAGCAAAATAAAAATTGTTTATTTATTGTTATTATATCTATACATATTTAAATTGAATGGTTTATAGCGATTGCAGTAATTGAATTTTAATGGCTTAGTCGTTTTTATCCTGGAATGCAGTTTAACAAGGCATCTCTGAAGCTCTATCCATTTACCTCATCCATAATGCTATATAGGTATTAAATTCATGTAAAAATATATAATATATTAGCTGTTATAGTAAAAATAATATTAAGTATTATTATAAAGCTGAAAATATTGTTTTTTATATCCGCTTATTTCTGGAATAATAAAACATCCAAAAGGAATTCAAATCTGACATGTATGTCAGATTAAGAATTATTTTTGGATGTCAAACATCACACACTATGACCATTAAGAGCATAGTAATAATATAAAAATTAATTAATTTAATTTAAGGCAGTAGTAGCGCAATGGTAACGCGCTTGCTTGAGATACCAAGTGAAGCGAGTTCAAATCCTGGGTTTCTCACTTTTGAA
The DNA here is from genome assembly GCA_947093115.1 of Brenthis daphne. Lineage (NCBI taxonomy): Eukaryota > Metazoa > Arthropoda > Insecta > Lepidoptera > Nymphalidae > Brenthis > Brenthis daphne. The sequence goes on from OX352476.1 coordinate 1,451,289, forward strand.
ATTTTATTTGCGTATCATTTTCAACATAATTACTACTTATCTTACCGTGGAGGAAAACATCGTAAGGAAACCTGCATGTCTTAAACATGTGAAGACATAATATGTGACATCCGCCAACTCGCACTTGGCAAGCGTGGTGGACTATGGCCTGTTCCCTCATTGTAAAGTGACCCATGCCCAGCAGTGGGACGTTAAAAAAAGGCTGAATACAATTTAATAAATAAATAAACAATATGTTGGGGCAGTAACACAGCACCATCAAGTTCCATGATATTCTATTCTATTCTTTAGTTTAGTGGCTTCCAGGAGTGCCAATTGGGCACAAAATACTTCGCCAATGTCGCGTAGAATGGAGAAAACACGTTATATTAAGAATGACTGGTAAAAGAGAGAAAAAAAACATCACTAGATCTGATTACGTGTTGAAACGGAGCAATTCGTTGTAAAATCAGGATCTACAACAGACAACACAATATATATAAAAACACTAAGAAAAAAATAAATACTGGTTGTTAGTACTAATAATAATCTAATTATAACTACATTTTAATTTTATTAATTTTAATATATGTACACAGAAATCTACATAGTGGACTAAACACAAACATTAACAAACAATTAACATTAATGAGGCAAGGGACTTTAGAAGGAAGAATGTCATAGAGAGGGTGGAGGAGCTGGGACAGCTGAAAATAAGCTACGAGGCTTGAGTTATGGATACTAGATAGTTGATACATTACACATATTATATAACTTTAAATACCTACAAATTATAAATATCAATACCCATGACTGGAGTACAAACATTCGTGTTCATCACATTAATAAATGCCCATAGCGGGGTTCGAACCCGCGTCCGTTGGCACAGCAAGTACGGTCACTATAAACTGAGCCAAAAGTTTCTTGAATGATCTTGATAATGCATGTTATAATTAAAAATAAATGTATAACATCAGTATTGGCGTGCAGTCAGTGTAGTGAAATGAGGACAGATCCCAGGTAAATATAATACACGTGGAGCCATGAGCTTACTGACATGTATATCTATACTAATATTATAAAGAGGTAAAGTTTGTGAGTTTGTGACGTTGTAGGGGGTAATATCTGGATCTACTGAACTGATTTAGATGAAATTTGGTAAGAAGATAGTTTGAAACCCTGGGAAGGACAAAGGATAGTTTTTATTCCGGAAATCATCCCTTAAGAGGGTGAAAATGGGGATGAAAGTTTGTATTGGGAAGCAAGCTAGGGACGAACTCGAGCGAAGCGAGGGTGAGTCGCTAGTTTAATAATAAAATTAACGAGACTTATCTTATGAACTATGTTCTAATTTAAAATTCAACGATGTAATGTGAAGTATCTCGAAACCTGCAAGGAACTTTATTGTAATTCTGTATTGAGATATTTTAAAACAGTTACGGATTATTCATACTATATACATTGACGACACGTTTGGCTCAGTTTGTAGTGACCCTACTTGCCGTGCCATAAAATCATTGCTGCATTGTGCTTGGTCGTGGATTCGAGTCCCGCTGGGGGCATTCATTTGTGTGGTGAGCTCGACTGCTTTTACTCCAGCCATAGGTGTTTATATTTATAATATGTATGTATTTAAAGTTATACATGTGTAGTGTATCAACTATATGGTATCTGGTATAATGATACAACTATCTGGTATAATACAAGGATCGTACTTACCATGGAACCAGATGATGTTGTGTGTTAATCAAAATATTTATTTATTTACTTAAAGTCCAGATACAGTTTTGCTATAATATTAATTTGCAATATTATTCCTCGCAGATCTATATTTAAAATAAAACCATTTCAAACAGGGTGAGTGCGAAGAGATTTTTAAAAACGCAATCTAATTAAAGTATTGGAAAGTTCACATATAACTGGAATAAATGTGTAATATTTTAATGAAACTTCAATTTAAAACTTTTTACTTTATACCCATCTATACTAATATCATAAAGAGGAAAGATTTTTTTGTTTTTTGTTTGTTTGTACCGAATAAACTCCGAAACTACTGAACCGATTTAAATGAAATTTGGTAAAAACATAGTTTTAGACCCTGGGAAGGATTTAGAATAGTTTTTATCCTGGCAATAATCACTTAAAAGGGTGAAGATGGGAATAGAATTTGTATGAGAAATCAAGATAGAGACGAACCCGAGCGAAGCGTACGCGAGCCGCTAGTCTTTATGCAAACTAAGTTCGTTTATGTAAAACAAAGTGGATAATAACAGGGAAAATTATAATTTATCGATATTCAAGCATACTCGTACTCGAATGAAGATATAAATTGACAGGTTTAAGACTACAAAGAATAATTAATTAGGCAAATGGATGGAATAAATCGTAATAAGGATGCTATAATAATATGGACTAAGTATCATCGATACAACATCGATTATTTTGAATAAGTGTCATCGATGAAACATCGATTTATTTATTGCTGCTTAAGTAAATAGTTATTTATATCATGCTTTTATTTACTTAACTTGTCACTATGTAAAGAAACCTTGGAAGTAACATGCTTCTTATTATTGTAACTAGCGACTCACCCTCGCTAAGCTTGGGTTCGTCCCTAGATACGGTTTAACGTTTAGTATAGATTCCTCAGAGATGAGATATTTTCCCGCAGTAAAAAGTATCCTATATGTTGACCTGGATAACCAGCTATCATTATACCAAATTTCATCAAAATCTGTCCAGTAGTTTTCTCGTTATGCGTTAACAGACAGATTGACAGACAGACAAAAATTTGGCTTCTGTATCGATAATAATGACTATTTCAATAAGATTTTTCAAAAAATATTTATTGTACAGATTCGACTCAGAATTTTATTATAAGTATGTATAAATAAAGACTTACGACTTGACACGTGTTATGTCTTGAGTGTTACGTGTTAAACGCACTTGATAAAAAGACAATCGTACGTGTACCCGTATTCGAAAAAAAGAAAAGGCTTATCTATACATGTAATAAAATTGTAACTGGTCGTTGCCTGTACATGGAAGAAATTTGAGAAAATCTACTATGGGGGCCTATTTTAACGCAATGATTTTTAGAATTTTTGTGTTTGTCTGTCCGTTTGTGCACGTTAAACTTAGAAACGGGTTAAGCGATTTGGGTGTGGTTTTCACTAATGTACGTTACTTAATATTCTGATTCTTTCGTTTGTTAATATTAAATATGTCAACTTAACGAATTATCTAAAGACGAACCCGAGTAAAGCGACGGTGAGTCGCTAGTTTTTAATATGCTTAGATAAATAATATCACATATCAATTATTATATGTATATCGATACAAATTTTTAAATGTAGGTACTTATATTACTATTTTAAGTTTCCAAAAACAGTTCAATAACAGACGAAAAAAAGGCACTGAGCTGTTTTCTTTGTCTTTGCCTGTTTACCTATATATATATATATATATATATATATATATATACTAAGTTTTAAATCAATGCAACTTTCTTAGTTGAAATTACTCATAAACTACATATCCAATATAGAAATATCTCGTGTCACGGTGTTTGTGGTCGCACTTCTCCGAAACGGCTCGACCGATTTTAATGATTTTTTTTGTATATATATTCTGTATGTTTAAGAATAGGTCGTAAAGTGTTCTTCACCCTCCTACCCCCTTCAATTATTTAATCGAGATTTTTGTATGAAGAATATTATATAAATACACTGTACTACATAAAGCCAAAGAGATTTTTTTGTAGACTGAACGTGGGCGTAGCCGCGGGTTTTGTTAGTATTATATAATAAAAGCAAAATTATTTATAGAATAAAATCAGATACAATAATAATTGGCTACACAGTCTCATTGACCACATTAAGGGTGGAAGAGGGATTAAAGTTTCAAGATTCTCTAAATAATTTTAAAGCAAAAGCTTTGAACAGCCCTTTTAGACATTTATTTGTGTCACAGTCGGCCTAATTACATGGTTGTGCCTTTTCCTGTAAAACCCTTTAACTTTAGACGTTCTATATTTATATACTTTAGTGAATGAAGACAGATTGTCGCCGGTGTTTGTGAGCACTATGATCGATGTTAAAATATTTCTAGGTAGAAATATGATCATATTAATTATTTAAAATTAGAGTAAAACATAATATGTGATTAGAATTTACATATTTATATAAGAAAACTAACTGTTCTTAACTAAAAGATTTTTTTGAAACTACAAATAAGCTCCAAAAAAGTAGGTTTCAAGCAAACTTTCATCCCATATTTTACCCTCTTAGAAGGTGAATTTTAGAAAACGTCAGTCAATCACTTTTGCCTTTTATATACATATATTAGAGAAAAGCATAATATATGACTAGAATTTACAGATTTATATAAAAAACAAACTATTTCTAAAATGTTTTTTTATTAATTACACTAAATAAAGCTCGTCAACGGCTATAAAACAATAAAAAGAAAATCAATTGATAAACAGAGAGGCAAAAGATACTGAACTGTTTTGTCTTTACCCATTTATATATAATATTTTAAGGTATTTTTCAGAAACGAGATTTTTTCGCGCAATAAAAAATATCCTATATGTTGATCCGGATAACCAGCTATCAACATACTAAATTTCATCAAAATCTGTGGCTTTCTAGTGATGCATTCCCAGACAAACGGACAGGCAGACAAAAATTGTAGGAGCTATAGGTTTGGTCTCTGTATTGATAATAATAACTATTTCAACAAAAAAAAAATTAATAAACAAATTCGACTCAGTTAGAATTTTATAATATACCTAAAGTATAGATAGATGTATCGTTCCCAATTTTTCAAACGCTTTACGGCAAACATGGGCACGGGAAAAAACTAGTGTTCAGTGGCAACAGACGTTATTTCGTGCATACACCACGAGGAGACGTTTACAGCTTAAGTGATTTATCCTTCGGTATATAATATCTATCTATACATATAATAAAATTAATAGTAAGTGGGACTTAATACAAAATATTATAAGTAGAACATTAAAAAACTCATCCAAAAATTCAACCCACAACAATAATAAAAGATTTCATACACAGTACGAACAAGTTTCTTCTAAAAAGCATTCGAAACCGCAGGATATAATTAGTTATTAGAAACTTATATTAAAAGCGAACGTATAAGCTTCTCACACTATAAGTTGCGTAATATTACAATTACGTTGCCAGCCGCTTCCGATCGTGAAGCAGCGAGTCCTTGAATACTTCAAATTTTAATGCGAAATCGATGAAAGATTTTAGTAAGAAGAGCGTGCCTGTTAAATACGAACTCAGTTTGCGGTCATAGGCACTATATATAAATAGTACCTGGGCCAGCGAGCTTCGCTCGGAGTTTCTGGTTAATAAGTACAATTTTCTTTAAAAACTAAAAACTTGAATAAATACAAAAAAAAAAATTATACCTTTGTATCCGACCGGGATTCGAACCTGGACACCTGTGATTGTTGATCTTACACTTTGGCCGCTTGACCACGATACTTATTCCCGAGCGTACAAATTACCGACCATATTTTTGCGTGGAATAATGCAAAAGAAAACCGCATGAAAAGAAAATTCGAAAACACGCGTTTTCTAAGACATAAGACAAGAATTGCTCGTTTAAATATATTAGATATATTAACCTAGTTAATTCAAAGGTCTAGGTGGAGGTTCTCCTATTCTAATAACAAATCTGGATGAAATTTGGCACAGAGATAGATTATAGTCTGGAATAGCACAAAGGTTACTTTTTAACTATGAAAAATGTACGGTACTGAAAAATGTGGGATAGATTTATTTTTCACTAAGTGCGAACCCGAGGTTGAATCGCTAGTTTAATCATATATTTAGTTAGAAAAGGTAACAGATAGAGTTATTCTTCGCATTTATAACATTAGTATGGATTAGTTTCCAAACACATTTTTTTTAATTCATTAACAAAAATGTTTTAAAAATACTAACAAGGTTGAAATCGCCTTCTAAGTGTAAAAAACACCTGTGACAGGCAATCTCGCTCATCCATAGCCACATCAAAAGTAACTTGTTATAGCAAATAACAGCATATATTATGGCGTTAAGAATATACTTATGATAGTACCAGCGATATCGCATCGCTCGAGTTCAGATTGTTGTTTCATCCAAATCTGCTCAGACGTTTCAGCGTAAAGAAGTAACAAATATATACACTCAAAATTTCATATTTATAACTAGTGACTCACCCTCATTCCGCTCAGGTTCGTCCCTTCTTATGTAGTAGTATTAACGTTTAGTATAGATTCCTCAGAGATGAGATTTTTTCCCGCAGTAAAAAGTGTCCTATATGTTGACCCGGATAGTCAGATATCATCATAGGTACCTGTACATTTACATTTTAATCAAAATCTGTCCAGTGCTTTTCTCGTGATGCGTTCTCAGACAGACAGACAAAAATTATAAAAAGTATAGATTCGGCCTCTCTATCGATAATAATGTCTATTTTAATAAGATTTTCCAAAAAAAAATTTATTCGATGTACAGATTTGATTCAAAATTTTATCAGATGTATAGATAGAATATGTGAAGAGGCTTAAGTAAATATGTTTATACATATATGCATAATTAGCGATTCACTCTCGCTTCGCTTTAAGTTCGTTCCGACATAAAAACAAATCTATCCCACGGGATATTGTAGCCTATCTATAACCTTCCTCAATAAACGGGCTGTCTAATGCAAAGATAATTTATCAAATCGGATTAGTAGTTCATGATATTAGCGCGTTCAAACAAACATACAAACACACAAACAAACAAACAAACAAACAAACAAACAAACTCTGTCTGTTTATAATATTAGTATAGAATAGATTTAATGCTTAAGGCTCAATTTGGACTTAATTGAAAAGTGCTTCAACACTAAAAACTTTCCTTCGCATATAAAATGAGATACCTGCCTAAAGCTTTTGCCCATTGTTGATGCGTACATGTAAAATTTTGAGTACTTTAATAAAACTTCTATGAACTTTGCACGTGTGGGACAAATATAGATTCAACGAAAGTTTAGAAATTTAGATAAGCCAGTGCGGGTTCATTTTATTAAGTTTTTTTCAGTGGTTTCACAAACATTTCTTTTATATCATCTTCATATATACGAATTTAGACATATATATACTAGCGACTCACCATCGCTTCGCTCGAGTTCATCCCTAGGCACGTTTTGACGGTTAGTATGGAATATATTATATTATATTTATTATACATAGGTATGATGAGGTGTGTGTTGTATTATAACGTGTTTTGCCGAGGACGTGAGATAACCTCCCGCGGTAAAAAGTAGCCTATGTCATTCTCCAACCCATCAACTCCATACAAAAAAATCACGAAAATCCATTGCTCTGTTTCGACGTGAAAGAAGGGCAAACAAATGAACAAACAAACAATGTTTCTATAAACTGTGCATAAGAAAATTTAATTAAACCATGAAAATTTCTAACATAATGTGAAAGTGAATAGAAAGTATTTTGATTATTGGTAAACAAATTGTCGGCTGGACAGATTTAACGATTCGAAGTCCTTAACAAAGTTTTAGAGAGAACTCAAAAGTGTCAAAAAAATATATTGAAATTAGCTTTCGCCAAATGGTTGAAATTCGATCATAATCATTTTTTATGTAATTGTAAATCGGTTGAAAAACAGAGGAGAAAAAGGTCCTGAACTGTTTTATGCCTATTTTTTATTAAAATTTGAACACGACAACGTCAGCCGGGTCATATTATAGTATTTTTATAAATATTAATTGATAATTCAGACAAAAACTAATAGCAAAATCATCCATCCAAATTAATTGGACAAAATCAAAATATATTCAAAGTACATATATTAGTCGCTTTCATTGAAAATTTATCCTAATTGAATCTTTTAGGAAGCTTATTGCTATAACAATATTAGGAACCATGGCGAGTTTTAAATTTCAAACTTTGTTTCAATATTAGTAGCTATTATATTTATCACAATACATAGTATTATTATAAACTAGCGACTTCGGGTTCTATCCCACGGGAACCATACATTTTTCCGAGATGTCAAATGGGGATGCCAAATTTCATGCAGATCCGTTCAGCCGTTCTGGCGTGATTGAGTAACAAGCATCCATCCAATAGTATTATGAAATAACTAACGATCACTAACCCTCGCTTCACTCGGTTTCATCCCTAGGTTACATATTCACCCCCTGAAGTAACGATTTCTAGGATAAAAACTATCCTAAGTCCTTCCCAGGGTCTCACACTATATTCTTACCAAATTTTATCTAAATCGGGTCAGTAGACCCAGAGATTACCCCCTACAACGGCACAAACTCAGAAACTTTACCTCTTTATAAAATTAGTATAGTATAGATCATAAAAATAATTAATTATTGAACATTAAATGTGTAAAGCAATTTATATAAGATCTATGTCAATAAAAAGTGCCTTCTTGGGGATTATAATATTATCTCTCCTTTTTTAATATTCGGCTACAAATTTTGTGGAAAATAAAAGACATTAATTACCCATTCCACGATTTCCATTTTCCGTAACATATTAATTATGATACTTAAAAGTTAGCCAACCTGCCATCATTTAAATTACTTTGGCGTAACGGAGGGAATGCCTGAGTTGTATACACGAGTAACTTCATTTCAGGGAAAATCTATATAGTAATCTCTGGATCTACTGAACCGATTTAGATGAAATTTGGTAAGAAGATAGTTTGAGACCCTGGAAAGGACATAGGCTACTTTTTATCCCCGAAATTATCTTTAAAGGGGGTGAAAATGGTGATGAAAGTTTGTATTGGGAAGCAAGCTAAGGACGAACCCGAGCGAAGCGGGGCTTCAGTCGCTAGTTTATTATATTTTGTTTCTCTTAATTATAAGTGGTAACTTAGTGGTAACGCGCTTGCTTGGGAATCCATGTGTAAGGGGTTCAAATCTCGTCTCGCACCTCTGATATTTACATATGCGAATCACTTTCAAAATGATTATCACTCGTCCAACGGAGAACATTGTGAGGAAACCTGCATGTTTCCGAGAACCTAGCAAGCTTTCGAAAGACATGTTAAGCCCGCCAACCCGCACGTCGCCAGCCTGGTGGACTACTAGTTTTTGCCTGCGGCTTCGCTTTGGAATAAATGGGGATCAAGGATAGCCTATGCCCGATTACAAAATGCTATACCATTGCCAAATTTTATCGAAATCCGTTCAAGGGATTAAGCGTGAAAAGATAAGAGAAAGAGTTACTATCACATTTTTAATATTGGTATGGTAATAAAATTATTATTCTAGCGAAAAAATGCTTTATAATCTATCCTGAAAGCACGGCTAGCTTATTTATTTATTAGCAATAATAGTGCGCACAGACAGACAGAAACTATGACTTTGGTAAATACAAAACAGTTTCCACTACTAGGTGAATAATAACCTATGTCTTATGTCATTGAGTTATTATTACAAAGACAGGTAAAACATAAAATTGCAGTTTGTTTGTAATGTCAAAATAACAGCTTTTTACTAACACGAAAGTGTATACGGTACTTAAAACAAAAATAACTATTTTTTATTTTTTTGTCTGTCTGTCTGTTTGTTCCGGATAATCTCACTCTCTCGGAATTTTCACTAGTTGATAGTTGATATTAAAAGAAGTAACTTAGGCTACTTTTATTTTAGAAAAAGAATTAGGGTTCCACGCAAAAAAATGAATTCTATGAAATTTCATTGTAAAATATTCTTACATGTACATATATATATATATTGATGCAAAGTAAACTTTCTCGGCATGAACGCTCTAACAGGAAGCCTTATATTGAAAATTTGGATAAGAAGTAGACTTATGTAAGAGCAATACTGAAATAGGCCAAAGCATGCATAACCCGGATACATTCGAAATATCAACACTAGTATCTTACCCTGGTTTTCTTAGCCTTTAAATATATGTATATTTATAGGTATATTTTATATTAGAGAGAAATGGACATAATTTAGTACTTTTTCATGTACTTTTTCACTTTTAATCTAAAACCGCGACAAAAAAACGAAAACAACTATATAAAATGTCAAATAAAAGCGTAAATCTAAGTATTACATATACTACCGACGTACGTAAAAAAACTGACTTTAAGACACTTATAAGTAAAAAATAACTTGGTTTTCATTTACTATAGATATCTCTTCAGATATTTTCGAAATCAGTGCCAGCCAAAGCAAAGCACAGCAAAGCAAATCTATTTTAATGTGTATAAATAAAATATTTTAACTATAATTAAAATTTATATCTTGTCATCTTTATCTATTATTATTTTTTTTAATATGCGCATGCGCACGCCCACGCACACGTACATGCACATACATACGCACACAAAATACACACACACACACATAACTTATTATTAAAACCATGAACATACTAACATTTATGTGATACTTTCTTAGATTTACGCGAATGTTTGACATTATTAAATGAAACTATCTTTTCGGATTATTTCGCGGATTTATTTTGTTTTTTTTTGGTTCCCGACGTTTCGAATGCTTTACAGCAATCATGATCACGATCAAACTACTTACATGTAAAAACACGTAAAAACTACTTACATGGATTTTGATGAATCTTTCCAATATTACGAGTATGTCTTATATATCAGAGTAATACATACGCTACACTTTTTAAAGATTATATTATAATTTAACTACACGTGCAGAGCTACGAGAAAACTTTAGTTATTGTATAATTTTGTGGGTAGATATTATCTGTAATATCTGTATAAAATTTTCCCGTCAACATATTTCCTGTAAAACATTCGAAAAGTTTCAAACACTTTTTATTTGTGAATCAAAAATAAAGTTGTGTAAAATCTCTCTATATCACTAGCTCTCTCTGTGTACCACAAAAGATGGTCTCAACCGAAGGAAAGTATAAAAAGTTTCTTCTTATAGAGCCAATAATTAATAAAATGGCCCATTAATATTGAAAGTTGATTATAGGCACTTTCATTTTCCATTTTCTTAGCAACAGGTGTTAATTAGTGAATCTTCATCTTAAAAGTTATTTTGTTTTAAAATTTAAGAAAATATTTTATTAACCAAGCAAGCGAAACGAGCGAAGCGTCTCTGCTTCAGTCCGTTTGTTGGTACCATTTTACAGGTCGTATTTTATAACCGACCTACACGAAACTTGGTATACCGATTTTGCTTTACAGGTTTTTTTTGATTGGAGAGGTAATTCCTCCAAAAAGGGGCAAAAAGGGGGCTACTGAATATCTCCGCCTTATGAGATCCGATTTCGATGGTTCTTTCGTTATTTGAAAGGTGGTAGTTTTAGGATAGTCTCATAAAAGTTTGGTGAAGAACTGATGAGGATCTTTGGCGTGATGAACAGAATAGCTCCTCAAATGCAGTTTGTGCTCGCGAGGTCTATTGTTCGCAGAAGTAAAATAATAACATAATAAATAGTTTATTGAATTATTGAATCACACCTGAAAAATTCTTCAGGAGATGCTGTGAAATAAAATAGGTTAAGCTCTTTATATATAAATTTATAAATTGTAAATAATATTAATCCAGCAAATCAAAATATTAAGTGAGTTCAAATCCCGGGTTTTGCACCTCTGATATTTCCATATGCGAATCATTTCTAACATGATTACGACTTGTCTTACGGTAAAGGAAAACATCGTGAGGAAACCCACTCATATTGGGAGATCCGTGCCCAGCAGTAGAACATTAAAAAGGGTTCATACAGCAATAATAATAAACAAACAAACAAATTGTTTATAATATATAAGTATGGATATTTAGATACAATTGTACACTATAATATTTAATATAAAGAACAATAATGTCTTTCCGAACGATTTCGGCCACGGCAGCCAATCTAATTGAGACTATTAGGCGCGTGTGCGCACAGACACAAGTGCACTCTCTATTCCTGTTACTTTCATACTCTGATGGGACGACACGAGACACGACCAGTGAGAGTTAAGGCGCGTGCGTTATACAATGTAATATATAAAATTTCCATGTAACAATGTTAGTTACCGTACTCCACCGAAACGGCTTTACCGATTTTTACCAAATTTTATATGCGTATTCAGTAGGTCTTAGAATCGGCTACTATCTATTTTCCATACCCCTAAGTGATAAAGATAAGGGTGGTCCACCCAGAGCCCACCCCAGGGACGAACCCGAGCGGAGTGACTGTGAGTCACTAGTATTATATATATTCCATATTAAAAATCCGTTTTACGTAAAACAGCTTAATTGAGGAACATTCATCAAACCCTACCCCGAAAATATTTCTCGTTGCGCCATAAATTTCAACCCGATTACCTACTTCCTCATTATGCTCTCTTATGAAATGTTAAAAATTAATTGCAATAAAAGTTGTAATAAACGCCTTTTTACAGCATAATTTTATGAAACTTTATATTTCAATTTATTTTATAGATTAATACTAGCGACTCACCCTTGCTCCGCTTGAGTTACGTTTTAACGCTTGGTATTGATTTCTCAGAGATATTATTCCGCAGTAGAAAGTATCCTATATATTGACCAAGATAACCAGCTATCTTCACACCAAATTTCATTCAAATCTGTCCAGTGATTTTCTCATGATACGTTCCCAGACAGGCAGACAGACAAAGATTCTAAAAACTATAGATTCGGCCGCTGTATCGATAATAATAATGACTATTTCAATAAGATTTTCCAAAAATTATTTAATGTACAGATTCTACTAAGAATTTTATTATTTGTATAGATATGTACCAAAAATGAAATTTTATTTATTTGATTTAAAAAGTTTCCCTGGAAATTGGGAAATTCAGGAAAAACTATTTATTTATTTATTTATTATCTATGGACATCATTAGGGTGGGTCACTATAGTATAGAAAAAAATAAAAGTTATCGAATGAAATTATAATAGTAATATTATGTTGCAGCACAACAAAATTAATAAAAATGGCTAAAAGATAGTGGATAAAATTAATATTTCTTTAACCCGCGCACGACCTTCAAAATTAATCATTAAAAGTTAATATATATTGAATATCATTTTCATGTTATATAAACAAAATAAATCTTCTAAAAGACACTAGTTGAAATAAAAATCAAATAAAATCAAAGATTTTTTTCATATTTTGCAAAAAATCTTTCTTGCTCTTAAATTTTGCCACATTTTTTCTGAAACCGCGAAAATTGATTTTTTTTTTCAATTTTAACGGCTTTGTGCGGGTTTTATTCCACTTAAAATATTTGAATAATATTTTACAGGCGTTATGTTGAATCCATTATGAAACATAATTTCGCTATTAGAAGTAGATAAATAACCCACCCTAATGGACAGTTCTTTAATATGCTTAACTTATTTATAGTAGAGGAGCCCAAGAGGGGATTTTTGGAGTTACTCAAGCGCGGCAGATTAACATAAGCGATGATACCTTGCACTCTGTTGAGTATCTCCACCACAATATAAGTCCTCTATATAAGAGCGCGCGTCTAGGACCGATCAAAATATTTAAAAAATATTTAGATGAGGTGGAAATATGTACTTGAAACCGTCAGATTAAGGTATGGTGGACTAATTTCTTAAAAAGTACATGCTAAATATGGGGAAAATCAATAATCTGCCGATTTCAACAACCCGAAGAGGCAAAAATCATACATAAACTTTACAGTCGACTATAACTTTCTTAGATTTACGTGAGTATTTGACGTTTTAAATAAACCTATATTTTCGGATTATTTCGCGGATTTATTTAGATTTTTGGTTTCCGACGTTTCGAATGCTTTACAGCAATTATGGTCACGGGAGAGACTAAGGTTATAGACGTCTCAAAAGCATTACATACTTATTACAGACAGTGCCTTCCCACAATTTTACAAAATATTTTTCAAAAATTTTAAAAATGACACCAATGTACCTTACAATATTTTTGTAGATTTTAATTCTAAACATTTCTTAGATTTACTCGAATATTTGACATTTTAAACAAAATTACCGTAGTGTCTCTCCCGTGACCATGATTGCTGTAAAGCATTCGAGACGTTGGAAACCAAAAATCGAAATAAATCCGAAAAGATACTTTAATAAGCTTTCTGAAGAAACTATATTTTTACATGTATACGTAAAAAACTTAAACTGATAGAAACATTAAAAATGTTAGAATAATTATATATTTCAATTTTCTCGTTAATGGCTTTAAAACGTGCCAATTAAGTACAGATTACTTGGCCAAAGTCACGTAGAACGGCACGAGGAAGATTGTCGGTATTTCGTCGTAAGTGGGTGCCAACTTGATGTTTTTCTTAAGAAACTCGTTTAAAAATGATGATTTCACAGAAGTATATCCGTATTATTATATCTATACTAATATTATAAAGAGGTAAAGTTTGTGAGTTTGTGACTTTGTAGGGGGTAATCTCTGGATCTACTGAACCGATTTAGATGAAATTTGGTAAGAAGATACTTTTTATCCTGGAAATCATCCCTTAAGGGGGTAAAAAAGTTTTTATTGAGAAGCAAGCTAGGGACGAACCCGAGCGAAGCGAGGGTGAGTCGCTAGTTATATACAATATTATAAATGTGAAAGTTTGTGAATATGTATGGATGTTTGTTACTCTTTCACGTCAGAACGGCTGAATGAATCTGGATGAAATTTGGCACAGAGATTGATTATAGTCTGGAATAAAACAAAGGCTAACTTTTTATCCCGAAAATATGTACAGTTCCCGTGGGATAGGTTTGTTTTTGTTTTCCTAGAGGTGAACCCGAGCAAAGAGAGGGTGTGCCGCTTGTTATAGATAAACGTATAGTACGGTAAATGCAATGCTGTATAGATGTAATTTTTATATTAAAACATTATATTATTATTAAATTATTAAAATATTCATAGAGAAACTGACCTGTAATGAGCTTTGTAAGGACTCAAAAGCAAGTTAAGTTACCCTATTTCTTACAAAATCGGAAATATTCTAAAATGTTAGTTTTGTTTTTAACTAAATTATATTATAATTGTTATTATTAATTATATTTATAAATTATAAAAGAATAGTATTTGTATAAAAAATATTTTAAATAAAAAACTAAGCAATTGGTAAACGATTTGAACATTTTTAAACGTCTATTCAAATCAAAGAACCATCCAACTTAATCGTCGACCGTAAAATTCTTTGTTATTTCAAAGCCTTGAAGTAAAAGCTTTTATTTCTATTATACTAATAACTAGATTTTCTATGATTTTCCTCAAAAAACAGTATTATAATTTTAAGCTTATTACGTGAACAATCTACATTCTTACTGTAGTAAAAGTCAAAATCAAATTAGTCTGTTTTTGATAAAAAAGAGCTTTACAGGATAAGGACGTATTTTGTATATACTCATAGTTCCTTTTTATTATAATTTTAGTATTTGCCTAAGGCTTCGTACTTGGGTACAATATTGCTATGTCTTAATTCGATGCTCCTAAAAGTGTTGTAGATAAAAATATTCTTTTCTGCTTAGGTGTAATATATGATTGTATACTTGAGGAAAAGATTTTATTCTATCTATTTTGATGTAACTCGTTACTAGATGACATTGTATCAATTTGAAAATTACTTTTTGTAGTCGGTTCTCATTTTTTTTATTTTTTTTTATTTTTTTTAGTGTAAACAACAGAAGTAGCAAAGTAAGAAGAAAGTATTTGAATAAAATATTCGCTTATGTTTTCAAGTTAGTTTGGTGCCCATTTTAATATGAAGACTGACAAACTAAAATTTGCTTTTATTAGTAATATTAAAAATCAGGCTCTAAAATTCAACTTTAACTTATTGGGTTTGTCAAGTCAAACCAAATAAGCCCAAACTCAAAGTATCTAGTTTTAGTCGTTGAAGAGTTCCACCTATCTAACTTCTGACCTTACCATCAGATCAGGTGATACCGAATCACTGTACTATCAATGGCAATAGAAACACTTGCAAAGTTTTTAGTTAAATTTTCATTATATTTTTCCACCCTTAGGGGTGGTACTTTTTTTTTAATTTAAATGGAACGAACCTGAAAATATACACTTTCAAACAAAACAAAAAACGTCTAAATTGGTTAATATTTATTACGAAGACGAAGTTCTGAGGTAACAAATATTACAAAAAAATACAGCCGAATTGAGAACCTCCTCCTTTTTGAAGTCGGTTGATAAAGCAAGATCCAATTCCAAGTACTACATGCGAAATTTTCATGTGTGAATTATGTTTAACAGCTATCTTTATTTTTAATGGTTTACCACTCGTCTTAATTTGAAGCATCGCCAGTAAACCTACACGTCTAAAAAACTAGATTTTCTAAAACCTACTCGTATGAAGTCGGTCAGTATTTGATCAATGTGGTAGACTAAATCGAGGGGGATCCCCCTCGAATTGAGGGGTGCAGCAATAGGACATTAAAAAGGGCTGAATAGACGTCATTTCTTATTACACAGAGAGTCTAAATATTTTGAAACCGAAGTATTAAACGATAATTAAAGTAATGTAACGGAAATGATGAATGAAGCACTAATGGATTGTTTCTTCTAATTTGTATCTTAGGGAGCCTTTGTTCTTTCGAAGTATATAATCTAAATATTTAATTGGATATTAAGTTATGATCGTCTCAATTTACATTAAAACCTTTTGAAGGCTAATGTTTACTTAGGTTAATGAACATAATATAAATATAAATATGTCTGTTGTTGTAATTAACACACAGCACCATCTAGTTCCATGGCAAGCTCCGATTTCTTCGACGGCTTGTGTTATAGATACCAGATAGTTGATACACTACACATATATAGCTTTAAATACATACATATTATAAATATAAACCCATGACTGGAGAACAAACATTCGTTCTCATCCCGCAAATGAATGCCCCAAGCGGGACTCGAACTCGTAACCGCTGGCACAACAAGTAGGGTCACTACAAACTGAAGCAGGTTAAAAATAATAGCTTATGCACTATGCCCCAAGTTTTTACTCATTAGTAAAATTTGTCTAAGTATACAAACACGAATTTTAATTAAATTTTAATTGTTCTTTAAGTTTTGGTACTTGAAAATGGTTAGAAAGTTTTAACAGGTTTCCAGTAAATGTTCTAAAAGATCCATTTAATAAAAAAATACTTATAAACGTGTGTGTATGTATGTGTATGTGTATGCGTAATACAACAATTGTTTTTTTTTAATAAGCTAAACTATTTACGTCATATTTCGATCTGACCCGATGAGTTTCTTTCACCAGATCTAGGGCTGCGACATCTTACTACTCTCCAGACTTGACAAAAATTGTAACAATTTCATACTACATAAAAAATGACGTTAAAATACATTACTACTAAAAATATTTTCAAACTGACTGACGGACCTTCAAATTTTTTTTTATAAGTATAAATATAATTTTATTATAACCTACATAAAAAAATTGTTCTAGATGCTCATTCAATTACTTAGAGGATAAGCGAATTATTCTATTGAAGCAGTCCATCTAACAATTGAGTTTAGTCGTTATGAGTTGTATAATATAAGGAAGAAGGGAGACCCTTATTAGATTACAGAATAAATGAACAAACTGACCTATAAAAATTATGTACTTAGGGTTGGCAGACCTTATTAGTTAAAGTTATTTGTTATTTGTTTCTTTAGTTGGTAACATGTGCAGCTGGAGATCAGAGGGTCCGGCGTATGAATCCTGGGTCGGGCTAGGTATAGTTATTGTGTTTTTCTATAAAAAACTCTTTGTAACAGCCTGGAGTTAAGAAGTACTGTGTTACATCGCACTACATCTATATGTAACAAAACTTAT
This sequence comes from Brenthis daphne, assembly GCA_947093115.1. Classification (NCBI taxonomy): domain Eukaryota; kingdom Metazoa; phylum Arthropoda; class Insecta; order Lepidoptera; family Nymphalidae; genus Brenthis; species Brenthis daphne. Next base: position 1,469,105 of record OX352476.1, read on the forward strand.
CTATCAAACCGATCACAAGTTCCTAATTTTATAATGAAATACATATTACATTTTTCTTATTTAAATTGTGCGTAGGACATATAAAGTTTCGATTAACCGTTAGTTATTCAATATTTGACACCCCTACTTCTAAATAACTAATCTTAATATGGTGATGATGATGATGATAATAATGTCCTACCGATCGAATTTGCCCACGGTGGCCAATCCCACTAAGACTAGCCATCTGCGTAGGATATAATAATTATAGTGCACAAGTGTACGCGCAGACACAAGTACATTCTCTATTCCTGTTACTCTCTATTCCTGTTTCTCTCAAATTCCGGTAACATAATAATTCGACATTACCAGTGAGAGATCAGGCGCAGGACCGACGGCTACGTCCGCTCCGAGGCACGGGGATGAAACACTTTCGGAGACTTTGTAAACAAAAAGACTCAATAACTAAACTTAGCCCGGCCCGAGACTCGAACCCAGGATTTACGGATAGGCAGCATGCTAGCCACTACATCACCAAGATATCTAAAATTATATCAATACATTGTTCCATAAACAATAAAAGCGAACTGATTTATCTTTTAATCTTCACCTTTTGCCTGTTTTAATCGACTTAAAAAGAAGAGGAGCTCGATACGGGTGTTTTGTTGTATATGTTACGAGATATTTTCAAATATTCACCGATTTTAAACATTCATTACGGATTGACGGCATATTCATTTCGAGCTGATCTTAAAATATTTTTACGGTCGATAAAAGAAGTATTGTGCTTAAATAAATTTGAATTTAGTTTTAACATAATAATACTTTATTAAATTTACGCGAATGTTTCAGATTTTAAATAAAACTGTATTTTCGGATTATTTCGCGCATTTATTTGGATTTATGGTTCCTGATGTTTCCATCTCTACCGTGACAATGATTGCTGTAAAGCATTCGAAACGTGAGGAACCAAAAATATTAAAATAAATCTGCGAAATAGTCTCATTTCATTGCGAATATCTGATTTTGTCAACTCGTTTAGGAAAACATCTAAAGTTAAAAAGTTATCATTAAACATTTTAATCATACACACTACAACGAATATAACCTACAGTTGAAATTTTGCTTCTAAACTAGATATAAGTCTTTTATTATAAAGAACAAGCTCAAAAAAAAGTATCATATAATATCAACTTTTATCATATTAAATTTCATCAAAATCTATCCAGTGGTTTTCTCATAATGTGATCCCAGACAGACAGACAAAAATTCTAAAAACTATAGATTCAGCCTTTGTACCGACAATAATGACTATTTCAATAAGATTTTCCAAAAATATTTAATGAACAAATTTGACTCACATCGGTTAGAATTTTATTACATATTTACATACATAGATAATTAATTTATTAGTGCTACTATTATATACGGTAAAAATTACTTGGTATATTTTAAAAATAGTATCTGGTTTATAAATGTAAGCGAAACGTTAATAGTTGGCCGAAGTAACAGTTTCAAATGGCTCTCGAAGAGACGAAGACCCTTATCTGAAGAGGCTTGACTCGAGGCCGACCGCAAGACGGAATGAATAAATACTTTGAAATATTCTTGTAATTTTAATGCTAAATAATTGAATGCTTATTAATATTATAAATGTCATTGCGTTTGTTGGTTTTTCCGCCTTTCAACACAGTAAAAGAGTATCAATTGATATAATTTTTTACTTAGTTAATGGGTTAGTCGATGACATAGGATTTAAAATTCGGTTTGTTTTATGGTTAATGGTTACAGATAGATATTTCTTTTGTCCATTCTTCAGATCTATCATTCCAAAAGTACATGTCAGATGGCTTGAAAAAAAGAGATGATATTATTTTCTATTACAGGATATCTTTTAACAATCATCGAATTGATTTTGACGACCGGTTTTGCCATATGCTCCTTTTTTGTATTATATATTTTTTAACGATTAATATATATTGCTCAGAGATAAGATATTTTCCCGCAGTAAAAACTAACCTATATATTAACCCAGTAAACCAGCTATCAACATACAAAATTTCATTAAAATCTGTCCAGTGGTTTTCTCGTGATCCAAGACAGATAAAATTTTTAAAAACTACAGATTCGGCCTCTGTATCGATAATAATGAACATTTCGATTCGACTCAACTCATTTAGAATTTTATTATATATATAGATAAAACTAGCAAACTGGAGTATAAAAAATCAATTTCAATTCGGAATATCCTATACTTTACTAACATGGATCATGTACCAATTTCTACAAAATGGGATCTATATGTCAGTAGCCCTTAAATAATTTCTAATTTTAAGTATAAGGCATAATATACTAGCCAAAAAGCTGGCTTTGTGAGTTAACTGAAGTCACAGTTTTTGATGGCACTCGAAGAGGCAAATACCCTCGTCTGAAGTGGCTCGACTGGAGGCCGTTTCGGAGTCTGCATATAAATACTTGTTCATGTCAATGTTTTAGCATATTTAATTAATTATATTTGAGGATCTTACTATATATTATTATAGTAGATCTATTATAATAATATATAAGATATATTATACTTTTTTTGTGTATGTACCTTTTGCTTGATATTTTTTACATTTACTTGAATATATTTTTTTTAATTTGATTTTGTTTGTTGTTTTATTTTACTTAACCAAGCACTAAAACAATATGGCGAAAAAATAATTTTATTTAAAAGAAAAAGTGCTGTCAATATATTTCATAATTTGTGTGAACTAAGCTTATTAATCGACCCACTTAAAAAGGAAAGTCTCCTTCATATACTACACAAAAAGTCATCCAATTCAAGTGAGTTTCTGCGCATTCGGACAAAACCGAAATATAAGGTAGAATCTATACATAAAACTAAACGTTAAAACGTAAATAGGAACGAACCCGAGTAAAACGAGGGTGAGTTGCTAGTAAATAATATATGTATTTATTGGCTTTTGAAAGCATCTACAAATGATTACAAATATATTTGTCGTATAAGGCTCCAACAATAGTTTAACCGTTAGCTTGATAATGAAAATAAAACAGCATTGACCTATCGTCAATCCTCTATAATATTTATAATATATAAAAAATGATAATTGTGCATAAAGTTGTATATTATAAAATTTATTTAAAATTTCTATTTTTCAGTTTGTTTAACATCACTCCAAAACTGGCTAGATATCAATGGGACTTTTTGGCATTCATGATAAGTGACTAGCACACTAGTAGGTACTCAGTTATATAGATTTCTCAGAGATGAGATATTCTTCCGCAGTAAAAAGTATCTTAAAGGATACTAGGTTGACCCAGATAACCACCTGTTATCATACCAAATTTCATCAAAATCTGTTCAGAGGTTTTCTCGTGATGCGTTTCCAGACAGACAGATAGACAAAAATTCTAAAAACTATAGAATCGGCGTCTGTATCGATAATAATGTCTATTTCAATAAGATTTTCCAAAAAATATTTAATGTACAGATTCGACTCAGTTAGAATTTTATTATATGTATAGATTAGTAATAACTTAAGATATTGATATACAAGTATTGTACCGCTTTACTCGAGATGTCCATTACCCATTAAGACCTCAGATTACCTATATAATCTAAATGTACGCTGTTGAATCTAGCCAAACTATAGTTTGGCTTTTAATTTGCCTTATAATTATTAGTAAGCATAAAAAATAATTAGACTGTTAAATAATCTGCGCATGTCAGATAATTTTTCTCCAACTTATTATTTATTTAAGATTCTTTTGTTAGATAACATATAAAGGATTATCTCAGTATTCCTACTTTAGAAAATAATTTTGGTTTAAGCTCCGTTCGCGAAGGTAATCGCCTTGAAAAATCATACCCGTAATAATAGACCTTTTTCTTTAATGCTTGGGATCAGAACAGTCAAACGTTCTACGCTTCCGCCTATTCAAGCTCTTTGATTCAACGCGTACTGCGTGCCTCGGAGTCAAAGAGAGTTCTGTACACGTACATCTTTTAAAATAATCATAATACAATAGAATTCTTACTTAAAAATATGAAAGGACGATGATATTAAAAACATGTCGTCGATTGTTTTTGAAATAAAGCTTCTTTTGAAAGACACGAGAAAGAGACAAACACATAAATATATAGGATTAAGCCGGTGAGAGAATGAGATAGGAACATTCCACAGGACGAGAAAATTAATACTGAATAATATGTTATGTAATATATGTTAAATAAAATGTAAAATAACTTTTAAACTTGGTAAAAAAAACTAAACCTTACAAGTACCTCGTCTCTGAAAAATCTATACTAAACGTTACTAGGGACGGAGCGAGTCGCTAGTCTATACCAATATTATAAAGAGATAAAGTTTGTGAGATTGTGACGTTGTAGTGGGTAATCTCTGGATTTGCTGAACCGATTTAGATAAAATTTGATAAGAAGATAGCTTGAGACCCTAGGAAAAACATAGGGTACTTTTTATCCCGGAAATCATCCCTTAAGTGGGTGAAAATGTGGATGAAAGTTTGTGTTGGGAATCAAGCTAGGGATGAACCCGAGCGAAGCGAGGGTGAGTCGCTAGTACTATATACAAAAGAAATGGCTCGCAGTAATCGATTTTATCTGTAGATACCTTAAATATTTCACCAGGTAGCAACCATAACATCAATCTAAATCCCTATAATGAGTTTCCTATTTTTATGTCATATTTATGATATAAACACAATGCCCGAGTGTTCAGTTTTATGAAAAGGGCTGTGACAGCTATTCGACCACTATTGTTCGGGTGAAATATATTGTTTTCCACAAACACCAATCAATTAAAATATGAGTTATTACAACGTTTTGTTAACGATATTTTTAATCCGAACGTCAATTACAGTATCTGTTTTAATAAATAGCTTGGTAAAATCGTATCTTTACATAAAATAAATAATAATAAAACTGAAAAGAGATTATAGTTAGTACTTTAAATATTCTTACAAAAACTATTTGAAATGTAAGAGAAGTCAAGTCCATTTACAAATATTAGACTTTTTATTAGTCAGTTCCTTCCTTTATTTTAACTCAAAAAATTATTTTTTTGTAAAATAGATATAAGGATTTTTTTTTGTTTTCAGGTAATCATCATTACCAGCTCGGTTACATCTCCTGCCACGCCATTTGAGCTCGATCTTCAGCTTTTTATATCCAACCAGCACCATCCACCTTGGTGGACAACGTCATACACTGTATTTGACAGACCGTACTCTCCAGAGCTGATCTACTCCATTAGTCATCCGTTCAACTGCCACTTTAGATTACTCATACTTTGAGCTATGTCCTACTTTGTTGTCCATCCTTTAGAGAAACTTCAAGCATTACTTTGAACATTAAACCGGACCAATTGCATCGTCTTAGTTCGCGTCTCTCATCGAGTAGCACTTAGCAGTTAGCGGAAGTGTCGACGAAAAGATTTGACACAGTTTCCAAAACTCTACCCAACCCTGTATTCTTCTCCAAATTTGCCTCTTGAAGTTCTTCTTATCAACTTGTAATTTTACTTAACATAGACATATTTTTTTAAAGGCAGTGGTAGCCTATTGGTAGCACGCTCGCTTGGGAAACCGAGTGAAGCGGGTTCAAATCTCGGGTCTTGCACCTCTGATATTTTCGTGTGCGAATCATTTCTAACATGATTACCACTTCCCTTGCAGTGAAGGAAAACATCATGAGGAAGCCTACCCTATAGGTATTATTTTTATTTCTATTTTTATTTTTATACCTGCATGTCGGAGAGAACCTAGTAAATATTGGAACGACATGTGATGTGATCCCCCTCGTATTGAAGGGATGCCCGTGCTCAGCAGTGGGACTTTAAAAAGGGCTGAATACAATACAATACATAACATTTATTTTGATCAATTTGGTGAGCTATATTACTAAGCACAATTGATTACTATATGACATGTTCACTGAACATTATCTAGGTTTAATCCAAATTCATCCGGAAACCAATGCGTGCTGATAGCTAAGCCTGTTTCGGTCCGTTGAGCAGACTCATAATATATATAGTTTGAGCTTGAAAGAACACTATGTACTATTACACAAACCAACGATAGTCTTTGAGTGTTATAGATAATTTTCAATATTAAACAATAACTTTATACAATGTAATAAAAAACTCGTAAATTTCATTCAATTAGAGAAAATCTCTAAAAGTACTAAAGTTCTAATAATGACAAAGGGGCACTATTACTGACATACGTCATACACAGTGTGAGGATGAAAAATATATATTTTTCATCCTCCTATCCTCCTGATGTCCATCCTCCATAAACTTGACTTAATAATGATTAATCTAATTTTTTTCCAATAATATATTTTAAGGCCAATGTCACGAGTAAAGATAGTAATAATCTTTATATATATAATTCTTCTGTGAGTGTGTATGTCACTGAACTTCTCTCAAACGACTGGACCGATTTTGATGAAATTTTTTGTGTGTGTTCAAGGGGATCTGGGAATGGTTTAGATTCACAATTTGAATAATAATTTTCATCAAAAAAATATTAAAAAAAGTTTGAAATTTTCAAATTATAGACGTGTAGACAGGACAACGTCTGTCGGGTCCGCTAGTAATATAATAAATCACTTTAGAACCTTAAACCGTGCGTGTTCAACATCATCTTTGCTAATTCACAAGATATCGCCCCGTTTAATATATTTAAAGTGTAGCGCTAAAAGGAATTAAAATACTTTGAACTTAAAACATCTCACTTTGAAATAAAAGTAGTAAGAAAAGCTCTTGGTTTTTACTTACAGTTAAAATATTATTATCTTCTAATTATAAAATTAAGGAAGTTGAATAAACTTATAATGACTTAATTATTACAGCGTTATATTTTATTATTCATTAAAAGTATTTTATTAGGAGATCATAATGTATATTTCGACGAAACGATTGGCTCAGTTTGCGGTGACCCTACTTGTTTTGCCAGCGGTCGCGGGTTCGAGTCCCGTTGGAGACATTCATTTGTCTGATAAGCACGATTTGTCTGATGAGCACGAATATTTATACTCCAGTCATGGGTGTTTATAATTATAATATGTATTTAAAGTTATATATGTGTAGTGTATCAATTATCCGGTATCTATAATACAAACCTCGTAGCTTACCATGGAACTAGAAGGTGCTTTGTGTTAATGTCCCAACATATTTATATTTATTTATATTTCTGTGCTTTGGTTGAAGAAACTCATATTTTAGTCTATTACTTAACACACAAAACCCGGTTAAATCTATTAAAAGTTAAAAAATCTTATAAACTCTATCTCCTTTATATACTAGCGACTTACTCTCGCTTCGCTTGAATGACTCTCTAGGTGCTTATATGTTACTCCAAGCAATAGTCCATCTGTGAACAAGTTTCATCCAAATATGGCCAGCCATTTCAACGGGAAGATCGCAAACATACACACATAAAAACTTTCGCATCTATAATAGTAGTCCCGTTATAATAAAATTGTCATACGTAGGTCTTCTTCCTATCTATTCGGCTTTAGATTTAGGCATCTTGAGTTTCTAGTATTACTTAAGAACCATATCCTCATACTTTTACAGTTACAGTACATTAAAGTTTAAGTAAATAAAAGATATTGTGCTAAAATATCTCCTGCGTATATGGCTAGTCTTACTGATATATCTACTATAAGATAATATTAATATTGTATATAAAGTACATTAACGAATATTTGTCTGTGAGTGATTAATACACCAATTTTGAGGCAACCATGAGAATCACATATAGACGTTCTTCTTATCCTGCAAGAACCCTATTTGTCAAAAATTCGTCTTGAAATTGTAAGTCTTAATTAAAAAAATAGCCAAAATCGCATTAAAATCATTTTACCATTTGTTAAGATATAAGCAAGAATGATGATGTTCTCCTAGCCGATTCCGGCCATGGCGGCCAATCTCATTGAGGCAAGCCAACTGCGCAGGAGATATTATAGTGCACAAGTGTACGCGCAGACACAAGTGCACTCTCTATTCCTGTCACTCTCATACTCCAGTGGGACGACTGCTCGACACGACCAGTGAGAGTTAAGGCGCAGGACCGACAGCTTTACGTGCTCTCCGAGGCACGGGGGTGAAACACCGCCAACTTCCCAACTCCGGGCTGTTACTGAGACTTACTATACAGAAAGACTCAATAACTAAACTTGGCCCGACCCGGGACTCGAACCCAGGACCTCCGAGTGTGCAGCCGTACATGCTAGCCACTACACCACCGAGGCAGTTGAAAAGAGCAAGAATATAAAATACTTAGCACTAAGCATTAAGTTTAACACATTATTTACTAGCAAAGTAAAAGCACGCGATTTAATGATCCAAGTATGAGATTGCCGTTGCGTTTGCTAAGCGCCCTTGAACTAGGCTATTTGAATTATTTCTAATATCAAAGGCCTTGAAGTACTGTATAGTTCTTTTTTATTCATATTTTACAACTAGACATACCACTTGCTTCGCTTTAGCCTTAATTAATTATAGCGTACCTAAAAAAATAGTAGCATTTTATTGTATAAGTAAAATTATCATAAATTATCATAAAATTTTATTATAATATTAATTCATATCATTTGATTGATAAACACTCGCTATATTAAGTTTATTTATCTTACTTTAATAATATAATCAATATAGATACTATATTATAATTGTTTTGTAATGCGCTGACGCGTAAGGTACATATGAAAGTATATATCTTGGCCAGCATATAAATAAAATAATTATGATAGGACAATAACACACAGGACCATCTAGTTCCATGGTAAGCTACGAGGCTTGTGTTATGGATACCAGATAGTTGACGCGCTACACATATTATATAACTTCTAATACATAGGTACATATTATAAATATAAACACCCATGGCTGGATTACAAACATTCGTGCTCATCGCACAAAAGAATGCCCCCAGCGGGACTCCAACCCGCGACCATGGGAACAGTAAGTAGGGTCACTACAAACTGAGCCAAACGTGTCGTATAACATTCATACGCAACTTCAATTTTCGTATTCGTATTTTTTGTGTTAATTTGTTTATATTTTTACATTATTATTATTATTATTTGATTTTAAGCAGTACTATTACAAACAAAAGCTATCTAATTTTATTCTCTTGATAAAATCTATACTAATATTATAAAGAGACAGAGCTCGTTTGTTTGAACGCGCTAATCTCAGGAACTACTAATTCGATTTGAAAAATTCTTTTTGCATTAGATAGCCTGTTTATTGAGGAAGGATATAGACTATATATAATCATGCTACTTCCCAAGGAAGTGGAGCAGTAATATAATATATAGGCTATCTATTCCATATTAATTAACCGTTAAAAGTTACCTAAGGATGAGCCCGACCGAAGTGAGGGTGAGCCGCTAGTTTTAAATATTTTCAAAATGTTATGAGAGCATAACATTCCCCAAAACCATTAAAAAGATTAAACTTCTATTCATTTCTAGATTTATTCTCTAACTAGCATTGCCCGCGGCTCCGCCCGCGTTCAGATGACCAAAAACCAAATTCTTAGGTTTTACATATTAGTATACTCTTACAATGCAGTTTTTGTATATTTTCTCAGAAATGAGATATTTTTCTCGCGGTAAAAAGTACCCTATATGTTGAGCCGGATAACCAGCTATCATCATACCAAATTTCATCAAAATCTGTCCAGTGGGTTTCTGAATGATGCGGTAACTGACAGACAGACAGACAGACAGACAGACAGGCAGACAGACATAAATTCTGGAAACCATAGATTCGGACTCTGTATCGATAGTAATGTCTATTTGAATTAGATTTCCCAAAAAATGTTTAATGTACAAATTCAGCTTAGTTACAATTTTATTATGTATATGTATAGATATATGGAAAGTGTGAAATACGCATTGTCTGCGAGTTGGTGAATTACAATAAAGCTTAAAGTTAACCCAAGGCAATAAGAGTGATCTAATCGCTACGCCGAAAGCAAGAAATTAATGGGTTGACACACAGACGGTCATGTAAACTGGGGCGATATTCATTCGTTATTCAACCAAAGTCTACATCAATTTTATATAGTTATATAATAACTCTAATCTACTTTCATGATAGACTAGCGCCTCACCTTTGCTCCACTCGCATCCGTCCCTAGTTACGTTTTAACGTTTAGTATAGATTTCTCAGAGATGAGATATTTTTCCGCGGTAAAATTCCGCGGTATCATATAGAATATTAGGTTGACCCGGATAACTAGCTATCATCATACCAAATTTGATCAAAATCTGTCCAGTGGTTTTCTCGTGATGCGTTCCCAGAGAGACAGATAAGTAGATTCCCAGTAGACAAAAGTTCAAAAAGTACAGATTCGGCATCAGCTGTATCGATAATAATGATTATTTCAATGAGATTTTCCAAAAAATATTTAATGTACAGATTTGACTCAGTTAAAATTTTGTTATATGTATATTTTATAGATAATCTATTTTTGTAAAACTGAGTTACTATTTTTTTATTACTAGCGACCTACCTTTGTTTTACTCGGGTGGATGATCTGCAAATGAGTGCTAAATATCATCAAAATCCGTCCAGCCGTTTCACCCTGAAGGAATAACAAAAAAACACACATACTTTTTTAATTTATAATTAGGTGTCGTCCAAATCTCAAAATCTACTAAATATAATATTTTTTTTATTTATATATCTATTTAGCAATAACACTATTTAGTATATAATATCACAAGCGAGATTGTTTCCACATACAAACTTTTATCCCCATTTTCACCCCCTTAAGGGGTAATAAATAACATTAATCTTTATAACATTAGCGTAGAAGTATAGATGTATGTATAAAACATAAATCGTTTGTAATTTTTACTATATCAGATATGTTACAAGAATCAGAATCATTCACAAAAACTTATATATTATTAACTTTATTGAGTTATACGATTATCTATACTAATATTATAAAGAGGTAAAGTTTGTGAGTTTGTGAGATTGTGAGTTTGTGACGTTGTAGGGGGTAATTTCTGGATCTACTGAACCGATTTAGATGAAATTTGGTAAGATAGTTTGAAACCCTGGGAAGAACATAGGATACTTTTTATCCCGGAAATCGTACTTTAAGGGGGTGAAAATGGGAATAAAAGTTTGTATGGGGAATCAAGCTAGGGACGAACCCGAGCGAAGCAAAGGCAATTCGCTAGTTTTTTATATGAAAATATTGTGATTTTATTTGGCCAATTTTACTCTACATTTGGTTACAATATATAATTTTGGGTATAAGCAAAAACAAAAGCAGCTCAAAAAGGAGTCTTGTAAGGTACGAGTATATAAGGAATAGTTTAGGCTTCAGTAAAGCATCGCTTATTAGTGTATTCTATCCCCTGTCTTCTTAACTTCTACAAAAGCAAGTATCTACAACATTACTTGTAAGAAACATGAAATCTCCGTATATACTCGTATATTGTTTCAAAGCGTCACGTCTTCATATCCCTTCGTTACTGGATTTTGTCACGTACTCTTCAATAAACAGCCGTATATCTTGTATATTTTCCTTGCAAGTACGTTGTATGCTTAAATATTTTATTTTATAACAAAGAATTTTCTTTTTCAAAGTCGATTTTGCTGGATATTACGGATTTGATTCTCGACTGACGTAATTTTGTACAATATTAACAATAGATACTTTTATCAAACAAACAATTTGAGATAATCTATACTTTTTAAAGGAAAAGTTTAAATGTATAGAACTAAGTACTATTACGTAAGTACGCATTTACCTGTGCGTCTAGAACCTGAGTGAAGCGATTGTAAGTAGATAGTAAATAGTAGAACTCATAGGAGATCTCGATCTTTAGTGGTGAGCCCCTCACTATTCTTCCACACGATTTTTTTAAACCATAAAACGTATTAATAAACACGACCCAGGGGGGCTGTCACCAAAAATTTGGTCCAGGCTATTTTTAATTAAAAAAAATAATATTTGTTTTTTTTCTAACACAATAACTCTTCTCCTGTGATAAATCAGTATCAATCGAAAGTAAAAGATTTGTAGAAAATGCCATCATAAATCATAAGTTTGGCAGCCTTTTTCGAACGCATTACCTAACATCCAGTTATAAACAGGTAAATTGGAGTAGTTAATTGCTCGTATCGTTATCCAGAACGAACCGAGTATCAAAATGTAGATAATTTTATAACAAATTTAATCAAAAATAGGGGTTTCACACTAAAATATATCCAAACAAGAGGTTTTTTAGTACAAGATAGCCTGGAGCAAATTTTTGGTGATAGCCCCCGTGAATCGTGTTAGTTACTATGTTTAATGGTTTAAAAAATATATTTCGGTATTTTAGACTAAAAGCGTAAAAAATATCTTAAATTTGCAATAAAATATGTCATACAAACTTTATATGATATATTTAGTAGATATACGTTTATCTATACTTAATATTATAAATGTGAAAGCGTGTTTGTTTGTCCTTCTCTCACGTCGAAACAGAGTAACGGACTGGTGTGGTTTTTTGTGTGGAGATAGTTTTCGCACCAAAGCAATAATTTCAATACTGTTTGTCCTGGATATGGACTTCCATTCATTTTTAAGTGTTGAAAAATACTAATATTATCTTCTCGTATATTATAATTATAGAAGCAATAATCAGCGGTTCGATAAAGATAATAGTGGCAGCATATTCTTGTAAAGAAAAAAGTTTATAATAATAAACGCGTTTTGAATTACAAAGTATTTGATAGTACAAACTTTTTTCAATAACAAAGCTTATAAATACACCAATAAGGATATAAATATCTCTATAATTTATCTTAGCTCTTATATATTTTGTTAAAAAACTTAAGTTAAGTTGTTAAACTTTCTCCACCTGCGAGCATCTTTCTGTTTTCCGCACGAAATCCCAACGAGATCGGTTTTTTGAAATTTTTCAAGTTAGACCTAATTCAATATAGATATCGTTTTCCTAAATTTGTTAGAACAAGTCATTTATTTCAAAAATAATAAGTCTTGGCAAAAATTTATTTATCTATACATATAATAAAATTCTGAGTCGAATCTGTACATTAAATGTTTATTGAAAAATCTTATTGAAATAGTCATTATTATCGATACAGAAACCGAATCTATAGTTTTAAGAATTTTTGTCCGTCTGTCTGTCTGGGAACGCATCACGAGAAAACCACTGGACGGATTTTGATAAAATTTTGTATGGTGATAGCTAGTTATCTGGATCAACATTTAGGATACTTTTTAGTGCCATAAAATATCATATCTCTGAGAAATCTAGGTATACTAACCGTTAAAACGTACCTAGAAACGAACCCGAGCGCAGAGAGCGTGAGTCTTTAATAATAAATAATCAGACGAGTTTTATCAAATTTTGTGGTAGATTCTAAAACCTTCCATAAATACATTCTATGATGATTTATTGTGTTGTCTTGAGTTTTTTCATAGAAAAACTAATCGGAAAATTGTATATATATACGAGTATAAATGATTTTACAAAATTTGATAGCAAATATACACTACCTAACATACATACAGAAAATAACATCAGTTATAGACGCTTCTGAGGTAATAGGTTAGCGTGATATAGGCATATCATGAGGAGGGAAGAAAGTCATAGAAGGAAGAAGGTTATGTATGTATATAATATGGACATAAATTCTGTAAAATTACCCTTTGATTTATGTGCGCAATATTTTGTTTTCTTTCACTTCGAGATTTTTTCAAATCTAATATTTTTTTTCTACTTCAATTATTAAAATCGATACATGTGTATTCAGCCCTTATAACTATAACTTCCCACTGCTGGGCACGGGCCTCCCTTCAGTACGAGAGTAATCAGGCCATAGTCCACCACGCTGGCCAAGAGCGGGATGGCGGACTTCACATGTCTTTTGAAAACTTGCTAGGTTCTCTCAGACATGCAGGTTTCCTCACGATGTTTTATGACACCGTTAAGACAAGTGGTAATCATGTTGCAAATGATTCGCACATGAAAATATCAGAGGTGCGGGACCCGGGATTTGAACCCGCTTCACTCGGTTTCCCAAGCGAGCGCGTTACCACTGGGCTACCACTGCCATCAAAAAAAAATCGATACAAATAATGCCATTTTTTAACCATTTTTTTTAAACATTGATTACATCCTCCTTTTTATTGTCGGGTAAAAAGTAGATTCAATAAGTAGTTTTAAGCGCTTAACCGACGACGTAACGTATCGTTTGAAATTAGACTGGCAAAGGAATTGCTCCATGACTGACTTCAATCTTAATATTGAAATCCTTATGATCTTACATATTAATCAAGAGATATTGTTTTAATATACTGATACTAGTAATATATCCTTATATACTATTTTATTATATTTAAGTGTATCTTTGGTTCACTGTATTTTTTCTTGTAAATTAAACTGTTCTCGTCCTTGCTAATATTATAAAAGTTGTTGATATTCGTCCGACAACCGGATGTATTAAAAAAATTTTATTCTACACGAGGTTTTCAAAATAGCAGTTTAATTCCTTAATTGTTACGTATCCCCAATACATTAAATCTTTTTTGTTTTTTTTTATGACACAAAAACACTCCCTCATAAAAAAAAGTGTATTCTCTGAGCAGGTTCGGGTTATGATTATGTACATATGTATACATAAATGTGAAAAAGCTCTGCCCTTTCTATGTTGCCCTTCGACACTTAAAGTGTAGAATCGATTTATCTTTTTATTTTTGTTGACGGCGACCTATCTTGTTGAGACTAATCAATTACGTGAGACATTTAATAGTGTATAAGCGCATGCGCAGCTAAAAATGCACTCGCTGTCTCTCCAGTCACTCTCAAATTCTAATAGGATGACAATTTAACAAGACCGGTGAGGCGTTGGGCCGACAGCTTTATTGGCTATCGAAGACATCGTACTTCTCGGCTGCTACTGAGAATCTTGATAGAAAAACATAATACTATTACGTCATAGCCTAAGCCGAGACTCGAACCCAGGACTGTTTGATCAATATAAATCTCGTTTGTATAATTCAACCCGTTTCAAAACAACCAAAAATCAGGTACATACTTTAAAGGTAATTTTGGCTTTGTTTATTTATTTGGTATAAACCAAAAAATATGTACCAACTAAATAAGTAGAAATCTTCAAAGGAATTTATTGAACCACGCTAATTTATTTGGGACCATTTGGTGGGTTAAGATAACAGTCTTCAAAGAAGGTTTACTCAAGACAAGCTATGATTTATGAAAGGGCTCTGGATGTAAAACTGACTGCCCTGTAATAAAATATGGAATTTAACAACGACATATTCTTAACCAACTTCCGAAAATGAGAAGTTGCTCAAATTGTGTAATATGCACAACATATGTTCACTACAATTATTTAGTTTGTATGTTACAGGACACTGAAGGATTCCTTCGTTAATGTATTCGTTATACCGGAAAAATGCTGTCATAAATAATAAAAAAATATTAGGTGATTAAATAACGATTGCTTTAAAATTGATTATAAAATCTTTAGAAAAAAAATATATTATGTTCACAACACGTTTGGTTCAGTTTGTAGTGATTCGACTTGCTATGCCAGTGGTTGCGGGTTCGAGTCCCGCTGGGGGCATACATTTGTGTGATGAGCACGATTGTTTGTACTCCAGTCATTGGTGTTTATATTTATAATACGTATGTATTTAAAGTTATATATGTATAGTGTATCAACTATCTGGTATCCATAACACAGGTCTCGTAGCTTACCATGAAACTAGATGATGCTGTGTGTTAATCTCCCAACATATTTAAATTATTGATAAATGCTGACGCTGTACATTCTGCACATGGTCAAAAACTGGATAAAAATATTTCACTTTAAAGTCAGATCAGTCTCACTTTTACTAATAATACTCCTTGTTGAATTTTTAAAGTGTCATTTATATTTTGTTTTCTGTCAAATTTTCGACCATTTGCAATGTTATTAACACTTTAAATAGCATCAAGTTTTATTTCATAGGAAGCTTTACAAATCGCTGACGTTTTACATAGCCGCTTGTCTTGGGTAAACCAAACCATCTTTGAACTGAACTCAAAGATTCAAATAAATTAACTTAAGTTAGTAACATGCTTTTAAATGAACTAAAATTAATGTATACATTCAGTTACTGCAAGGAAAGTATTTTTTTTTAAATATCTATGTATTTTTTTTAAATATCTATGTATTGCAAGTACGTTGTATGCTTAAATATTTTATTTTATAACAAAGAATTTTCTTTTTCAAAGTCGATTTTGCTGGATATTACGGATTTGATTCTCGACTAACGTAATTTTGTACAATATTAACAATAGATACTTTTATCAAACAAACAATTTGAGATAATCTATACTTTTTAAAGGAAAAGTTTAAATGTATAGAACTAAGTACTATTACGTAAGTACGCATTTACCTGTGCGTCTAGAACCTGAGTGAAGCGATTGTAAGTAGATAGTAAATAGTAGAACTCATAGGAGATCTCGATCTTTAGTGGTGAGCCCCTCACTATTCTTCCACACGATTTTTTTAAACCATAAAACGTATTAATAAACACGACCCAGGGGGGCTGTCACCAAAAATTTGGTCCAGGCTATTTTTAATTAAAAAAAATAATATTTGTTTTTTTTCTAACACAATAACTCTTCTCCTGTGATAAATCAGTATCAATCGAAAGTAAAAGATTTGTAGAAAATGCCATCATAAATCATAAGTTTGGCAGCCTTTTTCGAACGCATTACCTAACATCCAGTTATAAACAGGTAAATTGGAGTAGTTAATTGCTCGTATCGTTATCCAGAACGAACCGAGTATCAAAATGTAGATAATTTTATAACAAATTTAATCAAAAATAGGGGTTTCACACTAAAATATATCCAAACAAGAGGTTTTTTAGTACAAGATAGCCTGGAGCAAATTTTTGGTGATAGCCCCCGTGAATCGTGTTAGTTACTATGTTTAATGGTTTAAAAAATATATTTCGGTATTTTAGACTAAAAGCGTAAAAAATATCTTAAATTTGCAATAAAATATGTCATACAAACTTTATATGATATATTTAGTAGATATACGTTTATCTATACTTAATATTATAAATGTGAAAGCGTGTTTGTTTGTCCTTCTCTCACGTCGAAACAGAGTAACGGACTGGTGTGGTTTTTTGTGTGGAGATAGTTTTCGCACCAAAGCAATAATTTCAATACTGTTTGTCCTGGATATGGACTTCCATTCATTTTTAAGTGTTGAAAAATACTAATATTATCTTCTCGTATATTATAATTATAGAAGCAATAATCAGCGGTTCGATAAAGATAATAGTGGCAGCATATTCTTGTAAAGAAAAAAGTTTATAATAATAAACGCGTTTTGTATTACAAAGTATTTGATAGTACAAACTTTTTTCAATAACAAAGCTTATAAATACACCAATAAGGATATAAATATCTCTATAATTTATCTTAGCTCTTATATATTTTGTTAAAAAACTTAAGTTAAGTTGTTAAACTTTCTCCACCTGCGAGCATCTTTCTGTTTTCCGCACGAAATCCCAACGAGATCGGTTTTTTGAAGTTTTTCAAGTTAGACCTAATTCAATATAGATATCGTTTTCCTAAATTTGTTAGAACAAGTCATTTATTTCAAAAATAATAAGTCTTGGCAAAAATTTATTTATCTATACATATAATAAAATTCTGAGTCGAATCTGTACATTAAATGTTTATTGAAAAATCTTATTGAAATAGTCATTATTATCGATACAGAAACCGAATCTATAGTTTTAAGAATTTTTGTCCGTCTGTCTGTCTGGGAACGCATCACGAGAAAACCACTGGACGGATTTTGATAAAATTTTGTATGGTGATAGCTAGTTATCTGGATCAACATTTAGGATACTTTTTAGTGCCATAAAATATCATATCTCTGAGAAATCTAGGTATACTAACCGTTAAAACGTACCTAGAAACGAACCCGAGCGCAGAGAGCGTGAGTCTTTAATAATAAATAATCAGACGAGTTTTATCAAATTTTGTGGTAGATTCTAAAACCTTCCATAAATACATTCTATGATGATTTATTGTGTTGTCTTGAGTTTTTTCATAGAAAAACTAATCGGAAAATTGTATATATATACGAGTATAAATGATTTTACAAAATTTGATAGCAAATATACACTACCTAACATACATACAGAAAATAACATCAGTTATAGACGCTTCTGAGGTAATAGGTTAGCGTGATATAGGCATATCATGAGGAGGGAAGAAAGTCATAGAAGGAAGAAGGTTATGTATGTATATAATATGGACATAAATTCTGTAAAATTACCCTTTGATTTATGTGCGCAATATTTTGTTTTCTTTCACTTCGAGATTTTTTCAAATCTAATATTTTTTTTCTACTTCAATTATTAAAATCGATACATGTGTATTCAGCCCTTATAACTATAACTTCCCACTGCTGGGCACGGGCCTCCCTTCAGTACGAGAGTAATCAGGCCATAGTCCACCACGCTGGCCAAGAGCGGGATGGCGGACTTCACATGTCTTTTGAAAACTTGCTAGGTTCTCTCAGACATGCAGGTTTCCTCACGATGTTTTATGACACCGTTAAGACAAGTGGTAATCATGTTGCAAATGATTCGCACATGAAAATATCAGAGGTGCGGGACCCGGGATTTGAACCCGCTTCACTCGGTTTCCCAAGCGAGCGCGTTACCACTGGGCTACCACTGCCATCAAAAAAAAATCGATACAAATAATGCCATTTTTTAACCATTTTTTTTAAACATTGATTACATCCTCCTTTTTATTGTCGGGTAAAAAGTAGATTCAATAAGTAGTTTTAAGCGCTTAACCGACGACGTAACGTATCGTTTGAAATTAGACTGGCAAAGGAATTGCTCCATGACTGACTTCAATCTTAATATTGAAATCCTTATGATCTTACATATTAATGAAAGAGATATTGTTTTAATATACTGTTATTAGTAATATATCCTTATATACTGTTTTATTATATTTAAGTTTATCTTTGGTTCATTGTAATTTTTCTTGTAAATCAAACTGTTCTCGTCCTTGCTAATATAATAAAAGTTGTTGATATTCGTCCGACAACCGGATGTATTAAAAAAATTTTATTCTACACGAGGTTTTCAAAATAGCAGTTTAATTCCTTAATTGTTACGTATCCCCAATACATTAAATCTTTTTTGTTTTTTTTTATGACACAAAAACACTCCCTCATAAAAAAAAGTGTATTCTCTGAGCAGGTTCGGGTTATGATTATGTACATATGTATACATAAATGTGAAAAAGCTCTGCCCTTTCTATGTTGCCCTTCGACACTTAAAGTGTAGAATCGATTTATCTTTTTATTTTTGTTGACGGCGACCTATCTTGTTGAGACTAATCAATTACGTGAGACATTTAATAGTGTATAAGCGCATGCGCAGCTAAAAATGCACTCGCTGTCTCTCCAGTCACTCTCAAATTCTAATAGGATGACAATTTAACAAGACCGGTGAGGCGTTGGGCCGACAGCTTTATTGGCTATCGAAGACATCGTACTTCTCGGCTGCTACTGAGAATCTTGATAGAAAAACATAATACTATTACGTCATAGCCTAAGCCGAGACTCGAACCCAGGACTGTTTGATCAATATAAATCTCGTTTGTATAATTCA
The DNA here is from genome assembly GCA_947093115.1 of Brenthis daphne. Lineage (NCBI taxonomy): Eukaryota > Metazoa > Arthropoda > Insecta > Lepidoptera > Nymphalidae > Brenthis > Brenthis daphne. The sequence goes on from OX352476.1 coordinate 1,488,830, forward strand.
ACCCGTTTCAAAACAACCAAAAATCAGGTACATACTTTAAAGGTAATTTTGGCTTTGTTTATTAATTTGGTATAAACCAAAAAATATGTACCAACTAAATAAGTAGAAATCTTCAAAGGAATTTATTGAACCACGCTAATTTATTTGGGACCATTTGGTGGGTTAAGATAACAGTCTTCAAAGAAGGTTTACTCAAGACAAGCTATGATTTATGAAAGGGCTCTGGATGTAAAACTGACTGCCCTGTAATAAAATATGGAATTTAACAACGACATATTCTTAACCAACTTCCGAAAATGAGAAGTTGCTCAAATTGTGTAATATGCACAACATATGTTCACTACAATTATTTAGTTTGTATGTTACAGGACACTGAAGGATTCGTTAATGTATTCGTTATACCGGAAGAATGCTGTCATAAATAATAAAAAAATATTAGGTGATTAAATAACGATTACTTTGAAATTGATTATAAAATCTTTAGAAAAAAAATATATTATGTTCACAACACGTTTGGTTCAGTTTGTAGTGATTCGACTTGCTGTGCCAGTGGTTGCAGGTTCGAGTTCCGCTGGGGGCAATCATTTGTGTGATGAGCACGATTGTTTGTACTCCAGTCATTGGTGTTTATATTTATAATACGTATGTATTTAAAGTTGTATATGTGTAGTGTATCAACTATCTGGTATTCATAACACAGGTCTCGTAGCTTACCATGGAACTAGATGATGCTGTGTGTTAATCTCCCAACATATTTAAATTATTGATAAATGCTGACGCTGTACATTCTGCACATGGTCAAAAACTGGATAAAAATATTTCACTTTAAAGTCAGATCAGTCTCACTTTTACTAATAATACTCCTTTTTGAATTTTTAAAGTGTCATTTATATTTTGTTTTCTGTCAAATTTTCGACCATTTGCAATGTTTTTAACACTTTAAATAGCATCAAGTTTTATTTCATAGGAAGCTTTACAAATCGCTGACGTTTTACATAGCCGCTTGTCTTGGGTAAACCAAACCATCTTTGAACTGAACTCAAAGATTCAAATAAATTAACTTAAGTTAGTAACATGCTTTTAAATGAACTAAAATTAATGTATACATTCAGTTACTGCAAGGAAAGTATTTTTTTTTAAATATCTATGTTTCTAGACTGAAAAAAAATAATGCTTTACTTAACTTTCTATTAATTTTTGAATTAAAATTATAACAGATCTCGTCCCGGCCTATGAGTCTCGAAACATAATTTCAGTCTGAACTTGTCGAAAATTGTTCCAGATACGAAACAATTATTACGAAAAGTATATAAATATTTCGTGGTCAATTAGTAGCATTGTTAAATTTATTTATTGAAATAATAAACTATATATCAGAACCATAAGTTCTAATAGGCACTATATAAGAACCTATACCAAAGTAAAAAAAATCTTAAGATTAAGTAAAAGACAGACGAATGGATGACGCTAAGTAGTAATGAATGATCTTTTAAGACTTAGAACATTCGTGTTTGGAATCCAAACATCATTAATTCTAAAATTACATTTTTTGCTTTATACAAAAAGCTTTTATAGTACCATTCCTATTTTGAGGCCAATAAAAAAGTAGGTAATTGCCATATCTGCCTATTCTCAAATGACACGCGATGTCAGTGAAGTGTGTAATGCAAACCCTTCTACAAACAAACCTAGATGCTTCACATATAAAATATTTGGAAACGAATCATTCAGTGAACCCGAAAATGGTAAACTAGTTAGTAAGATATTCGGGAAAATATTAAAACAAAAAGTATCCATAATATTTTCTTACATTTACGCGAATATTTTACATATATAATGTATACTAGCGACTCACCCGCCACGTGAGTCGCTATATAACATAAAACAAAAGTTTTATTTTGTAGATTGAACGCGAGCGAAGCCGCGGGTTCTGCTAGTTTAATTATATATTCTAAATACAGGTCTACAAATCATTTATATTGTAAATATTAAAATATAAGGTAATTGCTAAGAAAAAAATATTTAAAATTATGAAAGCTTTCATATGTATGAAAGTTTCTGGAATTTACTCTTGAAAAGCTTTTCGTGTAATATGTCTGGCGGTACTTCCAATAGTTATTAATTTGAAATGAACTTCACATTTCGCCTGCGGCCCAGAAGTTAATTTATAACGGAAAACCAAGTTATTTCGAGTTCAAATTTGAATTTATATATTTTTTAGGTTCCGTAGGAAAGAGGAAACACGTAACCATTATAATTTCATCATATACTACCTATATATCCCGTAAACATAAATGAACGTGTATTTTTGGATCAGTCTTTAAAATAAAATATTATTTCTGAAAACGCTTTTTACTGTGCCAGTAGATATAAATCTTTAGTAGTCAATACCTCTAACTTTTTAACTATGAAGTAAATAATACTTGCTTAGATTTACGCGAATATTTGACATTTTAAATAAAACTATCTCGGATTTTTTCGCGGATTTATTTAGATTTTTGGTTCCCGACATTTCGAATGTCCCTCCCGTTTTATTTAAAATAACGAAGTAATATTGTAGGTTTCTTTAAACAATATATTATCTTTTAAATATTTAACCATATAATTCTTTTTAATCAATATAATTTAAAAAAAATTGAATTCATGTCGTTATTTTGTGGGTAGGTACTGTCTTTAACAATTATATTTATACACTACACAACACTAACAACTATATATACCAATGAGACGTCTAAAACCTTAGTCTCTCCCGTGACCATGATTGCTGTAAAGCATTCGAAACGTCGGGAACCAAAAATTAAAGTAAATCCGCAAAAAATCCGAAAGGATAGTTTTATTTCAAATATTTTTAAGAATATACACAGAGTAGATTTTGATTTATAAGAATATATTAAAGTATAAAGTAGCACGCTTTATTGGCTTAGCGGCCAAGAGAATAATCTTAACTTTGTTTTTATAGTTTCTTGTTCTTTAAGAAATACTATAGAATAAAAAAATAATTTGAAAGTGAATATTTTTGTTCAAAAATATATAAATATACTAGCGGCTCACCCTCGCTTGGCTCTGGTTTGTCGCTAGGTACGTTTTAAATAGATATAAATAGTTATTAGCCAGCGTTAGCCATATAATTTTTTTTTTTGTTAATAATATTGACAAATATTACATTAATATGTATACGATACTAACGTCACTCAATTGGAACCTCTCCAAAAAAGAATTAGCAAAATCAGTTCAGCTGTTCTCGAGATTTGCGCTTACCAACACATTCAGCGATTCATTTTTATATTATAGATTATTATACTTGTAATAAACTACGAAAGTTAAAATAAAACATAATGTTCGAATCAGAATCATTAACAATATATTATTTTCCTTTTCATTGGTAAAAAATTTAAGGATAAAGTCTTAGAACATTAAGTATTATCTCTGTAAACAGGATCTGAAGGATCTGAAAATCCGAGGAATAAACTGAGCACGCCGTTTAGTATTTAGATCTTATAGCTCTAAGGGATAAGTCAAGTTTAGTTATCCGTGAACACTAAAGAAAGGCCTCGCTTAGGCTTGTTAAAACTTTTGTTCTGGCGACTTCCAAATAAAAATGATGATTCTTGTTGGAAATTTTGCTGAAGGGATTTTGGTAGTAAAGAATGAGATTATATTTAATATTTATGTATCGTCAATTCTCTCGTTGGTCTAGTGGCAATCATATACGACTGCGGATCACTATATCATGGATTTGAATCCCAAGTTAGGCCATGTTTGGGTTGGGTGGATTTTTCTATTAAGAAATTCTTAGTAACAGGACGGAGATAAAAAGTTAGCAACCTCGTGTCTCGGAGAGTACGTAAAGCCTCCGGGTACTGGGCCTGATCTCTCAAGATTATTTTACTATCAAGTTTTCTACAAAAATTTCATTTAAGTCTATGCTACCCATGTATAATATAGCTTTCTGTTGTGCAAAAAGTTTTGCGATTAGTTCAATCTTGATAATTTTATTGTCGGATAATAGATATCTTTAACGATTGTGTTTTTGTCAAAAAGACTTTAATTTTAGGGCACATGAAGAAAAATGGCAAGCATGAAGGTTTTATGTTGTTTCAAACACCTTTGTAATAAAATGTCAAAATTATTAGTAGTCTAATCAGCTAATTTAGTAATTCATTTCTAAAGCTATGAAGCAAGTTTGCAAAAGTTTAACTTTATAATAAAGTATTTTACCAAAAAAATGTATGGGGAAAAAAATCTAATAAAACCCAAGCAAAGTTGAGGGAGATTGCTAGTAGTTAATAGGAGTTCAGATATCGATATTCACATATACATTATTGCTATATTATATACGCAGCAGAAACGGCCGAAACCGCAAAACTTGTTTGACGTCTCAAGCCTATACGTGACCGCGTTGACCCAAAATTATATTAATATATAAGGGTCTTCGGCAGATTTACGCCATAAAGTTATTTATGCCTGGACTTTGATCCAGAAAAATGATCCACTTATGTTCCCTAAATGTAATAATATAAAATTTTATTTTGGAAATTTTGTTAACCAATATTATAATAATTTTACCTACGAGTAACCATATTAGCATACATAAGGGACCTATTATACAACATTCTGTCCCAAATGATTGAATTACTACTCAACTTGATATATTTCAATATATATATATGAAATTTTAAATGAATTCTAAGTCTAAAATAGCAATAGATGAAGCGATTTATTCCAAATAAAAGTAGCAATTTTCAAGCTTTTAATTTTGGTACTTCGTTAATAGCTATTGATTTGTTCTAATTAATATAATAAATAAGCCATCCGTACCAAAAAGCTTGCTAAAAGATAGTTTACATAATACATATTTATATATACTTTAAAAAACATTACCCTCTTTAGGGTAGTCAGCTGAATAAATAATATAGAGAAAAATATAAAAAATAACAAATCCCAAACCGTAAGGTCTCACCTCGATAAACCCTTTTTAGGTCCACTGGATATATCTTGCATATTACAAAACACATCAGAAATATCCATCATTTTATATTGAGACCATGGTTTTTCCACTCCAATGGTGCAATTTTATTATACACAATCTCCCAAGGAAACTGGGATTTTTATTTTATTTATATTATTATAAATGCCAAAGTTTGATACGCCTTTACAATGAAAAGACTGGACAGATTTGGATGAAATTTTTGCTCTTTATTCATATCTGCCAACCCCGAATCTTTTGAAGGAAAATTGTTCAAATTTTGTATATAGAGATAAGAAAATGGAAATAAATTAATATTTTATCTTTTTTTTTTTTTTGGGGTTACTTTTGGGGGTCAAATACAACAACATCCCACTAATATTATAAATTCGAAAGTTTGTGAGGAAATATGGGTGTCTGGATATAGTTATAGATGTATAAATGTTTATTTCGCGCAAAAACGACTGAATGGATTTTAATGAAACTGTACAATAATATAGCTCATACATCAACTACTATAATAACACATAGGCTACTTTTTATTACGAAAAATGTACGGTATCTGTGGGATAGATTTATTCTTGTTTTTGTAGAAAAATATAAACGACGAATCTATACTAATATTATAAAAAGGAAAGATTTATTTTTTTGTTTGTTTGTTTGTTTGTTTGTTTGTTTGTTTGTTTGTTTGTTTGTACCGAATAGGCTCCGAAACTACCGAACGGATTTAGATAAAATTCAGTAAGAAGGTAGTTTGTGACCTTGGGAAGGACAGGGATACTTTTTATCCCGGAAATCATCCCTTAAGGGAAAATAATGGGATGAAAGTTTGTATGGGGAAGCAACCTGGGGAAGAACCCGAGCCAAGCGAGGGTGAGTCGCTAGTAAAGAATAAATCGAGTTTTTAAATTTCGTAAGATGCTATTTCTAAACATTCTTATTAACCGACAACAACACCTACACTATAACAACCATTGTTAAACGAATTTCAATTAAATTTAGTAGTATTATCAAGACACAATTTAACCAATTAGTGGCAAGTTAAAGAGAAAATAACGATACACATACAAACTGACGTAAATCATGGTTATAATATATATTTCAACATATATTTTAATGATTTATGTAGGACCCTCTTATGTAAAATCAATCACTCTTCTGAGATCAATACGTCTGCCAAGTCACGTGCCTAATGAATAAATATGATTGCTTTATACGTATTCTAGTTATTCAATCTTGGACGAGTGGTTGAGTTATGCCGGCAGTATATCCTGAGGTTCAGAGTTTGAGACTGGGATACGCTTTTTCTATACAAACAAAACTTTCATTATCGGACGGACGGACGAACGAACGGACGGACGGACGAACGGACGATCGGATGGACGGATGAACGAACGGATGGACGGACAGGTGGACAGAAAGTGTCTGTCTGTCTGTCCAAGACAAGCAAACAAACTGCCTCTTAATAATATTAGTAGAGATAGATTATGAATTGTAATTTTTGACTTAAAATTGGGAAACGTAGCGTGACTCAATTGGAATACAGATGCTAAAAAAAATGTAGACTTACCTTTATTTAAATAAGAGTAATTTAGTTAAAAACAAACCTTATTTATTATGAACTCTTAAAGTTTCACGTTTCATTTTTTTAGTATTTGATTTGAAAATCATATTAAACTAATAATTATTATTTACTAATACATATTTATTTTAACTAGTGCTCGTCCAGTGATCGAAATTCAACTTCAATTTCAAAAATTTGAAGAAAATATATATGAATAAAATTTGCCTATCTATTAAAAAACTGTTTCCAAGATTTTTCTTATTTATCTAAAACCAAAGCTCGATACTAAACAAAAAAGTTCGATTGACAAACCGAGGAGAAAAATTACAAATAAGTAAATATACTGGGATACATAGCACCATCTAGTTCCATGGTAAGCTTGTGTTATGGATACCAGATAGTTGATACCCTACACGTGTATAACTTTAAATATTATAAGTATAAACACCCATGACTAGAATACAAAAATTCGTGCTCATCACATAAGTAAATACCCCCGTGGGACTCGAACCCGGGCCCGCTGGCACAGCAAGTAGGGTCACTACAAACTGAGCCAAACGAGTCGTCATATTACTGAACTGTTTTGGCTTCATTTATTTATAACAAGATAAATATAATATTATTTCCAAAACAAAATAAAAATTTAGGTAAAATCCCTAGTATTCATCTTTCAAAAATAGGTCTGCTTATACAAAATTCATACTCTATTCTACGAGTACGAGTAGTATGAGGGTTTACACAGACTAATCTAAACGTCATACAATCGCAAGAAGAATATCTAAATGATTAATTAACTACTCAGTTAAATGCCGCACTCTGTGAGATTAGACATCTGCTTCAGAGGAAATAATTATAATATTTTAGTTAGTCTGTTAGTAAACTGTTTGCGATATGACAACATCCCACGGGAAATACTTGATGTACTTATAAAAAACGGCAAATGCTAAGGATTTTACCTTTTTTCTTTAATTTTTGCCTGCAACTTTGTGCGTAATTCGTTGAATCAAAACAGCCTATTTTTTATATTATATTAAATTTTTAGTTTATTATATTTAAATTTTTATTAAAATTATATATATTTAATTTTGTGAGGATGTATAGATGTCTGGATGTATGGATGTTTGTTAATCTTTCACGCAAACATTACTGAATGTATTTTAATGAAACTCTATAATAATATAGCTCATACATCAGAATAGCACAGGCTACTTTTTATCCCGGAAACTACTATAACTAATATAACTAGTTAATAATGGCAAAGTCGTGATTAAATTAAAATTTTAAAATTACACCCCTCAAGGGTGCATTGAATCAACCCGAGCTGTTAGATTACTTAATGTTGGTTCTAAAATTACTTAATTTGGTTCTAAACGGTTGAAAAATCTAATGAAACGAGTGAAAAGTTCATACTGACAAATTGTCAGTAACACTAAGAAGGAAATATTTTATATATATTGCTATGTTATACTATTGTATGTTGGGAATTTGATGATATTATAACCCCATGCCTTGGAAGAGGTAAACGTTCGGTCGTGCACCTGATCTCTCACCGGTCGTGTCGATAGTCATCCCACCCGAGTATGAGAGTGACAGGAATACAGAGTGCATTTGTGTCTTCGCGCACACGCGCTGCACTATCTCCTGCACAAATGGTTGGTCTCAGTAAGATTAACCGCTGTGACCGTAATCGATCAGCACAAACAATAAAAAGTATCAATAGATAAAAGTCCGGTTAAAAAGAAACATTTATAAGAAAATATGTAGTTTCTAAAAGTATATCTGCGTTTTGTGACAAAGGTTCTTTGTAATAGAAAAAGCTTTGAAGAAAACATGCAAATGAGGGGCGAAGTGAGATCTCAGCGATATCGGGTATAGTCAGGCTCTTGACCTTATATTTGAAAGAAATCGTTTGTCCATTAGCCAGTGTATATTAACTACTACAGTGTGTATTAACTACAGTTTGTGTTGTTTTCGTAACTAGCAATTAAATAAAGCTTAAAAAAAGAAACGAATGATGAACAAACTAACGACTCACCCTCGCTTTAACGGTTAGTCTGGAATAGATAGACTATATTATATTACATAATATACTAGCATTGCCTGCGGCTCCGCCCGCGTCCAGATGACCAAAAACCAAATTCTTAGGTTTGCAGTTTTTGTAATTTTTCTCAGGAATGAGACATTTTCCCGCTACAAAAATTATCATATATGTTGACCCGGATAACCAGCTATCACCATACCAAATTTCATCAAAATCCCTCCAGTGGTTTTTCTGTGATGCGGTAACAGACAGGCAGACAAACAAAAATTCTAAAAACTATAGATTCGGCCGCTGTATCGATAATAATGTTTATTTCAATAAGATTTTCCAAAAAATATATAATGCACAGATTAGCCTGTATTATAGCCTGTAGCTTATTTCCATAAATGGACTATCCAAAGCAAAAATAATTTTTCAATTCGGATTAGTAGTTCCTGTGATTAGGGTGTTCCAACAAACAAACTCTGTCTCTTTATAATATTAGTATTGATTAAAAAATTTGCTAACTTTATTACTTGTGTTTATAGTATTAACTTTGATTTTAATTTTTACATTAGATATTTGTGAACCAAATGGAAACTAAAGCGTAAAGCCACAAATTGAATTAAGTGTTGTACAAAATTAATGATACACGAACAATGTGCTAGCTGTCCACAAGTTCAAGTGCCTTGGAACTCAATAGAGGCTCTTAAAGTACTAAAAAATTTTGAGGAAAAGAAAATTAACGTCGAGATTTTTATCATTTTACGCAATTTTAGCATTTTTATTTATTCAGCTCTTAATTAAAGTCAATTTTAGTAAAGAGTGAAATGCAAATTGAATTCTTTATACAGGAAACGTTTTCGAGATCCTTTTTGATTTAAATGTAAAAGAAATATTTTTAATGGCGGATTGCGTAATTGAATTTGATTGGATTTAGAGGGATTGATGTTTTTCTTTCATTTCCTTGACGTCTTGTTATATTTGTAGCCGTAGATATTATAAATATTTTTTTGTCTATGATGGAATTAGCAACATGCTTGCTTGTATCCAAGTAAAGCGGGATCAGTCTCGTACGTCTGACATTTTATTGCGATTTTTTGTAACGTGATTACCACTCCCTATTATTGCGGAGAAGGAAAATATGAGATACATGCCTGATGCCCCAGCATCCCCCCCCCCCCCCCCCCGTGATGAGCTCGACGTGACGAGAATTTTGGGGAAGGTCCTTTGGCAAGGTGAAATTGTGCAAAAAATATAATTCGTGAATTGGCGAGTCCAGTTCCCGCGAGTATGGTACAGCGTGTCTGTATTTCAGCGTATACTGCGCAGTATATAAACATTTGCAAAAAAAATATCCAAAAAAAACATATTTTTTGGCAACTTGATTTTATTTAATCTTTTAATTTAGTAATCTCATATAATTCACAAAAAAAAGGGACACCAGGCCACGACGTTTTTGTTGGTTATCAAGGTCACAGAGCACACAGACCTCTCCAAAGATTCATTGTTTTTATTCCAAAAATATTCTACTTTTGGCCCATCTGAAATTTTAATCACGTTATTTATTGAGTAATTTTTAATAGTACTGGTCCAAATCGGAGCAGGACGAATTACCAGTTATAAACCATTTCCCAGAGACGTAATTAAAGTTTACAAATTAGTAGCATCAGAGTGAGCCACGATAATGTGAGTCTTATGCTGTAGCCTTATAGGATATGCGAGAAGATGAGAAAAAAGATTTTTTTTTTTTTTTTATTTTTGGCACTTTTATCTTTTTATTTGTTTTGTTTTGCCGCATTTTTTTCTTTCTTTTCTTTTTCTTTTTTTCTGTTTTTTTTTTCTTTTATTGGTACGGGGCCCAACAGTCCTCACGCATGTCATTGGTTATCGAGAAACCGCACGGTTTTCGAGTCTGGGTTCTGGCTCTGCGTTCACCAACAAGAGTATCTTTTAGAGTAGTGTAGGCTTATTAGGGGTACGTACCCAAAGGGTAAAAACGGGACCCTATTACTAAGATTCCGCTGTCCGTCCGTCTGTTTACCCGTCCGTGACCAGGCTGTATCTCATGAACCGTGATAGTTAAACAGTTGAAATTTTCACAGATGATGTATTTTTGTTGCCGCTATAACAACAAATACAAAACAATAGAATAAAATAAATATTTAAGGGGGCTCCCATACAACAAACGTAATTTTTTTTGCTATTTTTATTGATAATGGTACGAAACCCTTCATGCGTTTAGTCTAATTTTACAATTTTTTTAGGTTTTAGATTGCATTGTTTGTATGTTTGTTTATATTTATGATATTTTTAGATAAGTTACGCGATTGCTTCGCTAAATGTGAATCAATTTACATACGAGTATATGAATATTTTTGGTAAATAGATTTACTTCAAGGTTTATGCCATGAAAATTAAACAAAAATTCCAGTCTAAGACAGGCATAATAAAATTAATTTTACAAAAATTGGTGTTACGTCCTTCCATGATATTTATATAAAGCAAAATCGTGTGGTTAGGAGATACTCTCGAGCTAAGAAAAGGCTATTATAGCTAGTACAGGTATAATAGGCACTAATAATCTATACATATAATAAAAGTGTAACTGATCGCTGCCTGTGCATGGAAGATATTTGAGAAAACTATTATTTAGGTCTTTATTACCACCATAGAGCCCTTAAGTATGATTATTAGAATTTTTGTCTGTTTGTCTGTGCGTTTGTGCGCGCAACCTCATAAACGGCTTAACCGATTTGGGTGCGGTTTTCACTAATGTATAGTGATTAGCTTCACTTACCATTCAGTATTTGTTTTTATTCAATCGGTTATTTAAATAAAAAGTCATGTTAATTTAAAGAATCGACTAGGGACGAACCCGAGCGAAGCGAGAATGAGTCGTTATATAATACAAATGAGTTCAACTGTCATCTTTTTATTATCTGCTTTTATATTTTAGAAAAAAATACTTGAATGGCGAACGAACCTAATAAACTTTTTATGAATTTATTAGAAAAAATATTATGAACACGCGTTTTTAATATAAACTTCTCTAAAGGCACAAAAAGTAAATAACAATCTGACAAGAATTTTTCGTTTTCTTTATCTACATATTATATGCTTCGTTAATTCATTATGTATTAGCAACTCGCCCTTGCTCGGTGCCTCACTAGGTACGTTTAAATAGATAAAAACAGTTTTTACGAGTGTATCTTAGGATATAGACATACGCTTTTGCAGACTTTTCTTTTTTTTGGTTTAAGACCTAAAATTTTCTAGTACATTATTTTGTTGTACCTGTCTATTAAGATTTAGCTAGCGTTAGCCATGATAATTTTAAGAATGATTCGACAGAACCCGCTATTGTGTTTTTCTATGGAAATAATAAATTTACCTATAATAAAGGTATCCTAAATGTTGACCCGTGTAATAAGTTATCACTAAACTACACAAAATTTAGATATCATCCCTTTAGTTCTTTTTGTGTGAAACGCATATAGATAAACAGACAAACAAGAAAACAGACGTACAGATATAATTTTTTATAACTATTGTTTTGGGTCTATATTCTGTACACAGTAAGTCATTGTTTTAAAAAAAAAACATTTTATGTACAGATAGCAGAATAAATAACCCGCTTTTTTTTTTTTTTACCCAACTTTCCCCACAGCCGCCATATGGGACGCCACGGGACCGCTTTCGCATACAACCGTGACGCCCCGACGGTTGGCCGAAGCCACCAACCATGAGGCCGCCCCAAGCGAGACGACCCCATTATGGGCAGACTTGCAACCCTGAACATGAGACTTGCTCCTAAGTCCACTCTGCCTGAACAGAGAAGTTACAAGGAGCAGGCCCCACACCTTCGACCAGACACGCCCACCGAAGGGGGCGAGCAACCTGCAAAATAAGCGGGCCTAAGCCTGTCCTTCCACACCCAAATTGGGCAACCTCCAACAACGCCCAGAACCCGAAGCCCACCCCAAACCGCTGAGGTAAGTAGAGAGATGCCGACAAACGCCGACACTCCCCTTTCCCCATTACATGCCCCACCGCGTACTCCACCATCACCGGTGGTGGCCCCGCCTAGGCCGCGGGAGATAGGGACGAAGCGGCGCATCGCCATACCGACACTCCTCTTCCCCCGCACGGGGGGCCCCCCCTACCGTCGGGCCCACCTCCCCCCGGCCACCACCAAGATGCGCTGCCGCAAGAACCCACGCCAGGAGCAGGACCACCGAACTGGCCCCACTCCAGCCGCCGCACCGACGGGACTAGCACATAGGCAGCACGGCCCCGCGGCCAGCGCATACTACCGACAGAAACGGCCGGAGACACCGCGCTACCTCCAAGAAGGAGACGGCACCCTCCTGACACCGCTCCCCCTGCCCCTCCTGGCTGTTGGTCCAGCGCCGGGACTTGCCTCCCCGGGTACCACAAGCTCCTGTCTGGGGGAACAGTCGCGAGTGGCTTCCCCTATCCGCCACCCGGGGGACGCGTCCGGTAGCAGTCAGCCTCTGCCCCGGAAGAATAAATAACCCGCTGACTTAACATTGCTTAACTCAAATATTGATTTGTACTATTTAAATTGGAAATACACAAGTCAGGAACATAAATTGGTATTTTATTTACAGTTGTATTTCTATGTATTTAAATTAAAATTCGAATAAAACCTTTTTAATATATGTATAGAATATAAATATTTAATAGCTTTATGTATATGTTATAACAGCTTAATATGTAGGTACATAGCAAATAATAATTTATACCACAGGGTGTGATTGTTAAAATTAGATAAAAATTAATCGCCAATATTTTTTGACTTACTTATACTACGAGTAGGTATATGCAGGCAGTGGTAGCCCAGTGGTACGCGCTTAAAAAACCGAGTGAAGCAGGTTCTAATCCCGGGTCTTACACTTCTGATATTTTCATGTGCGAATCATTACCAACATGATTATCACTTGTCTTACGGTGAAACATCGTGAGGAAACCTGCATGTCTGAGAAAATCTAGCAAGTTTTCGAAAGACCCATGAAGTACGCCAACCCGAACTTGGCCAGCGTGGTGGACCATGGCCTTATCCACCTCATATTGAAGGGAGGCCCGTACCCAGCAGTGGGACGTTAAAAAGGGCTGAATACATACATACATACATACCTATATTATATAATATACATAGATGTACATATTACTTAGATACATAGATTTTTCTCGATTTCTGCAAAACGGGTTGTTTCAGTCCACGTTTGATAGATCAAAATATTAGTTAGAATACCAAAAAGTCTATCCAATGTCGGATCTGGATCATTGATCTATTGAGCTATTCTATAAAAACTTTTTCGTAACTAGATTGCTGATTCCGTGAATAGAGATAGTAAGTACCTATAATCGCGGGTACACCTGTCGTGTTACATAAAAGTTCTTACAGAATGGCTTTACAGTTTATGTCATCAAGTAAGTTTTTATTTAAAAAAACTTATTGTTTTAACAAGTACAATGACATGAAAAATTTCCAAATGTCAAGCCGCTAATAAAAATTGAACATAAGTGCCATTTGGTCGTATTCATAACTCTTAGCGAACTCTAAACAATGAATTTAATTCGGGAAGTTCGCGTAACAAATGTTGTGGGACCGCTTCAACTTTACTGTAAAATATTTACACTTACAGCTTGCTCCGTGATATATGAAGATTGTTATTTTAGCCGCAAATTACTTGTAGTAAGTGAACTTTAAAGCTAAGGTTTATTAGTACTAATAGTTGTAAAAAAATATATAAATCTATACTAATATTATAAAGTTTGTTTATTTGTTTGTTTGAACGCACTAATCTCAGGAACTACAAATCTGATTTAAAAAATCTTTTGCATTACATAGCCCGTTTATTGAGGAAGGCCATAGGCTATATATCTTATCTTTATATATATAATTCTTCTGTGAGTGTGTATGTCACTGAACTTCTCTCAAACGACTGGACCGATTTTGATGAAATTTTTTGTGTGTGTTCAAGGGGATCTGGGAATGGTTTAAATTCACAATTTAAATAATAATTTTCATAAAAAAAATTATTACAAAAAGTTTGAAATTTTCAAATTAAAGACGTGTAGACAGGACAACGTCTGTCGGGTCCGCTAGTAATATATAATCTATCTATTCCATACTAACCGTTAACGTATGTACCTAGGGATGAACCTGAGCGAATCCAGGGTGAGTCACTAGTGAAGACATAAATGTACTATAGATAAAAACTTATATTTCTTTATCTTTTTCATCCTTTTACTGTATTTTTGAAAACTTAAAACTTTAATAAATCTAAATTGTCACTAACTAAATTACTTTTCAAATATGACACGAGTGTATTAGTTAATCATAGTACAACAAGCCTACAGCTTATCGTTAATTAACATAATTAAAGAAAAAGGTGTCTCCCGTGACCGTGATTGCTGTAAAGCATTCTAAACATCGGGAAACAAAAATCAAATAAATCCGCGAAAAATCCGAAAAGATAGAGTAAAAAATATTATTATGTAAGAAAATTGCAGAAGTTCTAAAAGGAAGAATTAAATATTATTAAAGAAAGAATTTCATACGTTACAAACGTTAGATGTTACATACATATATATTCCTTAAAAGATTGAAGTGTCTGTCTGTGATTTTACAATAACTATGTTTTCTCAAGTACAAAGAGTCATTTATATTATGATACCAGTACCTAAACAACATGTCTTTCTGTTTGTCTGGAGTTGTCTTTGGAATGATTTTACCGATAATAATGGAACTTTCACTGAAAGATAAAGGATTTTGTAGAGTATGTTTTGTTTCAGAAATATATAGGGAATCGCGAAAAACCACGAAAATCTACGAAGCTTTGAAGTCTGTAGTATTAAATAAAGAGGCAATTTTTTTTTCCTAAAAAACTTTATTGTAATTTTATTTCGTTACTAATCGAAGTATAAAATTGTTTTTCCGAAAGGCAATATCCCTTGAATGGAGGAAGTTTGGGAAAATGATTTATTGAATGTCATTCCGCTCATACTTTTGTTGATACATTTTGTCGATGAAATTTTTCCAATATGTTACAAACGCGTCTATAAATAAGGCTATCACGAAGCACTTTTTTTTTTATTATATAAGATTTTTTGAAAATATATTTTAATGTTTTATATATTGTAAATTTTAAATTTTTAAGTTCTTTCGAAACCTGAAATCACACTAATAACTTGCACTTAACTTAAAAGTCGATACTTAGTGAATATTTATTTACATCGAAGACTTTATCAAAGTCTTCAATGTAAATAAATAGAGACACACAGACATACAGAAACTTTAACAAAAGACACAATCATAAAATAAGCAATCTATTCGGGTGTAGTTTTTGTGTGTTTATTACGTGATATCTTCGCGATGAACATCATGATTTCAACTAAAATACGGTTATATTTTAAGTTTAAAAAAAACACCGATAAGAGATATTAAAGAGGTGTAGCTACGTTATTAGTTAAAAAAGCCTTTTTTTAATTTAATACTAGCGACTCACCTTCGCTCCGTTCGAGGTCGTCTATAGCTCTCCCTGGACAACCAGCTACTATCATACTAAATTTCATCAAAATCTGTCCAGTGGTTTTTTCGTGATGCGGACACAGACAGACAGACACAAAAATTCAGTAAAAACTATAGATTCAGTATCTGCATCCTTAATGACTATTTCAATAAGATTCTAAAAAAAATATTTAATGTACAGATTCGACCCAGTTAGAATTCTATTATATTTATAGGTTGTATAAACATGTACAACAATATTTATATAATTCTCAACTTAGTAACTAAGTCGTCCTAAATTATAATAATAATTATTATTTTTAATTATTATAAAGGTCATCGAGGAACCACTCGTTCTAAGTTGTATGTAGTCTAACAACATAGAATAGAATAGTTATTTTTTTCATAAGAAAAAAATCGAAAAATCGCCTTCTAAAAATAATAAATCCGAAAATTAATTTACTTAGAAAGTTTATGTCATTTAATCACGACGTAAGGTAAATTTTTTGTGGTCTGGTTAAAAGGGTAGTAGCTTTAAGAAGAAGTTAATTACAAAAAGCCTACGTCTGCGAGAGACAGGCTCGAAAATCAAACATTAAACGATAAGGGTAGGAAGTAAATAAGTGTCAAAGCTGTCAAACATTCGACATGGGGTCAAGTGGTCAAAATTCGGAATATCTCCAGAGACCCTTTAAGACGACTGCACACACTCCTACGTGATCCTGTTACTGATCTAAATTTTGATATTTTCGTTGAGGAGTCGAAGTGGAATGCATTTGATGATGATGGTATCGTATTTGAGAGGAAAATCCCGTTTGATTTGAATTTTATATACTTATGTTGCTTTAAAATAATAATACTAAGTGCTTGTACAAATATACTTCTAATGATATTTTATTTACTCTATCATATTCGTATATTTTCTTCCTATATTATCATTGTCGTTTACCCTATCATTCTTGTTTCTTTATTTTTCGATTTAGCCTGTTATTTTTGTATATTCTAATTTCCAATATAAATTAGTAGTTACTGGGTAGCCCAGGCAGTGGTAGCCCAGTGGTAACGCGCTCGTTTGGGAAACCGAGTGAAGCGGGTTCAAATCCCGGGTCTCGCACCTCTGATATTTTCATGTGCGAATCATTTCTAACATGATTACCACTTGCTTTACGGTGAAGAAAAACATCGTGAGGAAACCTACATGTCTGAGAGAACCTAACAAGTTTTCGAAAGACATGTGAAGTCCGCCAACCCGCACTTGGCCAGCGTGGTGGACTATGGCCTGATTCCCCTCGTACTGAAGGGAGGCCCGTGCCCCACTGTGGGACGTTAAAAAGGGCTGAATACAAGGGTACTTAAGTTTCATATTAGACAAATAAAGTACTGCCTATCTGAGCATATGTCAGAACAAAAGTTGAGGTGCAGATTTCTAAAGACACGCCACAATTATGTCCAGAGCTAAGCAAGGTGAAGTTGGGTTATTATAATATATAAACCTTGTGAGCAGTTTCTACATGGCTAATATTTGATGTTAGCCATATTGAAACTATTCCCAAGTACTGTATATACAAACGTATAAGTATATTAGCATTGAAGCTAAGCTTTAATATCATATTGACCTACAACATAATTATTAATATTATTACGCTAAAATGAACTATTACATTAGGAAATCAACTGTTTCGTCGGTTTACTGTATTCCTTATTCAGCTACAGTTCTTGAAGTCCAGAGTTCGAGTCAAGGTCGGAAATTCTCAGTAGCAAAAGGAAAATGGAGATTTGCCGGTGTCACTGTAATTCCCTCGCCTTAAACAAAATCCTGCAAGTAATCTCTCACTAAATGTGTTAAATTTTCGTCTTAATAAGTTGTTAAACTAATAGAAATTGTGTATATATAATATTTCTAGCACAATTGTCTTGTCTCCTTAAATATGGCGGAGATTTGTTAGTATTTTTTAGGTTATTTAGTCAAAAGAGCTCTTGCTTAAAATAGTATCTACTACCTAAAATCTTATTAGGCCGATTCATTTCCATATTTATCAAACCAAGCAGGTTACAGTGAAGCCTGCAGTTTCGCAACCAAGAGCTTAATAAAACTCGAACGTCAGGTAAAGACGTCTATTAGAATGAAAAATGAACATGTTTTATAAGATTTCCTCCTACAAGGCTTCTGTGATTAAAATTTATGACAAACTACGCGGAATAAGCACTTTGTAACAGCATCTAAAGTGCTTAAATGGTTTATTTCTACCCCTTTGTTAGATGGCTTTTAATGGAACTCTTAACTACAAATTTTGAGAATACATAAAGGATGCAGTGCAGTGGTTGAATCTTCATACATTATAAAATAGGATCTAAATTTTAAAGTGCTGGTACAACTAGTGTGTTTGTGTATAGTTTATGTTATGTTTGTGTATTGTTTTGTTACTCATTTACGCTGAAACGTTATGTGTCAATTTGTTAATTTAAAAATGTCTTGATGAAAATTTTTGGCATAATTAACACAGGAAAATAGAGAACATATTTCAGCCTTTTTAACGTCCCAATGGTGGGAAGTTAAACAGACCCGTCTCCAATACGAGGGGATCAGACCGTAACCCACCACCCTGGCCAAGTGCTAACTAGACTGTCTCAGACAGTTTTAGGTAACAAGTTTCCTCACGATGTTTTCCTTAACTGTAAGACAAGTGGTAATCATTTTGAAACTCGCACATGAAAGTATCAGAGATATGAGACCCGGAATTGGTACCCACTTCACTTGATTTCTCAAGCAAGCATGTTACCACTATGCTACCACTGCCTTCAGATAGAGAAAGTATTCTAAAAATTGAAAATTTTTACCCTCTCCCTAATATATGCATCAGAAAAATAAATTCAGTCATCATTACTATATTAAACTTGACATAATTCTAAAATTACGCTGCACACGTAACAACTCTCACAAGGTTACCGGTGACCCAAAGCTACTAATAAAATATTTTCGAAAAGCATTTTGAAATTGAATTATGTACTTGTATGTAGACAGTCTTATTTAGAAAATATCGTTTATATTAGATGGCTTATCTAAGTTCCTCAAATGTTATATTTTCAAGTATTATAAACAACACTTATTATAATACCATATCTGACTTTGACGTTGTTTATGGCGGGCTCCTCTAATCTTATGTTGTCAGAAAGCATTACAGATATTATATATTGTATATAAAAATATATATAGAATAACCAAACTTACCTTACTTTTTTAGACTGACCTTTGGACATCATCATCAAATATATGAACGGTCAATTTAAGCTTCTAACATTCACCGAAGCATCAAAAGTTTTTTACTTTAGTTTTATAACGACTTTATTTATACTCTTATGAAAAAAAATAAAAAATCATTTAAATATGTAAACCAAGTTTATTTGAGGTGAAAATATTCAAGGAGCACTTAGCGCGGCCTTTGAAAGGCTGTGAGCGAGTTTTCTCCTATTTTGCACTCGTTATTTAACTTACATATTCAAGATCGGTGTTTGCAAATATGCTGAAAATGTTGTTTTTTACTCGTCTCTTCAAAGCAGTACGTGGTTGAAAGAGTTATTCCACATTTCAGCCAGTCTTATTTATAAAATATTACAGGAAAAATAAATTATTATTATTATGTACATAATACACTATAATGTATAAACTGATATACACTATATTGTACAGTAAGTTTGCCCGTGATTCTCCTTGCATAATTCTTTATTTTATGATAGTTACATATGAAGTAACTACACGTTGTAGATTAATCAAATTCTTATATACCTAAGATAAACATAAAGATGCGTTATTCTGATTGTTATGTAAAGCAAAACTCGCAATAGATACACTAAATATAATATCTCAATAAAGATACTTTAAACACCTGTCATTTCGCGCGTTTAGCGTGACGTCACAGTATGATATGTATGATACACAAAAAAATGACGACTCAATTTGTAGCGACAAAATCGCTAATCGCTCTGTTATGATATTGTGTCGTCAGCACATTACATTATATGTATTTGCGCCTCAGTTGGAATGAGACACTCGGATGAGATACTCGTACTCATAATGAATATATCGTTTAGTTTTACGTGTTAATTTATTACACCATATAGCACTCAAACGCTAAAATATACTCTAACGTCATATTCGGTCAAACTTTGAATTTCCCGGCTATTTTTACACTTTTTAATGATTGTTTTCTTAATCAAAAAGAAATTATATTAAAATACACACATATTCCCTATTCATGAATACTTAAGAATTTTATGTCATAAATACCACTCAACTTGACCTGGAGATCTTACCCCGAACCTCTGCGTCAGTTTCCGTACATGCTAGCAATTTCAAAATACTAAAAGACCGTCGAGGACAGGTCCAAAAATATAATTTTATATATTCTGCAGGATTCCCTCACAACTTTCCGAAAATACTGTCAAGTGTAATATAAATTCGTATACATTAATTCTGATGTATTACTTTTCAAGACGTCATACCTGTTAAATAAGTAATCTCGTACGTACGTTGTACGCTAAATATAATTTGAACTCTAATCTTCAGAAATATTAAAATAAGAATAGCTACACATTTTTTTAAATAAACTTATAGCTAACTTTTGATTGAAAATCTTGATTAATTTATTATAATACTTCGATTCAATGACTTTCTACTAAGTTCTTATGAGACCAATTCAAAGTTAGTTACATTTCCAAAAAAGAACCATCGAAAACGGATCTCATAAGACGAAGACATGCAGTAGCCTCCATTTTGCCCCTTTTTGGAGGAAGTACCCCTCAAAAAAAATATCTATAAAGTCATAAAATCTGTATACCAAGTTTCGTCCAGATCGGTTGTAAAATACGACCTGTAGATAAGTACCAACAAACTGACATAGGAAAGCAAATTTTGCCAAACTTAAAGCAGAGACGCTTCGCTCGCTCGGTGAATAATCAAGCCATGAAGCCCCAGAGGGTTGAAATAACAAGTCATTCTAAAATCGCTGAAGGATAGAAATTTTAATAAAATAATTTAAAAACATTTTTGAAAGCAAGCTTTTACAAGTTTATTTTCTTCTTTTTAGCGCATTAAAATACATAAATACATGTTTTAAAAAAAAATTACTTTCTTTATCCAATTTTTTTTACTTCATGGTGTGAGTGCTCTATTTAAGTGCATCGTGCAGCATCTGTGCCGTTGACTACTGAGGAGATCTCTCATACCCTGGGTACAGCAGCCAGGCTTTAGAACGGGCTATATAATTTATTTGTTAGTATGAATAAAAATTCTTTCACTAAACTACAAACCACCACTGAAACTCTCTTTCATTACACACTAGAAAAATAATAACAAATCTATCCCACGAGAACAGTGCATTTTTCTGGGTTAAAAAATAGCCTATGTATTATTCTGATGTATGAGCTATATTTATTGTAAAGTTTGAGTAAAATCTGTTCAGTACTATCTATATTTATTACAAAGAAAAAACAAATCAGTACCTATCTCTCCTCTGTTTGTCAACCGATTGTTTGTTTAGTAGCTATTGACGAGATTTAGTGTTATCAATAGAAATATATAGTCGAATTTTGACCACTCGGCAAACAAAGTAAACAATTTAATCCACACTTTTATATGAACTTAACGAGATTGATGTTTATATATCTATCTATCTATACATATAATAAAATTCTAACTAAGTCAAATCTGTACATTAAATATTTTTTAGAAAATCTTATCGAAATAGACATTATTATCGATACAGAGGCCGAATCTATAGTTTTTAGAATTTTTGTCTGCCTGTCTGTTACCGCATCACGGAAAAACCACTGGAGGGATTTTGATGAAATTTGGTATAGTGATAGCTGGTTATCCGGGTCAATATATAGGATACTTTTTATTGCAGGAAAATTATTTCATCTCTGAAAAATATATACTAACCTTTAAAACGTATAACATATAGGATACATTTTACCGTGGGAAAATATCTAATTTCTGAGAAAAAAAAAAAGTTTTGGGTCATCTGAACGCGGGCGGAGCCGCGGGCAATGCTAGTATAATAAATCTTTTTTTATTACCTAATGCATATTTATTGAGGGAAGTAACTGGCATCACTCAACGACCCTTTAGGACAAATAACGAAATTATATAAACAAAGGAATATGCAATTTGTAGGAAGAAAATAAACAAAGACAGTATTTCAATCTTAAAGAATACCTAAGTATATAATCATAAAGACATACAAATGGATCTATATATTACTCAGATCCTCCATCCAAATATAGCAGTAACACTTATATATGATTACGGGGGATGGTGAGTCGCTCTACGTAAATTGAGTAGGATAAAGTAGTATATATTTAAAAATAACGCCTGATAAAAAGTAAAAGCAACCACTTTATCTCTAGTCCGTTACGGTTTGGCAAGTAGATTTCTTTTTCTGAAGATCATGTCTTGTAAATATGATCTAAGTTTAGTTAGAAATTAAAAATGATGCCTCCGGTCTATACGAGTACAAGAGGAAGCATTGTCCTTTACGAACAAAGCTGCGGGTAAATTATATAAAATCAAATTAAAATATACTTTATTCAAATACAGTTTTACAAGCAATTTTGAATAGTCAATTTCACATTTTAAATTTAAATTAAATACATGTTAGTGTAGTCAGTCTGTAAGGAATCTACCACCGGCTCGGAAGGCATTGCTGCTGAAAAGAGGCGGCGAGAAACTCAACAGTTGCTCTTTTAAAATAATAAATATTATTGTTTACAATATGGTAATACAATAATAATCTATATAGTATGTATACAACTTCCTTATTTGAATCGGATATTATTAAATTTTTATTGGTTTTAATTTTTTTTCATGGGACCCTATTTTTTTTCTAAAATAAAAGTAGCCTAAGTTACTCCTTATTACATCAGCTATCTGCCAGTGTAAGTCCCGTCAAAATTGGTCCAGCCGTTTAGGAGGTTAGGCGGAACAAACAGACAGACAGACATACAGACAGACAAAAATTGTAAAGAATGTTGTTTTAGTATATGTACCGTGTATACATCCATATGCATTTAGTAAAAAGCTGTTATTTTGACATTACAAACAGACACTTCAATTTTATTTATCTGTATAGATTAGTATCTATATATGATGATGATGTTCTCCTAGCCGATTCCGGCCACGGCGGCCAATCTCATTGAGACTAGCCAACTGCGCAGGAGATATTATAGTGCTCAAGTGTACGCGCAGACACAAGAGCACTCTCTATTCCTGTCACTCTCATACTCCGGTGGGACGACTGCTCGACACGACCAGTGAGAGTTAAGGCGCAGGACCGACGGCATTACGTGCTCTCCGAGGCACGGGGGTGAAACACCGCCAACTTCCCAACTCCGGGCTGTTACTGAGACTTACTATACAGAAAGTCTCAATAACTAAACTTGGCCCGACCCGGGACTCGAACCCAGGACCTCCGG
The DNA here is from genome assembly GCA_947093115.1 of Brenthis daphne. Classification (NCBI taxonomy): domain Eukaryota; kingdom Metazoa; phylum Arthropoda; class Insecta; order Lepidoptera; family Nymphalidae; genus Brenthis; species Brenthis daphne. The sequence goes on from OX352476.1 coordinate 1,512,390, forward strand.
ATGTGCAGCCGTACATGCTAGCCACAACACCACCGAGGCAGTCATATACTATATATATATATATATATATATATATATATATATATATATATATATATATATATATATATATATATAGTAGAAATAGTATTATGCATTTCAATTTCCACAAGAGTAAGTGTCTAGGAGGATACAGATCAATCAGCCGTCGGCATTGGGACTGATAGTTTGACTAGTTTAGGCCTGATATCGAGTTGGGTGAAAAGGGTACTCACTGTGAAAAGTTAACTAATTTGTTATTTACTTCAGACGTTTATTAAATTATTTAATTCGATTCAAATAAGAGGCGTTTTCTATTAGAAGTTCTCAATAGTTTTTAATTTATGATGTTCAAGTTCAAGTCTCTATCGATAACCAGAAAATGGAAGTAAAGAAAACAAAGGAATATTTTGCTTTTTATCTATACTAATATTATAAAGAGTTACTTCAGACGTTTATTAAATTATTTAATTCGATTCAAATAAGAGGCGTTTTCTATTAGAAGTTCTCAATAGTTTTTAATTTATGATGTTCAAGTTCAAGTCTCTATCGATAACCAGAAAATGGAAGTAAAGAAAACAAAGGAATATTTTGCTTTTTATCTATACTAATATTATAAAGAGGTAAAGTTTGTGAGGTTGTAATCACTAGATTTACTGAGCCGATTTAGATAAAATTTGATAAGAAGATAGTTTGAGGTCCTGGGAAGGACATAGAATACTTTTTATCCCGTAAATCGTCTCTTAAAGGGGTAAAAATGGGGATGATGGTTTGTATGGGGAATCAAGCTAGGGACGAACCCGAGGGTGAGTCGCTACTCGCTAGTTGAAAATAATCAAACTAGTATTATTATTATAGCAAAAGTTTGTAGGTAGGTGTATTTGCATATTTGTTGCTTCTTCATGCTCAAACACCTGGAGGTATTTGGAGTAATCTGGAGAAGCAAGTAACACGTACGCTAGTGCTAGGCATTTGTGTGTTCAGCCCTTTTTAACGTCCCACTGCTGGGCATGAGCCTCCCTTCAATACGAAGGGGATCAGGCCATAGTCTACCACGCTGGCCAAGTGCGGGTTGGCGAACTATACATGTGTTTCGAAAATTTACAAAGTTCTCTCAGACATGCAGGTTTCTTCACGATGTTTTCCTTCTTCGTAAGGCAAGCGGTGATCATGTTGGAAATGATTTGCATATGAAAATATCATAGATCCGAAACCCTGGATTTGAACCCGCTTTGCTCAGTTTCCCAAGTACTGGGGTACACTAGGCTACGACTACCTTTTTTTGCTCTGCTAGGCATTTAGGGATAAAGAACGGCTCTGAACGAAACGAGCGTAAGTCTCTAGTATATAATGTCGTACATTGCATTGATATTAAATATCAATGGCAACAACGAATTATAATAAAAATAAACAATTCTTAAAAACTAGTGTTCGCCTGTTGGTCAAAATTTGACTACAATCATTGTTGAGAAGTAAAATATATTATATAGAATTTAATACTTTCTTAGATTTACGCGAATGTTTGACATTTTCAAATAAAACTATCTTTTCGGATTATTTTAATTTTGTTAATTGTGGGTAGGCTGTCTGTAACAACTATACCTTCGAGACATCTAACACCTCAGTCTCTCCCGTGACCATGATTGCTGTAAAGCATTCGAAACGTCGGGAACCAAAAATCAAAATAAATCCGCGAAATAATCCGAAAAGATAGTTTTATTTAAAAATTATATAGAATTTACTTATCTATATTAAAAAAAATCTAAGTGTATCCTATATTTTTATTAATAAACTACTACACTAAACTCGTCCATAGCTACTAAACAAAAAATAATCGGTTGACAAACAGAGAAGAAACCGTACTGATCTTTTTGTTGCTGCCTTTTTCAGTATATATTGCTTAAAGAACTATTTCTTAGAAAAGTATAATATTTATTTACCACTAACGGCATCCTCGCTTCGCTTACAGCGTAGAAGTCGCTAGTTAGATATATTATCTAAGTCAGAGGTATATTTATCTAAGTCAGAGGTACCATGATATTTTCATTTTTTATTCGCAAAATGATTGTATAGGCTGAACTGAAATTGCTTTCAATAAATAATGCTGGGCCATCAATTGTCTCGACTGGTAATGAAACTCGCAATTTGTTGTTCTCATAAACAAAATCCTCCTTTACAGGGCGAGATAGCTGATTTTACAAGCCCGCTCCGAGAATCCGCTTTATGGCTAAAACGTCTTTGCATGTATATTACTATTAGGCTTTCATATAGTTCCGTATGGTTACTTGTAAGTATTGTATTTTTTTAGTCATTCACTTGCTTTGTGTTATTTAATTTGTGATAGAAACATACTCATGTGTTCAAATATATTTTTTGAAACCACTTTAAAAATTCATTGTTATACCTTTCTATTTTTAAAAGGTTTTATTTAACTTGCAATATTTGTTAGTTATTTTGTTTGTATGGATCAAATTATGCAAGCTGCATTAGAACTACGTCCTCTTTCTACAGAGGTGAAATTTTAGATATTGATAAATTCTGATGACAATGAATTTTTATGATCCGCTTCAATTATTATTTTTTAAGCTTATTATCAATTATAACAATTGATTGGCCATGATGATAATATTTTAAAGACAATTGCATTATTATTGCATTGGCAATAAACTGAGGTATAGTTATTAGAACGTAGGTTCCTAACCACTAGACAATCCTATTTTTATAAATACGAATGTTTGTATGTGTGTCATATACCTACACGTTACATTTACGTGACTGTTTCACGTAGAAATAGTAGGAAAGATTTCGTTAAAATTTAGATTATACATGCAAAAGGCACCTAGGAACGCACCCGAGCGATGCGAGGGTAACTCGCTAATAAATAATAAAGAGATACTGTTACGCCATACCCACTTAAGTATTATAATATTATACTCGTTCAACCAAGACTATAATCTCAAGCAAAGTAAACAATACTAGGCAAATACGAGTACTTAGACTTAGTCGGAGTAAATTCGACGACAAAATATTGTTACAGCAAAACACATTTGTATTACAAGTTTTTCTTATTTATCTGAAGTTTTCTTATACGAAGTTTTATATGTCGTAAGACGAAGCCTATCTATCATTTACTCCAATATTTTATAACATAGAGTAGTAATATTTCATATTTATTTCTTGGCAGGAAGATTTCAACGCTAGCATACGTTTTATCATGAATATATTAAGTTAGTGTAAAATATGATTTACATATATTTGTTGGATAACCTAAATTCTAAACGGAACTGAATAGCGTCCAATTTTCTCTGAGCTAGGATAAAATTTACGCTTGCCTCCTAGCGAATAAAATTGTTAGTGTTGTTAGTAATAAAAATAAAACATTTATCGTTGTTTCAGAGAGCATTGACAAATCGGGGGAAGATCCGGTCGTGTCAGCCCTCAGACCTTACGGCGCGCCAGATGAAGACGGATATAAAGAAACAACGCCTGATATGTTCCAGAAATATTTTGGAAATTATTCAGGAAATACTATATCTAGAGATAACGATGATATATCCTTGTTAGATCATTTTATTAATGTAGAGCATAGTTATGATAATGAAACACAACGGATGTCAGCAGATGAAGCGAATCCAGAGAAAATTATTAAAGACAGCATAGTTAATGATACAAATGAAATGGAAAATATAACAATAACTAGACCGGTACATGAAGACGTTGTCACAAAATTTCTAAGATTAATAGAAACTCAACATTTACTCGGCGAAAATTGTACTGCGGGGACTCATTTAAACTTAGGAGAGGGTGTTGTAGATAGATACGCTCAAGAGCGGTTTAGAGTGGAAGCAGACGTTGCGGTTAATAGAGCAAATATGTTGACAAGACTATGGAAGTACGCAGGCCCAGTTGTTATGCATAATGAATATTTATTACATGCCAGTGTTTTTTCCATGGTCGAATTCGATGACGACGTTTTTGCAGCAGGAAATTGCTATGATCAGTACCAATATAAGGACTACCAGCTTTTCTGTCCTTTTGCGTATCGGTTACCAGAAGGGCCGATATTAGCAAAAGATTTGGCGGTTGAGTACAAATATTTGAGTAACACCTCAGAATGGTTTTACATTGCCCGCAAAAATGCTGAGCGTGTGATACGAAACCACAATCAATTTAGACGCGGTGAGTATAAGCTTTTTAATTACATTTTAAAGTATCGGTCAAGTAATGAAGAGTTAATAAATATTACTATATTGGAATTATTAAACTAAATATATATTAACAGAGATATTCTATTATAACTTCTTTTAAAACAAAAGAGGTTGGTTAAAATTGATATACCAATTTAGTGATTTCAAAGAGCATTAAATATGTTTCTCAATATATTAAAGTTAATAAAAAATTTAATACAGTAATATGATAATAGTACATTAAAGTAAAATGTGGAGCCTTGTGTACTTCATATGTATTGTTAAAACTTGCTAGGTTCTCTCAGACAAGCAGGTTTCCTCACGATGTTTTCCTTCACCGTAAGACAAGTGGTAATCATGTTGGAAATGATTCGCATATGAAAATAATACAGATCGAGACCAGGGATTCGAACCCGCTTCAGTTTCCCAAGCAGGCGCATTACCACTGGGCTATCACTGCTTGTAATATGATAACAGCATATTAATATATTATTTAGTAAATATATCAAAATTTCATCCAACAATTTCATCATTTGATATATTACATAGCAATTAACACTAAACCCTTAACAGGCTTTAGAACGGAATCATCTTGGAATTCCATTAACACCGAAGTACAATCAAACCAATCCGAATAAAACAATTAATCCGGATTTGGAATATCATATTATCTCCTACATACAATGAACATCTTGTATACATAATATAATAAAATTGTAACTAAGCCGAATCTGTACATTAAACGTTTTTTGGAAAATCTTATTAAAAAAGACATTATTATCGAAACAGAGGCCGAATCTATAGTTTTTAGAATTTTTGTCTGCCTGTCTGTTACCGCATCACGGAAAAATCACTGGACTGATTTTGATGAAATTTGGTAAGAAGATAGTTTGAGATCCTGAGAAGGACATAGGATATTTTTATTTCGGAAATCATCCCTTAAGGGGGTAAAATGGGGGTGAAAGTTTGTATGAGGAATCAGTATGAGTATAAATAAAGTCAAACAAATATCAATTTTATATTTCTCATTAAGTAGGTATATTCATTTCATTTAAACTATATATGACTACCGTTTCTGATAAAATCGTAGAAACGCGTGTTCGCTCTTTGAATCTCATTAAGGAAACAAGTTTTGAATTAGATTATTATGAAAATACAATTTAACGAAACTTATAGTTAGTTTACACAAATAAATTACTATACAAATCCTATCTATGTGGAATTGTAGCAAATATTCCTGGTGCATTCCTCCGCTGAATCAACAATAGCAAGGCTTTGAGTGAAAACCGCACCAGATAGAAGCGACAAAGCGGGGAATTCTGTGTTTTAGATATTTTTTTAGTAATTCAATCATTCAAAAGTCGTGTCATAAACAAACAGACAGATAGATATAAATAATATAGACTCCTATAAAACTAGACACTAATATTAAAAAAATATTGCACGTAGAGCTTTGATTCTGTGACAATTTTATTACATGCTCGATCTAATGTATTAAAGTCATACTGAGAAAGCGATTTAAAAAAACTTAACAAAACGAACCAGTTTTTAATTTCAAGATAGAGCGAGTGTCAGAGCTCAATGGGATGTTATTAACGGAAATCGAAGTTGAGTCGACGCGATAATAGCGAAATCTTCGTGATTACGTGGAAAATTGTGAGCCACAGGCGTAAATTGTAATGAAAGTCGTAAATTAAAGGGTTATATAGGAATTCTTAGCTAGATTGCTTTATCATGTTCGTATACTAGTGTTTGTCAGCGGTTTCATGTTTTTTTTTAATTAGATGAAGTTTATTTATAAAGTAGTTATTGTTTTTAATGCTAAGTGCGAAACGGATAAAAATATGATTGTGAAGTCATGGGAAATAGTTATAAGTTATTATCATATCCCAGTGGTAACGAGCTCGTTTAGAAACCGAATGAAGCGGGTTCAAATCCCGGGCTCCGCACCTCTGATATTTTCATGTTCGAATCTTTTCCAACATGATTAAAACTTATCTTACGGTATAGGAAAATATCATGAGAAAACTTGCATGTCTGAGAAAATCTAGTAAGTTTTTAAAAGACATGTGAAGTTCCCTACTTGACCAGCGAGGTGGACTTAAAAAAAACTTAAAAAAAAACTTCCAAGCACTAAAGAGTAAAAAATTACTATTCATTTAGAATAGATACCTAATCAGATGTTTTCGAAGTCGCTGACGGTTCGAAGTCAGTTTCGAAGACATCGTGAAGTATGTATCTTTTTCGAACTCGGTTTATAATAATGTTTTTTTTTCAAAACAGGTTTCAACACTTACACGTACAACGATACCACCCACACTGAGCGAGAGCCTGATGAGATCCTTTCAGTAACCTACGAAGACGGGAAGTGGTCGAAGCCATACTACGACTGTGGAGGCGGCAATATTTGGATGCTTACATACACTGTTCCCTTCTTTGGTTACAGTAATGGGACGTATTTCTTCAAGTAAGTCCCCAAATTTAATGCAAACAGATTATTTTAGCACGATTTTGTCAAATTTTATTACTTATTATATAAACTCAATAAGGTTTAGTGGCTTGCATGTACGGTCGCAGAACCGGAGAAACCGGAGGTCCTAGATTCAAGTTCTGGGTCAAGCCAAATTTAGTTATTAAGTTTTTTTGTTGAAAAAATTCCCTACTTAGCAACCCAGACTAAGGAAGTTGGCGGTGTGACATCTGCGAGCCTCGGAGGACACGTAAAGCCGTCGATCCTGATGTCACCGATGAATTTGAGGCTAGAAAAGGAATAGTGAGTGCTCTTGTATCTGCGCGCGAACACTTATGCAGTACACCATCTCTTGCACAGTAGGCAGGGGGACAGGCAGTCTCTGTGGGATTGGTCACCGTGACTAGAACCGGTCAGAAGAACTTCATATTTCTCCTTTTCATCCTGCTCACCAAAATATCGATGATAGTTTATTTACAATAAAGGAAACGCATTGAAATTAAAAAAAAATTGAATTAATTATAATACTTAATTAAATATATACAAATTAAATATACATAATAATAATTTTGATCAGTGATAACTCCACAACTAATGCCTATTAATATTTACTAAATAAATTGAAATAGCAAATGTTCATCAAAATTTGAATTGATTTGATTTGAAATACTCATTCCGATGTTTATAGACTTCAGTTAGATAATAATTGGCGAATTCTCGTTCCATGTAAATAAATAGTACAACAGTATTTTAATTCTTTGATCAATTTAGTTTGGCAATATTTACTCTATTACTCCAGCTTCTAATGTAGCAGGCACTAATGACATACGGTCGCGTTTTTTGGTCTGCTATTTCATTAGTAACAAATTATTTTTTGATTAACTTTCCTTTTTCAAAATTATTTTCTCATCAAATAATTTGTACTCTCTGTAATTACCTTATTGGTCTAGTGGCCAATATGTAGAGCTAAAAATCCTGTGATTCTGTGTGTGTATACCAATTGGGCCAAGTGCCTACTGTTGCAATTGGATTATTCTATCAAGAAAACTATACATATAATAAAATTCTATGTCCAATCTGTACATTACATATTTTTTGGAAAATCTTATTTAAATAGTCATTATTGTCGATACAGAGGCCGATTCTATAGTTTTTAGAATTTTTGTCTGTCTGTCTGGGAACTCATCACGAGACAATACTACACAAATTCTGATGAAATGTGGTATCTTCATTTGGTATTCATGATAGCTGGTTATCCGGGTAAACATATAGGATACTTGTTACTGCGGGAAATATCTCATGCCTGAGAAATCTATACTAAAAGTTAAAACGTACTTAGGAGCGAACCTGTGCAGAGTGAGGGCGAGTCACTAGTATTCAATAACATTCAAGAAAATTGGCGGTGTTACCTTCAATGTTAACTTTCCCGAATGAATGGCTAGTCTTAGTAAGGTAGGCCGCTGTAAGCGAAAAGCTTAGGAGGAGTTTTAGTGATTTGTAATGAGTTTGAGTATTGTAGTGCTATTTCGTAAAAACTTTTATATCTCGACAGATGAATCCGCGAATATACTTCGTCAATTGTATTTGAGTACAATAGCGCATACGGTAGTAGAGTCGTATTTTATAAAAAAAAATTGGGGCACAACAAACACGTTGGGGTAATAACACACAGCACCATCTGATACAATGGTTAAGTTACGAGGCTTGTGTTATGGATACCATATAGGTGATACACTACATTTATATAACTTGGAATATAACCCATTATAAATATAAACACCTATGACTGGAGTACAAACATGCGTGCTCATCACACAAAAAAGTGCCCCCAGTGGGGATCGAACCCGCAACCGCTAACACAGCAAGTAGGGTCAATATAAACTGAGCCAAAAGTTTATATATTCAGTTGCACAAAATGACATTTTCTGTTACAAAACCACGGCTTAATCTAATTAAATACTCAAAGGTTCCTTCGTAACTTGTGGTATTTTGTCCCATCTCATCTCGTTTTCTCAGGAATTTTGATAACATTTTCCAGTACCGTGAACGGAAGCTGTCAAGTGACTTCACCAAAAGCGTAATTGAATTAAGTGTTTGCTAGAAGACATTCTATTGAAAATAACAGTTTTCTTATTGGTAATACTTTCTTAGATTTACGCGAATATTTCACTTTTTAAATAAATCTCTCGTTTTTAAATAAATCTTTTCGGATTTTTCCGTGTATTTATTTTGTTTCTGGGTTCCCAATGTTTCGAATCTTTACAGCAATAAGAAATAAATCTATACATATAATAAAATTGTAACTAAGCCGAATTTATACATCAATTTTTTTTTGAAAATCTCTGGATATTTTCCCCCAGTAAAAGTATCCTAAATGTTGACCTGGATAACCAGCAATCATGATACCTCATCAGAATCTATCCAGTGGTTTTCCCGTGATGCGGTAACAGACAAAAAAATTCAAAACTATAAATTCTGCCTCTGTATCGATAACAAAATCTATTTCGAGATGATTTAGTTACGATTTTATTATATGTATAGATTTCTCATAGATCCACAATTCTTCTATTTCTTTCGAAGTAAATATTGTTGAAATTCCAAAAACGATAATTAGTAATTAAATTTATTGTACATTTAATTACTTCTAGTAAACGATGTACTTATGCGCTTAATTTAATACTTAAAACGCATAATACTGCATATCTTAAATCTATAGCTAAATTTCTTTATCTTTATAATATTTAAAATTAGCCGAACGGAAATATTTGTTGGCAAAGGAAATACTCGAGGGAATCGAACCCAAGGTTTGTGGTGTAGGTAGACCAGTTCACTATCGCACTTATGTATTTTAAGTCTGTGAGCGAATGAATGTGTGTTTGTTTTTTTGTTCTTTATGCTGTAACAGCTCAGCAGATTTAAGTGTTTGGATAGGCAATAGCTTATACTGTATCAATACATACTGTTTCTTACTCATACTTTTTGTTAAACTAATTATACATGATTATGATTATGACTATATTCTCCTCTGATTCCGGCCACGGCGGCCATTCTCATTGAGACTAGCCAGCTGTGCAGGAGATATTATAGTGCACAAGCGTATGCGCAGACACAACGTGCGCTCTTTATTCCTTTCACTCCAAATGGGACGATAATAATTAAACACGATTAGTGAGAGTTAGGGCCGATCCACACTATAGTGCCGATCTCAGTCCGATATCGGTCTGGTAAAGTATTTTTATACAAGAGACGTTACTGGAGTGGTACTCGACCGGAACTTGTATTTTACTGATAGTGTGAATGCGCTCATTGTTTTCTTTTCTGTTTAAAAATACTTTACTAAACTGGTATAGGACCGAGAACGAATCGTGATCGGCACTAAAGTATGGATAGGGCTTTAAGGCGCAGGACCGACGGCTTTACGTGCTATTCGAGGCACGGGGGTGAAAAACCATCAACTTCCCAACTCCGGGCTATTACTGGCCCTTTATTAGCAATAAGACTCAATAACTAAACTTTAGCCGACCAGGGACTCGAACCCAAACCTCCGAATGTGATCCACTAGACCATCGAGACAGATATACATAAGTACGACCGATACATACATTGATTACTTTCCTATACTAATGTAAGTAATAACCGTTGAATGTTATGAGAAGAAACAAATGCGGTAACAAATTTCCATCGTTACATTTCATAAAACAAGTCACACTGAATAAGGTTTATTTTATTATTTTCTTTCTTTATAGTAGTCTCTTAAAGATATTATTATTTTGAACTAGCTCTTTCTCGTGATTTGGCCTGTGATTTTTAAACTTAGCTTTACTCACATTAAAGGTACTTAAAAAAATAATACCACCTATATTCTATATATATATATATATATATATATATATATATATATATATATATATATATATATGTATATACAAAAATACGTCGATCGTTTTAAAAAATTATAATAAAATATTGTAATGTGAAATTACATCTTATTATTTTTATATTGCATACATGTATATAAATTTATTTCGTCTATCTCGGAAACAGCTCTAACGATTTGGATGAAATTTTAACAAGGTTTTGCTTTTAAGTTTATCTATACATAGGCGTTTTTTTATGAAAAAAAAGCGATTTTTTTATATTTAATCCAAATAACGCTAAGCAAAACTCGGTCACGCAGGTTCTTATATTAAAATAAGTAATTTATAAATGCGAAAGTGTGTTTATTTGTATGTTTGTCCTTCTTTCACGTCGAAACGGATTGTTAGATTGGGATGATTTTTATGTGGAGATAGTTGTAGGGCTGGAGAGTGATTCTCCTTATGATATCTCATTCCCACGGGAAAACACGTTATAATACAACCCAAAAAAAATATTTATGATCAGAATTACTTGAAATACTTGTTTTAGCATTTTTCGTAATTCATCCCATAAAGGGATAAAATACGGGATGGGTTTTAACGCGAGCGAAGCCGCGGGTTCTGCTAGTAAACAATAACTAATACATTTATTCTTAATATCAAAATATCGATTCTGAACTTATTTCTCTAGAATCCATTTAATAACTCAGACATGCTTTATTTCAACTTCATTCAAAATATGAAAATAATAAAACTAGACGAAACTTTCTCTCTTATATTTTACATTCCAGATACAATATTACTCAACAAAAGCAAAACCTCTTACTATTTAGAACACTTAGAAAAATTAAAATTGTTATTCAGATTGTAGTTCTTGAATAATGAACCGCGGATCAGTTCTCTTGAGGTTTGTTGAGAAATAAATGTGGGTTTTAATAGTTTTTATACTTGCTCGTGATATATTTAAGTTTATGACGAAGTAGCGGAATTTCCCACAAGACTATAAGATAAATTGCATCGGTATCCTTATTATTTTGACCAACCTGGTGTGGATTTTTTTTTTAAATTGCGACATTAACACACAGCACCATCTAGTTCCATGGTAAGCTACGAGGCTCGTGTTATGGATACCAGATAGTTGATACACTACACATATATAACTGTAAATACATACATATTATAAATATAAACACCGATGACTGGAGTACAAACATTCGTGCTCAACACACAAATGAATGTCCCCAGCTGGACTCGAACCTGCGACCGCTGGCACAGCAAGTAGGGTCACTACAAGCTGAGCCAAACGAGTCGTCAAATATTACTCACCATCTTGCAATTCGAATGGTCTATGGTCTATAATTACGATGAAACTTTTTTTAAATGTAAAGTACTTGGCTGCTATTTCTCTTTCCTTACAAAATATTTTGTAATTGCTTGTTAAGTATATGAATCGTGTGACCCAAAAATTAAACGAAACTATTTTTTTTAAATAAATGAATAGTAAATGTATATTTTTAAGAACGAGCTTTCATTTAAATGCTCTAAAAAGAAGATAAAGATTAAAGTTTTTAAATTAAATCAAACCTAACAATTTATTACATTACACAATTTATATTATATAAAAGCTTGTCGCTTATCTACACAGGTATGACGTCACTTTACTCATCGTATTTCGCCTATCAAGCCCTTTCATTGGATACCCATATCAGGGGTTTAATGTGGAAATTATAATTCGCCATTTTGTAAATTCTGCCATATTGGATTAAAAATGGCGGCATTTAAGTAATCGTGCAATGTATTGGAAATCAAACTAGTGTGCCATATTTTAGCTCAATCGGACACTGGAAAGTGGGTCAAATTTAACTTGCAAGATTCCATACACAGACCGCGACAGGTGATGGTGGTGAAACTAAATAAAAGCTTGTAATTAAAGTCCGTTACCGATTAGCCGACAAATAACACAACGCACCTTTCTTTACTTTTATGATATCATATTATAAATGTGTATAAGTATAGCAGTTTGTGAGTATGGATGTATGGATGTTTGTTACTCGTGCACGCCAGAACGGCTGAACCGATCTCGATGAAATTTGGCACAGAGATAGATTATAGTCTTGTATAACACATAGACTACTTCTTATCCCAGAAAAATATACTGGTTGCTGAAGTATAAATTCGTTTTTGTTTTTCTCACTATTAGCTGGTAGTACTTTAAAGGTGTCACAGAAAATCATAATGTTTAAACTTTAAATTGAATATAAAACAACTTGTACAATAAAGTTTTAATTAAGTTTATTAATTTCACAACGGCATAAGAAAATGTGGGTGATCTGTTTCCTTGACAGATTATGCAAATTCCACCGCAACTAAAACGGCACAGTTATCATAATTTCTTACTCCTTATTTATTTTGCATCTGTTTCGATATTAACGACCAAATTATATCTGTTTCGTTTTAAAATAACTACTATTTTGGTATCAGTTGTACATTTTGTCCGTCTAATGATTTGTTAGATTTACGCGAATATTTGACATTTTGAAGTAAATTGTCTATCTTTCGGATTTTTTGCGGATTTATTTTGATTTTGGAGACGTTTAAAAACTTAGTTGTTGTAAAGCATTTGAAACCATAAGAACATACAATCTATGTAATATGTATACGTAATAGACAAAACAGTTCAATAGCTTTATCTCTTCTGTTTGTTAACTAATTTTCTTTATTTTATATTATAGCTAATGAAATAAAAATGGCAATTTACATACATACATACATATATATATATAGTACATTATTTAATATTTGATAATAGCCTGTCCATTATAATATAATTTCAATTTGTTTTTTATCTTTTCAGAGGCACCAGCGGTATAGACATCGATTTACGTCGCGTTGACATCGATCAGTGTCCCTTGAAACCTGGCTCGTCACAACTGAATATATTTGCCGGAACAGATAAATGCAAGAAAAGTACAACTGAGGTTAGTTATTTAGTGTATTATATCGATTTTTAACTTATTAATATACACCAAGTTTACAAATTAAAAGCATTTTTTTTACTATCAGAGGTGCAATTTTTTCTTTGTAGTATTTATTAAAAAAAATACAATTGAATACTTCGGCCTTCGCCCTCTTTGGTTCTTCTTGGAAATCGGTCAATCCTGCAGGTATTGTATATTAATACAAAGGTTACTGAAAGTGTTCTTTTATATTTGCCTATTTTCGATAATGAATGAAATTTTGAACTACAGCGTTTTTAAAAAAAATATAATACTATAAGGCTGCATTTTGAGGGAATGAAATTAGCATTTTTGCTACTATTCCGAGCGGACATGACTTGAACAGTAATAACAAAATCTCTTTTTGTTGCTCGTAGATTAAGTTTTTGTAATCAAATAAGTCCATACTAATATTACAAATGTGAAAGTTTGTGAGGACGTATGGATGTTTGTTACTCTTTCACGCAAAACCTACTAAATGGATTTTAATGAAACTTTACAATAACATAGCTCATACATCTGAATAACACACAGACTACTTTTTATCTCGGAAAAATGTACAGTTTCCGTGGGATAGATTAGTTTATATTTAAATGTGATATTGATATTATTTATAAAAGAACTCATGAAAAATCTGCACTGCCAAAACAAACTGTAAAACTTATCTCATTCTATCTCTCTATACCATTTCATTTCTAACCATTTCATAGCAGCAATATGAGAAATAAAACCGACATAAAAGTAAAATTCAAAAGTTTTATCGTAGTTTTATAAAGCTTAATTAACAAATATTCCTCTCGCGCTATCTTACATTACATTTCGCAATGCCGAAAACCGTGAAATAAGAATTTTCTAGTAGGTAAGCCACGAACAAAAGCTTTGTTTTAACGTGGTACAATAAACCACTATATGAATAGTGTAATAAAACTGTGTTTATCCAAATGTATAAAATATATGGAGAATACAAAAGTAATAAATATAGTGGAATTTGCAGTAGATCGTGATTTAAGAACGATTTATGAGTTTTATTTAGTGTTAAATCAATATTAGAAATCATCCAGCATTTTTAGATGGTATGTCAGACTAAAGATTTTTAGAATTACAAACAAATAAACAAACAAAACAGCTTTCCTCTTTATAATATTAGCTAGCGACTCACCCTTGCTTTGCTCGGGTTCGTTCCTAGGTACGTTTTAAAGGTAAGTATAGACTTTTCAGAGATGAAAATTTTTCCTGCAACAAAAAGTATCCTATATATTGACCCGTATAACCAGCTATCGTCATACCAATTTTCATCGAAATCTATCCAGTGGTGTTCTCGTGATGCGCTCTGAGAAAGATAGACAAAAATTCCAATAAGATTTTCCAAAAAATATTTAGTGTACAGATTCGACTCAGAATTTTATTATATGTATAGATGAAGATTCAGTTACTCATAAAGGTAGAAGCCATAGAATTTTTATTTTTTTTATTTTTACTTGAAATCCCGCGTCTTTATTTAGAAACCACACCACCTAAGATGACTTCAGTGCGTGACAGTGATAGTTTATTACGGTTATCAATATCGATAGCAAATATGGGAGAATAGCATTTTTATCTATACATATAATAAAATTGTAACTAAGCCGAATCTGTACATTAAATATTTTTTGGAAAATCTTATTGAAATAGACTTTATTATCGATACAGAGTACGAATCTATAGTTTATAGAATTTTTGTTTGTCTATCTGTCTGTTACCGCATCACAGAAAAACCACTGGAGGGATTTTGATAAAATTTGGAATGGTGATAGCTGGTTATTCGGGTCAACATATAGGATACTTTTTAGCGCGGGAAAATCTCATTTCTGAGAAAAAATACAAAAACTGCTATGTAGGAGTATACTAATATGTAAAACCTAAGAATTTAGTTTGGTCATCTGAACGCAGGCGGAGCTGCGGGCAATGCTAGTTATAATATAAAATCCGTCCCTATTTTTATTAATTAACCTTTATTTATTTATTATAATAACGTGTAAATGTATCCTAATAAATATGTGTGTACTATTTTAAAATATTATTATTCGGCTTTATGATTAGTTTTCTGACACTCTGTCTACCTATATTATTCCTTTGTCTGAAGCAATAAATACAAAATTCAAATTAAACAAACCAAATTATTTCACATAAAACATATCCTTTTAATATTTAAATAAAATAAATGAGGTAGCACACCTGCAAAACTGTTCAACTCCATAGAGGTACCTATTTAAAAACTAAGAACACTTACGCAAATTGGAGCATATTTCTTGAGGTATAAACTCCACTTGGTATTTGATATGAATTCTCTACTTTATTTTATAAGTCTTTGAAATATTACTGAGCTATATTTTATTATGATGAAATAAACTTAAAGAAATATAGAGCTATAAGTTAAATAAATTTAATATACTAATTGAACTAAAATATATGAATAACAAAACAGTTTTTTTCATATTTAGGGTATCTTATTTATTTGGTTACGAGTTTTTGTGATAGATATCATGAATAATGGGAAAGGTAAAAAATATTAGTTAAAAAATATTGGTTAGACTTCTTATTACTTTTTCTTAACATTTAAAAAACGATAATATTTGATAGAGTCAAACTTATGTATATTTATACTATTAATATAAAGTTGAAGAGTTTATTTGTTTGTACGCGATTAAATCTTTGGAACTACTTGTCTGTTTTGAAAAATCCTTTGCGTTTTTTAGTGTATTTATTGTGGAAGATATGTACCTATGCTAAGACGAGAGAGGAGAATATTTATTGTAGAAGATATGTATGCTAAGATAAGAGCGAACAATTTCTATAAAAACAGACGAAGCGGGTGGAGCCGCAAGAAAACCATAGTCGTATATAATATTTTATTATTTGTCATATTACTTTTTTATCAATGAACTATCGACTAACCCTCGCGTTACGTTTTAACGTTTAGTATAGATTTCTCAAAGATGAGATATTTTCCCGGAGTAAAGAGTATCCTATATGTTGACCCAGATAACCAGCTACCATTATACCAAATTTCATCAAAGTCCACCCAGTGGTTTTTCCGTGATGCGGTAACAGACAGACAGACAAAAATTCTAAAAATATAATAATGTCTATTCCAATAAGATTTTCCAAAAAATATTTAATGTACAGATTCGACTCAGATTTTATTATATGTATAGATAAAAGAAAAAAAAACAGACCAAGTGTAAAAGGGACTGATATTAAGGGTTACTGCGCCCCTATTACACTAAAAGCGATAGGTTGAGAATGTATTTGTTGCTATCTAACAATATTATAATGGCTTAACGTTTTTTAGTTAAATTCGTAATGGGGATAGATAATATCTTGGAAAAGACATTTTCTGATCATTTCATGATCTGCTTGTGCTTTTCTAAAGGCGAACCCGAGCGAAGCCAGAGTGAGCCGCTAGTAATATATAATATTATATTCTTTCCATAAATTATATTCTATAAAATATGTAATATCCCTAATATGCCTTATTTAATTATTTTATTAATTTATCATTCCTTTTACAAACAGAGAGTTGTGACGTACGGGATGAAATCTTTAGCTATTTTTGTTCTGTTACGCCAAAGAAGTATAACTTCTTACGCTCTTACATAAGTACACACACACGTTTTTTATCTACAGTATCTCTCGACTAAAAAAATTTTCAAAAGTATAAATAACTAGTATTCATTTTTATAAGTTAGCATTAAAACCATTTCGAATGTAAAATTATTTTTCTACGGGCACTTATTTGAATGTAATGTAATTGTAATAAGCTAATACAAATTTGTTCAGTGAAACTGTTCTATTATAATATTTTATTAGAAAAAAGTGAAAATAATGATATACTGTTACAGAACCCAGAATAAATAGTAGATTACGATTTTGTGAAATATTATCAAAGGCTATTTAAATGTTAAAGTACGATTATATATTAATTTATTGTTTAAACATTTTTTATTCATTTTAACAATTTTCCTAATATTAATTGTTCTTTTTAACAGGCTTTTATTAGGTTGACCTGTATCTATCTATGTAACGGAATTATTAAACGTGATTTTTACCTACTTTAAAACTTCAAATTGAACTGAAACTTTGAAAATTTGACAAGGACCAAAGAGGATAATGCATAATTTAAAAAACTAAAAGAACACGCTTTTATAGCAGATGAAACTAAAAAATGAAAAATAAATTATTGTTTTAAATAAAAAAAAAAACACTTTAATGATGAACCGAACTAAAAAGTAAAAAAAATTTTTTGTATATTTTTAATAGACAAAATTAATGTTATTGTGAAAACATCGTTGGGTGCTCGATATCACTTGTTATAAATATTCCATTGGTACGATTTCTAAAAGTAGAGTTAGCATAAAAAAATGTGCAAAGTACCACACGCTTATTTCATAATAATATAAATTATCTCGTTAATCACTTTATTCTTGTACTAAAAATTATTTTTATTTAAGACGTGTTTTTTTTAGTTTTTTAAACTATATTTTTATTTACTGATTCATTTTTTCTTTTTTAACAAATATCTTTAATTCTACTTTAAATCTTACTGACACGTTAATTAGATGACGCGTTTTTATTGATTTATGATTATCCGAAGAATACATAAATAATAAATAAATATGTTGGGACATTAACACACAACACCATCTACGGATACCAGATAGTTGATACACTACACATATATAGCTTTAAATACATACATATTATAAATATAAACACCCATGACTGAAGTACAAACATTTATGCTCATCACACAAATGAATGCCCCCAGCGGGACTCGAACCCGCGACCGCTGGCACAGAAAGTAGGGTCACTACAAACTGAGCCAAACGTGTCGTCAAATAAAAAGACAATTATTCCACAAACAAACACATATCAACGATATGTTTTTCCCCAATTGGCTTAGAAACTTTAGGGCCCAAATGACAATGTGAATACTATCGAATTTATGTAGTTCCCGCGAGATTTTATTTTGGAAGCGAAAAATTGCTTCACTGTAACAGATGTTAACCGAGACGGATCTTACTTTCTTTAAGGACAATCGATAAAACTGTAGGGACTTTGGAAATAAAAGGCCTATTTTATGAAGTATCTCTGAAGATCGCCGTATTGTAATTAAGATAAAGTACTTGATTTAAGTTTGAACAGCTCTTGAAAGATCAGTTTCCATATATACGTAAGTATAATAAAGTTTTAACTGAGTCGAATCTGTACAATAAATATTTTTTGGGAAATCTTATTGATATAGTCATTATTATCGATATAGAGGCTGAATCTATAGTTTTTAGAATTTTTATCCGTCTGTCTGTCTGTAAACGCATCACGAGAAAACCACTGGACAGATTATGACGAAATTTGGTATGATGGTAGCTGGTTATTCGGTCCAACATATAGGATACTTTTTACTGCAGGGAAGTATCTCATCTCAGAGAAATCTATATTAAACGTTAAAACGTAAAATTAGAATGAAGATATATTGGCTTTATCTTAACTAGAGCTAAGCCAGGGGCCAGAAGAACTAGTTCTGTGTTAATAGAAAAATTGAGGTTTCAAAACTCCTTGTTTTAAACAAAATATTTATTGTAATTTTGTGTCGGAAATATGATAATAGAGTTCTACGAAAATTATTTTATTAGAGAGAAGGTATTTGACTGATTTCGATATTGGCATTTTAATAATTAATCTTCAATAATTCGTTACATCCGTTATGCAAATTTTTGGAAATTCGACGAATTCGCAGTTTTGCTAATCGATACTTTTAATATAAATACAAAAGTAACTATATTTATGTAGTTAGCTTTTACTTATATTATAGCTAAACCGATTATGATAATATTTTAAATGAAGTTATTTGAGCTCGAGTCTAATTTAACTGTTCAACGTTCCTGAGATTTTCACTGATTTTTAAAAATAGAAAAAGAAGAAAGCCAGAATTAAATGACTTTCATTTACCCGCGAATCCGCTCGCGCATTTTTTTTATATATGTTTAATTACTTAACTGCTAAAAGATGTAGCGTGATGGAAGATAATCTTCATCAATATTATACGAGTACTTACGTAATATGAAGATGAAAAGTTTGTTTATCTGTACGTGCAAATCTCTGAATCTATCGGCCGGTTTGAAAATTCTTTTAGATTTTATAGGTTATCCATACAACTTTAAAAAAAACTTAAAAAACCGACTTCCAGGCACTAAAATATAAAAAATAACTAAACGGGGGTTTCAATAAAGAATGGATATCAAATCCGATATTTTCGAAGTCGGTACCAGCCGGTGCAAAGCAAATCTAATATATTTAGATACGTAAAATACATCACAAATTGATGTATAATATTTTAACTATAACTAGAGTTCATACCTAATCATATTTATATATTAGATATTCATATCTTAAAATATTGATTAGGTATCTATTTTAAATGAAAACCCCCGTTTACTTTTGTTTAGTAACATTTTAGTGCCTGGTAGTCGATTTTTTTTATGTTTTTATTTTTCTCGATTTTAGTGTACACGTAATAAGCGGGTTATTTGTAAGAAAAAACTTTTTTGATAACATATTCGACTAAGCAATTTATTTAAAAAAAAATTATTGTCGATATTTTAAAAAACCGCTTGACCGATTTCGAACTAAAAAAACTTTTCCAAATCGGTTCAGGCGTCTTCGAGTAATCGGAACATACATAAAAAAAAGATTCCGACGAATTGAAAACCTCCTCCTTTTTGGAAGTCGGTTAAAAAGATCCTCAAAATCGATGAAACTTCATGAATGATCATTGATTTTCACTTCGATCACTAGTATAGTTATCTCGTATAAGTAGTCATTTAGTATAAGTTTGTATCTCTATAAATAAGTTATTTAAACAATATTTACATGGAAAGTATATTTAGAACGACCTTAAGGAATATTGGACGTTAGATTATCCATCAGCACACTAAGGTGTGGTTGATTTCCTAACGGATAAATGTTTATATTGCTAACAGAGTAATTTGCCTTAAGGGAATAATACAAGGAAGGTTAGGTTTGACAGTACAAGAATAGGAAATTTTTGTTCTGTCAAATGAAGTAGCTGTAAAATCTTAACTATTTTATTTATTATTTTATATATTATTAAATTAGTTGTATTTTTTATCATTTATAGCCGATTTTTGTATATTTGTCAATTTGTTTTGCAAATAGATAGTTTAAATGACTGCAGATGTTCCATCACCTACCATGGCTAGTACTTCCCATCAATAAAGTAAACCATTAGAAGTTAAACATGGTTGGAAAATCACTTTTTAGATGGTTCCAGCAAGAATCTAAAAATGATTTGGTATTAACCCTTTATTCCCGATGGCTACTACCCACTAAAGCCTGACGGAGCCTTTCACGTCTTAATGAGACCCCGCGAAATCACTTACACACTTAACCATGAAGTCGAGACAGCTGGCCTATCCAGACCTACTTCACAACCATAAACTTAATCTCACGATCTATCAAATCAAATTTGCTATCAAAGCAGCACCTATCA
Source organism: Brenthis daphne (assembly GCA_947093115.1). Classification (NCBI taxonomy): domain Eukaryota; kingdom Metazoa; phylum Arthropoda; class Insecta; order Lepidoptera; family Nymphalidae; genus Brenthis; species Brenthis daphne. The sequence goes on from OX352476.1 coordinate 1,533,467, forward strand.
GAAGCAACCCTCATAATATGCCCCTGATGAGATAAAATAAGCACTCGTGCCAATAATACATCTGTCAAGAAATTCGTAGTAGTAATTTAAAGAGTCATAATACTAGTTCTGTACCAGTTTAGCCGAAATGTTTCCGGTCTCGAAGAGAATATTAGTAAATAGTAGATCAAACAAGGCAATTGCAGCCCTGTGGTAACGCGCTCGCTTGGGAACCCGAGTGAAGCGGTTTCAAATCCCGAGCATCGCATCTCTGATATTTTCAACCGACTTCAAAAAGGAGGAGGTTCTCAATTCGACTGTATGTTTTTTTTTTTTTTTTTTTTATGTTTGTTACCTCAGAACTCCGTCATTTATTAACCGATTTGGACCATTTTTGTTTTGTTTGAAAGGGTATACTTCCAGATTGGTCCCATTTAAATTTCAAAAAAAAATACCACCCCTAAGGGTGGAAAAACAACTAATAATGAATTTAACATACTTCTAATTGTCATATTGACTTGAAACTTTGCAAGTATTTCTATTTTCGTTGATAGTACAGTGGTTCGGTGTTATTGACCTGATCTGATGGCAAGGCCAGAAGGTGGATAGGTGGAACTCTTCAACGGCTAATAGTAGATACTTTGAGTTTGGGCTTATTTTGTTTGATTTGACAAGCCTAACACGTTAGAATCCTTACTTTGCTACTACTGTCTACACTAAAAAGGGAAAAATAAAAACTTTTTAACAAAAAAATAAAAACCGACTTCAAACAAAAGCACTAAAAAGTGAAAAATAACTGATTGGTAGTTTTCATTTACTATAACATACCTAATCAAATATTTTCGAAGTCGGTGTGCTTTGGCTAAGTAATTAAAGCCTACCTATTAAATACATGCCTAATCAAATATTTTCGAAATCGGTGCCAGCCCATACAAAGCAAAGCACACCGACTTCGAAAATATTTGATTAGGTATGTATAGTAAATGAAAACTACCAATCAGTTATTTTTCACTTTTTAGTGCTTTTGTTTGAAGTCGGTTTTTATTTTTTTGTTAAAAAGTTTTCATGTACGAATCATTTCCAACATGATTACCACTTGTATTACGGTGAAGGAAAACAACGTGAGGAAACCTGCATGTCTGACATAACTTAATAAGTTTTTAAAAGACAAGTGAAATTCGCCAACCTGCACTTGGCCAGCGTGGTGGACTATGGCCTGATCCCCCTCGTATTGAAAGGAAGGCCAGAAGTGATACATTAAAAAGGACTGAATAAAGTATAGGTAAATTCTTTTTCTATATTTTGTTCGTGTAGTGTGCGTTATTAATTACAGTTAGTATCTAATATAAAAACAAAATAAACTATTTATGAACCTATTACACATTTAACATATACGTAATAGAAAATATACTTACAAAATGTACGTAAAGACATTCTTGAGCGTCTCCAATTCTCAACAAATCGGCCTCTTTTATTTAGATACAGATCTTTTATAGCATCTCAAAAATACTGACTGAGCTTTTTCCTATTTTTATCTCGTTTATTTTTTTAAATAATTTTCGCCCACAGCTATCTACAATATTAAAAATATGCTTTCGTGTGCTCGTCTTTTTTTTTATATTTCTATTTATTCGTTATCTATTTAAATAATGATGAAGGTTATTTTTTGGAAATAATATACCCAGGCGAAGCCAAGATCATCCCTTAAGAGGGATAAAATGGGGATGAAAGATTGTATGGGAAATCAACCTAGGGATGAACCCGAGCGAAGCGAGAGTGAGTCGCTAGTATTTTATCAAATAGCAGCTAAAATAGCAGATAAACCTTTATATATATATATATATATATATATATATATATATATATATATATATATATATATATATATATAAATACACATAATTGCCAACTCGTTCTAGTAATTACTTTATGAAAATCAAAAACAGACTGTAGGAATAAAGTTCATTGTCACAGAATAATTTTAATTTAATTAAATTTTACTTGTTGTACCAGAATATACGAGTACTATCATAACCATAACGTTGCTAATTCGTATTTTCATAAACTTGGATATTTTTTTAATGTAAAATAAACATTTCTACGCAACTCACTCATCCTTTTCATTTTCCATTTTCTAATAGATGTTTGATTTAGTTTTTCATTGAGACATAATATTATTTTTGGGGATCCGTACCGAAGGTTGCCAACGGAGCCCTATTGCTAAGCCTCCGCTTTCCGTCCGTCCGTCCGTCCGTCCGTCCGTCCTAGGGATGTATCTCATGAACCATAAATGGATAGAGAGTTAAAACTTTTCACAGAGTATGTATTTCTATTGCCGCTATAATAACAAATAATAAAAATACAAGAAAATTTTTTTAACGTTCGTAATTGATCATCGAAGTTGATATACCTACTTCATACATAGAGTAAAAGTAACATTAATAAAAAGTACAACTACGATGGTACGGAACTCTTCGTGTGCGAATTCGACTCGCACTTGACCGATTTTTTATCTTAAAGTTATTAAAATATTAATATATAAAAAAATTGTTTTGAAATCAAAATAGTTTAAACATAATTTAAAAAGTTATTTTTTTATCTAAGAACGTGTACATACTACATACATACAGTGTGTTTATCAGTTGATATTTCAATAAGAAAAAACTTCTATTATTATTCAGTCTTTTAAAAAAAGCCGCAATAGAATATTAACTTCAGCTACTTACGATTACTTACGATTGCAGTGGTAACTTAGTCACTTCTAAAATCATGAGAAGCGGGTTCATATCCTGGAGTTCGCCCTCTGACATCTCATGATTGACAGTCTCATTGAAATTTTCAACATAATTACTACTAGTTAATATAGTCAAGTACAATATTGTGATAAAACCTGCATATATAAAAGAACCTAGCAACATTTTGAAGTAGACCCTCTCGCATTTGGCCAGCTTGGTGAATTTATAGTCTGACTCTTCTCACATGAAGAGTGGCCCGTTCCCAAAAAGGGTTGAACGCAGATCTAATATAAAACCCCTAAAAAACACAAATAAATATATATTTTTAAATTATTCCTATTATAAGTACTTGGATTTAGTTAATACAATATTTAATTATAATCACCCTAGCAGGTGGTAAGCATTAACGACAAACGAGTAACGGCCGTTAAACAGATATATATAAAAGCCGTACGTACCCTCGTTTCCACGTTAGCCTTTATACAGTCGTAACGCAATATATCTCGCTTTAATGTATATAACACTGCATTTTATAACCGTTATTCCTGATAATTTGTATATGAGAGGACAATACGAAATTTGTTTTATGAGCTAACTGGTTGTTTTGTTTATACTAAGTCATTTTGTAAATGAAAAACAAGGCACTTGTGTGGAAATTTGTGTGCCGTTCCTTTTACTGTATTCAACCCTTTCTCACGTCCCACTGCTGGGCACGGGCCTCCCTTCAATACGAGGGGGATCAGGCCATAGTCCACCACGCTGGCCAAGTGCGGGTTGGCGGACTTCACATGTCTTTTGAAAACTTGTTAGGTTCTCTCAGACATGCAGGTTTCCTCACGTTGTTTTCATCGTTCAATCATGTTGGAAATTATTTGCTCATGGAAATAAAAGTGGTGCGAGATCCGGGATTTGAACTCGCTTCACTCAGTTTCCCAAGCGAGCACGTTACCACTGGGCTACCACAGCCTTGAGTTGTTCTAGTTGATTTTGCACTAATTTAATTATTTTAAAATAATCATTGTCATTAGAATGATTATTTAAAAAAAGATAATATAGAAGGTAAGTATATTAATAAATAAAAACAATTTAAACTTTTTAACTGTATCCATTACAAGTCAAACTCACATTACCACTCTCGCTAGCGTTTGTTACATAACTATTGGTATCTTAAAGTTACTCAAATTCTTCAAGCGCTCGCTAACGAGTATCGGTTAATCTATACAGATAAATAAAATTGAAGTGTCTGTTTGTAATGTTAAAATAACAGCGTTTTACTTAATGCATATGAAATTATATACGGTACTTATAAGAAAAACACATCTTTTTTAATTTTTGTCTCTTTGTCTGTCTGTCTGTTTGTTCCGGATAATCTCTGAAACGGATACACTGATTTTGACGGGACTTTAACTGGAAGATAGCTGATATTATAGGGAGTAACATAGGCTTCTTTTATTTTAGAAAAAGAATTGGGGTTCCGCTCAAAAAATTTAAACGTACCTAGGGACGAACCCGAGTGAAGCGAGGGTGAGTCGCTAGTTCAATAATAAAGATAGAATTAACGTCACTGTCATGAGTTCGTACGTAGCTAACGTATCTTAAGCTTCTAACGATGTTTTGAGGCTTATAATTATGATATCCTGGCTATTTATTAGTTTTAATTATAATATTAATTTATAATAAATAGTAATTACCTATAGAAAAATTTCTACTGATTTGGAGGGTGGAAAAGGGGAAGAGTTTAGGGGTAGTAAGGGTGGAAAAGATATTTATTTAGTGATACATTGGTATTCACTTTTTAATTTACTTATATTAATTGTTAATATGCTTTGGCTTTTACGCATTTATTCCATTTCATTTAGGCACTAGAGGTATACAACATATAAAACCATTTCCCAATATCCTCCATATTTTGAAGTAGTAATCGATACCGCCGTGTCAGTATTAAAATTTAGGCTGAATGCAAACGCCATGAACATTACAAATATGTTTATGTATTACATTTTTTACATCAAAAGATTATCAAAACTTAACATTAAACTAAAACGTGTGTGTGTACATAAGTACGCTCGTAAGAGATTATACTTTGGTGTAACAAAACAAAAATAGCTAAAGATTTCATCACGGATGTCACAAATCTCTGCTTGTAAAAGGAATGCAGCTAACTTCATCATATCGCTTTCAGCTAACTTCATTATGTCGCTTTTTGTCTGTCGGTGTTCGCGCGCATCGTAAAAATTGTACTCTCATATTTTTTCCAAACGTGCCAAAAGAAGTATAACTTCAATAATATATTATTTCACAACGCCTGCTCATTAGTCTAGTGGCTAATATGTATATCTGTCGTAGGTTCAAGTCCCGGTTGGATCAAAGCGTAGTTATTAAGGTTTTCGATAACCATTCAAAAAACCAGTAAGAGTTTGTAGAGTACGTAAACTATTCCTCATCTCAGTGAACTGTGAGATTGAAAGCTAAGAAAGAAAATATTAGTAATATTTTTAGTATTCATTATAAATCTACAATACAATTTTTCGAAATATATCCCTTATGGTGGTAAAGTGGGGGATGAAAGTTTGTATGAACTCTACCTTTTTAGTTTTTTTATATTTTTAGCGCGACCGAAGCCGCGGGTTCTGCTAGTATTGCTAGTATATAAATATTAATAGAATACTCATTACTGTGATAATATACTCATTACTGTGATATTTCTATTTATTAAAAATACATACATACATAAATCAACTGCCTCGGTGGTGTAGTGGCTAGCATGTACGGCTGCACACTCGGAGGTCCTGGGTTCGAGTGCCGGGTCGGGCCAAGTATAGTTATTGAGTGTTTCTATATAGTAAGCCTCAGTAACAGCCCGGAGTTGGGAAGTTGGCGGTATTTCACCCCCGTGCCTCGGAGAGCACGTAAAGCCGTCGGTCCTACGCCTTAATTCTCACTGGTCGTGTCGAGCAGTCGTCTCACCGGAGTATGAGAGTGACAGGAATAGAGAGTGCACGTTGTATCTGCGCGTACACTTGTGCACTATAATATCTTCTGCGCAGTTGGCTAGTCTCAATGAGATTGGCCGCCGTGGCCGGAATCGGCTAGGAGAATATCATATATATCATCATCATTAAAAATAAATGTTAATAAATAAAAATATTTGGATATCTGTCATTATGGATTTTATTAAAATAAAAACTTAAAAAAAACGACTTTTAGGCACTAAAAGTAAAAAATAACTAAATTTGTATGGGCTGGCACCGATTTCGAAAATATTTGATTAGGTATGTATTTAATAGGTAGGCTTTAATTACTTAGCCAAAGCACACCGACTTCGAAAATATTTGATTAGGTATGTATAGTAAATGAAAACTACCAATCAGTTATTTTTTACTTTTTAGTGCTTTTGTTTGAAGTCGGTTTTTATTTTTTTGTTAAAAAGTTTTTATTTTTCCCTTTTTAGTGTAGACAGTAGTAGCAAAGTAAGAATTCTAACGTGTTAGGCTTGTCGAATCAAACAAAATAAGCCCAAACTCAAAGTATCTACTATTAGCCGTTGAAGAGTTCCACCTATCCACCTTCTGGCCTTACCATCAGATCAGGTCAACAATACCGAACCACTGTACTATCAACGGAAATAGAAACACTTGCAAAGTTTCAAGTCAATATGACAATTAGAAGTAGGTTAAATCCATCATTAGCTATTTTTCCACCCTAGGGGTGGTATTTTTTTTTGAAATTTAAATGGGACCAATCTGGAAGTATACCCTTTCAAACAAAACAAAAATGGTCCAAATCGGTTAATGAATGACGAAGTTCTGAGGTAACAAACATAAAAAAAAAAAAAAAAAAAAAACAAAAAAAAAATACAGTCGAATTGAGAACCTCCTCCTTTTTGAAGTCGGTTGAAAACAGCTCCACTGATTTCGATAAAATTTATATGCGACCACCTGGGAATTATACCCTTTGAAACAAAAAAAAATCCAAATCGGTTCAGGCGTCTTTAAGTAATCGGTGAACATAATTAAAAAAACCGACGAATTGAGAACCTCCTCCTTTTTGGAAGTCGGTTAAAAATCTAGAATAGTAGCATAAACAGTAAATTACGCTACTATTTCTAACTTTGACATTTTTTTTAGTCTTATGGATTTGCTTCAGCTTTGTATTTTTTTTTTTTATAATTCTGGAATTTATTATATCACTTAAATATAACATTATATTGTTATTTATTCTAAAAGCCTATATCGCATATAGTTTTTACTTAATGGCACATTATATTGCCAACACAGCACTTTGTTCCCTGCCAGTGTCACGTAAGATGGACTTACGATGAAAATTGATGTCTTTAATTAGGACCTATAAATCTCTTTTACTGCTCTAGAAAGAAGCCATTAGATATATTCTTAACTGAAACACAAAATATAAAACAAACACTATACTAAATACACTGAATTTTTAAAATTATTTGAAACTAGCGACTCACCCTAGCTTCGCTCAGATTCGTCCTTTGGTGCATTTTAAAGGATAGTATAGATTTCTCAGAGATGAGATATTTTCGGGCAGTAAAAAGTATCCTATAGGTATGTTGACCCAGATAACCAGCTATCATCATACTAAATTTTGTTAATAATAATTAGTTTTCGCCCAGTGGTTAAAATTTGACCATAATATAAAAAAAAACTTTTTAATTCCAATTTTTTTTGGAAATGTAGCTATTTAAACAAAAAAAATCAAATTGACAAACAGAGGTGAAAAGGTGCTGAAATTTTTAGTCTTTGCCTACTTGCATATAGATAATAATAATACTATAATTCTTATATTACATTTTGTAGCTCGACGACCGAGCTTCGTTGGGCGTTTTTTTTAAAAAAAAAATATAATATTGCATTTCTTTAGAAAATATATAGATAAACTTAGAAAGCAAAACTTTAACTAAATACAAAATTTGATTTACATATTGCGTGAAAATACGGAGAAAACGAATTTTCCCAGATATGAGACCTGGCTATTCGATATTTCGCCCCTTAAACCCCTACATTGCAAATTCCATCGAAATCGTCAGAGCCGTCTTCGAGAACGTGATTACAAATATAAATACATATATACAAATATTGCTCGTTTAATAGTATAGATTAGCCTTAATTATATAATTTTACTAGCAGAACCTGACCAGAACAGGGTTTTATGTTTTACAGCGACTCACCCTTCGCTCGGGTTCATCACTATGTATATATAAAATATTTTTCATACAAAAATACTAAAATCGCGATTAAAATATGAAGGGTGGGGGAAGGAGTGCGAAAAATACTTTACGACCTATTCTCATACCTACCAAATACACAAAAAAATCATTGAAATCGGTCGAGCCGTTTCAGAGACACGAAACACACAACACAGACAACGTGACATAAGATATTTATATATTAGTTTTTTTTCACATACTTGTAACAACGTATGCAACGGGCCTACATATGAGCTTACATTCACATAACACCCGTTTCATTAATCAAGATTACGCTGTGTATTGCACATTGTTAGGCTATTACTAACAGGATTTCCTCTCCATACAAGCGAGATATTTCTCTTCATTTTTATTATACGAGATATACAGTGTGCTTAAAATACTAATGAGCTTTAAGTTATAAATGATTTTAAAATATCTTTTGATTAAGTTTTTATTTATAATACATATACGTTTTAAAGCTTAGTATAGATTTCTTAAAGATGAAATATTTTCCCGCACTAAAAAGTATCCTTTATACGGATAACCAGCTATTATGATACAAATTGCATCAAAATCCTTCCAGTAGTTTTTCCGTGATGGGGTAACAGACAGACAGACAAAAATTCAAAAAACTTTAGATTTGGCCTCTGTATCGATAATAATAACTATTTTAATAAGTTTTCCAAAATATTTTAAGTATCTGCAGATTCGACTCAGATTTTTTTATGCGTAGGTATAGATAAAAATAAAAGGTATAACTTCGGTTATAATAATTATAATAATCTATCATCAATAAAAATAAACATAATGTAAAAATGTAATACTATGACTTAAATGCTTAATCTTTTATTATAAAGTGAGCCATTCTTGGATACATATGTACATACATTTATTTCATATATCTCCGATACGGTTCTAAAGATTTGGATCAAATTTTGTATTTGAATAAGGTTTTACTTTTCAGTTTATCTATATAGGTGTCTTTTCTGAAAAAACCGCTAGGTACTATATAAATCTATAATGATTACAGAAACTTACTCTAAAACGTCCAGAGACCACAATATATTTACAAAACTAGAAAAGCCAGGGTAGCAATTGCACTACAAATTAGCGAACAATACAAACCAAACTTTAACTCATTTGCCATGTCTTAAATTTATAACCCCATTGTGTTTCACTTAGTCCAAAATTCCAACGTTACAAATCGCCGGATTCCTAACATTCTAATGTACCGTGCCGATCGTCAACCAGTCATTTGTCTAGCTACTGGAACAGATTTCGGCTTTGGCGTGACAAATCTTCAGTCCTCTGAAACAATATCGATTTTGTATGCATAAATCGATAGCTACTTTAAAATTTCAGGTATTCATTTGACTACTATTAAAATTTCGAATGTTTGTATGTTTATCATTTCTTTATGCTGAAACGGCCGGATGAAGAGGTCTGGGGTAACACATAGGCTACGGTGAATACCTAAGGACGCACTTTTTTTTAATTTTGGGAAATGCATTTACGCATACCACATGTATACAGGTGGTTACGTAGAACTCACCGGCTAGAAGAGCCAGTATCAACTAAAACCCAAAAAAAATCTTCATGGGAGGGTCGCTAGTATTATAATATTTCGAACATTCTTAGTGCCAACCTTCCTTCCAGGAATAAAATTGTAACTCAACATTGGAATAGTATAAATTAATTTCTTCATCTATACTATAATAAAGCAGCAACTTAGCGAAATCTGTACATGAAATATTTTTTTAAAACAATGACTCTAACGTATTATGCATACAATATAGACCCCAAAACAATAGTTATTAAAAATTTTGCCTGTTTGTCTGTATGTCTGTTTGTGTGTGCGCGTTTCATGCAAAAAGTAATGAACCGATTTCAACGAAATTTGGTGAAGTGATAACTTATTTCTCGGGTCAACATTTAGGATACCTTTTAATTCAAGAAGAACTTTATCTCCAACGGGAAATCACAATAACTGGTTTTATCGAGTCCTCCTTAGAAACCTTCCGCTGGCTAAACCTTACAACATACATCAAAACAATCTACTAAAAAATTGTAGGTCTTGAAAAGGTCTACAGACAAGTTGCCAATAGTTATATCTATCTCTTAAGATACATTCGCAATTACTCTTTTTATTATATGTATATTCAAGGCAATATCGCGACTCACTGACTGACTTATCAACGTTCAGCCCAAGCCGACGATGATAGACCAGCACATAAAAAAGCCAGCTTTATATATTTATACGAATATTAAATGCGAAAGTAGCTCTGTCTGTCTGTCTGTCCGTCATCTTTTTTTGTTACTGTTGATTTAGATGTTTGGTATGCAAATAGTTTGAGACCCTGAAAATGGCATAAGATAGTTTTCATCTAGGAAAACATATCATATATAAGGAAGTGAAAAGATCGGTGGAAAATTGAATGGGGAGTCAATCATTTCTCAAGTAAGGGATATATATATATATATATATATATATATATATATATATATATATATATATATATATTTATATATATTTATATATATATTTTATAATACCTACTTTTCTATACCTGTTTTTGTTTTCCTGGGCAAACTCCTTGACCTTATCTATGTATGTACATTGTACATATAATACGTACCTAGGGACGAACTCGAGCGAAACGAAGGTGAGTCGCTAATAAGCATAATATATTAAATCAAAATTCCAAATTGCTACAACACTAAGTTACAATATTGCTCTATGCAGGTGTGGATATGCCACTCACGCTTTCTACATATCACTTTGTATAAAACGAATCAATATAATTAATACTGAAATTTATTGACACATTAATTATCATCATCTGGAGTTCAAACATTCGTGCTCATCACACAAATAAATTCCCCCAGCGGGACTCGAACCCGCAACAGCTGGCACAACACTGGCACTGAGCCAAACGTGTCGTCATTATATATAGACATTTCCAATATATTGTAGCACTGAAACTGACGTATATAATATTTGTGACGTAAATAATATAAAGGGATTTTCTTATAGATTTCACTTAGGAGGAGCAAAAAGCAAGTACAAGATAAAAATAATAAAAAAAATATTGTTCTAGTTCCGCCGGATATCATGACAGAATTTCTAAGACAGTTTTATGTGAAAGACAAAACAGAATGTGGCATTTATTTTTATCGTGAATATAGCGAGATTTCTTTCTGCCTGTTTTATTGTTGTGGTCTGGAGGTCAAAAAGGTTAGAGGCTTACAGACAAATTGATAGCTCAAGTTTTCGAGCCAGCTCATGTAGCAAGAAGCTTATAACACGTGTGGCTCAGCTTTTAGTGACCCTACTTACTGTGCCAGCGGTTGCGGGTTCTATTCTGCTGGGAGTATTCATTTGTGTGATAAGTACGTATTTGTACTCCAGTCATGGGCGTTTACAATATGTATATATTTTAAGTTTTATATGTGTAGTGTATCAACTATATATTATCCATAACACAAGCCTCGTAGCTTACCATGGGATTAGATGGTGCTGATTAATGTTCCAAAATATTTATATTTATTTATTAACTTCTAGGTATATAGTACATTATGGATAAATTGGCTTCAAAGATTTTTATGATTTCTTTTTCTTTATTAGGTTTAGAAACAAGCACAAAGTTAGATGTTTTTGGACAAACCTACATAAACTAATTGAAACGAAATGAAACCGTGTTTCTTATATACACAACAACAACCTTGTTAAAATCCGTCAGCCGTTATAGAGGCATGCGCGAATAAACAAACAGACAAACGTTTAATAATTGCCATTCAACTAAAAATACATACTATACATGAGTGACTATTCAAAGTAACTATTCAACAAATTCATGAATTTACAGTCACTTTAGATGTGTTTATTTCAACCTTAGGGATGGAAAATTTTTTTTTGGCATTTTATATAAGACTACTTTTTGCCCGCGGCTATTTTTGGTCCCGTCCCAGTTACTCAGTTAAATTCATAACATTTGAGTAGATCCTTTTATTTTTTATACAAAGTACAATTACAATAAAGATTACAAGTATCTAAAATATTAATCGAGGATATAAGGTACCACCATGCAAAATTTTATTTAAATCGGTCCTACAATTTCGTAGATTAGCCCGCACAAACAGACGAACAGACAGAGAACAAAAAAATTGAAAAAAAAACTAGATTTATTCGATTTCTCTTGTAGTGTGTATGTGTGTAAGCCTCCCCGATACCTATATATTGTACGACATTTTATTATTTAAAGAGTATTAAACGAACCTTGGAGGCAAACAGTTGTCTCATTGAGTTCACACATCACACTGTTCTTACATCCCCCTGACTCGGTTTTTAGCTTTTTTTTCAATGTACAGACATTCGACCTTTACAGTTTAATTATATGTATAGATTTCAATAAGATTTTCCAAAAAATATTTAATGTACAGGTTCGGCTCAGCTACAATTTTATTATATGTATAGATATAAAATATTTATTCGGCGCAAGCGTATTTAGATCAAATGTTATACATATTTAGATAAGCTTTTCCTTTTTAGGTATATCTATATAGGTATTAAGGCCTGCCAAAAAACGCAACTTTATTCGCTTCGGTACGACTTCGCTCACATTAGATACTATATCTTTTTCAATATCGATTAATCTACGTATAATTTAGTATAATTTTCTTGTTAATGACTTCAAAAATTGCCAGTTAAGCACACATTACTCTGCCAGTGTCACGTAGAATGGAGAAGATGAGAGAGAGATTAATCAGTAAAATAAGATAATTAAACTAAATTAATTTATAATATGTAAAAAAGCAGTTAATTTATTTGTATGGTACGTAATAATCACTTAAATCGTATTTTTTTAACAGTTAGCATTAAAATTCACTAACAGTCTAGTCACCAACGCACTGATCGCTATATCAGCTCATTTCTTATTTGTAGTTCCTGAGATAAGCACGTTCAAACAAACAAACAAACAAACAAACAAACAAACAAACAAACAAACAAACAAACAAACAAACAAACAAACAAACAAACAAACAAACAAACAAACAAACAAACAAACAAACAAACAAACAAACAAACAAACAAACAAACAAACAAACAAACAAACAAACAAACAAACAAACAAACAAACAAACAAACAAACAAACAAACAAACAAACAAACTCTGCCTCTTTATACATATTAGTATAGGTAGATTGCCCAATTCTGTACAAGGGTTAGGTCATTGTTGCGTCTTAAAACTAGTCTCTTCCGTAACCATGATTGTTGTAAAGCATTCGAAACGTCGGGAAGCAAAAATAAAAATAAATCCGCGAAATGATCCGAAAAAAATGTTTTATTTTAAAATGTTTTAAATATTCGCGTAAATCTAGGAAAGTATTTTCGATATCAGTTGAAAATGCAAGACGTGTTCTAAAAACAAAATATGTCACAAAATACTAAATACACAGTCACTATATGAATATGAACAAGCGACACACCCTCGCTTCGCTCGGGTGCGTCCCTAGTTACGTTTGTTTTTGAGCGGAATCCTAATTCTTTTTCTAAAACAAAGTAGCCTATGCTACTCCCTATAACATCAACTATCTTCCAGTGAAAGTCTCGTCAAAATCAGTCCAGCAGTTTCACAGATTATCCGGAACAAACAAACAGATAAACATACAAAAATTAAAAAGAAATATGTTTTTCTTATAAGTACCGCAATATATAATTTTTGACATTACAAACAGATACTTCAATTTTATTTATCTATATAGAGTATAGGTATGTTGGGACATTAACACACAGCACATCTAGTTCCATGGTAAGCTACGAGGCTTGTGTTATGGATACAAGATAGTTGATACTCTACACATACATATATAACTTTAAATACATACATATTATAAATATAAACACCCATGACTGAAGTACAAACATTTGTGCTCATCACCTCAAATGCTCCCAGCGGGATTCGAACCTGCGACCGCTGGCACAGCAAGTAGGGTCACTATAAACTGAGCCAAACGTGTCATCTATCGTCGTCATATCAGTGAAACAATTATTTTGTTAACACATGACAATTTTATGCGAAATTCCGGAGTGGCCATAAATTCTCGTACCGGCAACAAAATCTTTTACTCTCATGGCTAGAATGATAGCATGTACGTTTTGTAAATGGCCATTCGTCCGCATTCGCTTATTTTATAACGCAACTCTACGTACAGTCATAAAATATGAAACACATCCATCCCGTTGAAATTCCAATACAAAATTGGTTATTATTTGGGCATGCGCGGCTTAAATGTGTTTTTCAGTAAAAATGTAAGTTTTCTCTATTTGTACATATGCTTAGATTTATATTTATGTATATATATACTACAATGAATATAATATCTATATTATATACATAAAAAGCTTTGTCCTGACTAACTGATCGATGAACGCACAGCCTAAACCGCTGGTCGTAGAAATGTGAAATTTGGAGGACATGTTCCTTATACAATGTAAGCATCCGCTAAGAAAGGATTTTTCGAAGGTCATCCCTTAAGGGGGTAAAATAGGAGATAAAAGATTGTATGAAACTATCATTCTTAACACGAAATGCACGGAAAGTGGTATTTATATGAGCAAACAATTATTTATGATCAGAGGTACTTGAAACTTTGTATTCATGCTCTTCAATACAATTAAATAAAGATGTATTGTAGATTTTTCTTTAAATCAGGCCCTAAGTGGGTATAACTGAGCAGTAAAGTTTGAGTTGTTGAATATAGTTAAATAGAGTAACATGGCTCAAGCACTCTATAAGTGCACACTTACTATGTGGGATATAAAATATGTGGGAATCCAAAGGAAAATTATCTATAACTTTTCGGCTGGCCACAGCAGTGCAGACAACTATAACAGACCTAGAGCGCGAGAGAGAGAACCTAGCTAGAGAGTATCCTGCTATCTATATCCTCCTTCTGAAGGTTGGCACAACTGTAATAAAAAAGTCGCCTAAGCTATGTAACGGGATTAGACTGTGACTAATTCATTAAACTTTGTAGTGGCCACTATGTTTACTGGATGTGCTCGGAGGAAATCAGAATTCATACCTCGAATATTACTGATAACTTCTGATTACGCCTTTGAATTTAATCTATTCCTTCTTAAGGTTTGCTTTGCAATGACCTTTTATGTATCTCAGGGCCAGTCCTTAAAAGTAGCAGGTGTAGGCTTAAGAGATCTTCCTCTAATTTTGGAAAGATGGAGTAGAAAAATGCGCAATAAATAGTGGAGCTTGCTAAATACCTAAAGTGTAAATTTATTTACAAAATATACGCTTAACATCTTTTAAGCACTGGATATATTGAGTTACGATAGCTAAAATTAAATTTGTTTTCCATATATCTTTAAGAAATAATAAAACTTACACGAACTTATTTTTGCAATTAATAAAGTATGTATGGCGAAAAAGTTTATTTTTTTCGTAGTTTGACCGCAATTTTATAGTAACTTTATGTCCTCTTTTGGTCAACCTATTTTCTTTTCTCTTAATTAGTAGCTTTTGACGAGCTTTAGTGTTATCAATGAAATAAGTTTTGTTTTATATACATATGTTTTCCTCAGTCTATGTCTAGCAAATGAACAGTAAAGTCTTTCCACTTAGTATCCTTTTATTCTGGAAATATGTATAATGTGGGAGATAAAATATATTATGTTAAATTTTTAGCACTACCTTCGTATTTTTATAGAAATGTCATTTGACAGCTATGTTATCAGTGACGCCTACTACGACATTTCCTTATAAATTCTCTTATTGTACATGAATGAATCAGAAAAAAGCTTTAGTTTAGTAAAGTTTAGCTCAGAAATGAGATATTTTCCCGCACTAAAAAGTATCCTATATGTCGACCCGGATAACCAGCTATCGTCGTACCTTATCAAAATCTATCCATTTTTCGTGATGCGGTCACAGACAGATGACAGACAGGCAGACAAAATATCTAAAAACTATAGATTTGGCCTCTGTATCGATAAGAATGTCTATTTCAATAAGATTTTCCAAAAAATATTTAATGTACAGATTCGGCTCAGAATTTTATTATATGTATATATAAGTATTATAAAATTAATAATTATTATAAAAATATAAATATAATATATTTTCAACATTATCCGTAATAAATTTGACTTACTTCCCCGACACTCATTTTTTCAATGTATTGACTTACCCCTTACTCATACCTAAACAAGATTTACTTCAAAAGGGTAAATATGATAAAATAGGTTTAATTATATTAAAATAGTATACTATATCAATTTGAGTTATATGTTGTTGTATTTATATTTATATTATATATACATAGCGAAATAGATTAGATGTGCATTGCATCAGCGGGCACTGACTTCAAAAATATCTGATTAGGTATCTATTGTAAGTGAAATTCAGTTATTTATTACTTTTTAGTGTCTGGGAGTCAGTTTTTATTTTCCGTTTTCAAGATGTTACCTCGAAACAGAAATCACAGGGAAGAAAAAATATTAACGGGAAAGTCCATAGTAAATTGGTAGTCTCTCAAAATGTCCTCTTATCAAGAGTCAAGAGTTATCGATTTTAAACATTACTAATATATTGCTTCAGTTTTTCTAAATATTTATATTTGAGATACGAATTCATAAAGAATACACTTAATAAATAAATTATATCACACAGTACTGAGTAAATTAAGCACAAAGTGTAATTTAAGAATAAAAATCCATTTTTTCCTTCACATTTAAAGGTATTATATTATTTGTAAAAGTCATAGTACAGAGTTATCATTTAAGTTCTTTTACTTGTGAAATTATTCTTAGTTCTTCTCGTTCTTCTCTTGTAACTAAGATTTTAGTTTAGTTGATTTCTTAGTTGAAAATTAACAACTTCACTTTTTAAAATGCTTACGACAGCTTTTTCTGAAGGGCACTCTGCTTTGAATTCCTGTCCAATAGGCACTTTGTAAGGCAATTTAATACTTAAATCGTTATTTAGGATCACCCATTCTCCTGCACTTACATCAAGTATTTCAGGTAAAATTCGTATATCTTTAAACCCTTTGAAAACTCCGTTTCCTACTACATTTGTAATTATTAGTCCATTTTGAATTTCCACTTTAACATCTAAGTTGGTGACATCTGGCAATGAATATTTTATAATGTATGCTTCATCTCCGTACATAATTTTTGGTGTAATTGTGGCATTTTCCTTGCAGAATTTCCCAAGAGATGATTCGGCAAAGGAATATTTTTGTCCGATATCAGCAATTATTTCATCTATTGTTTCTAGAGGATGGTTGCAACCAGGACCATGTCGATGACCCCAATGACCACGACCTCTATGACCATAGCCTCCATGACCATGAATAATGCCATGTGAATATTCCACAATGGCGAATATCACAAGCACTAAAAATATACGAAACATGACTTTAACTTACTAAGTTGTGAATGAGGAGTAATAACGCATCGAAGTGTTTATATACCTTTTTATGCTAATATCAGTCTCGATGATAAGAGTTATTCTTATTATATTGGGAATTTATTATATTGTTTGTACGATTAAGAAAATTTATAATTGTTTTTTTAATCGTTCATTTTTATTTTCATTCATTTATTTAAAAAAATTTGACTGTTTGTTATGAATGCATATTAGATATACTACCTCCAGGTAAATTTCTAAGAAATTAATTAAATTTCTAAGAAATCTATTTTTAACTGTAACGCCGCGCCGGCGTATCCGCGATCGTGCAAGGACTATTATTTCGTTACTCTAATTAACTTCCATGATTATCGCTTTCTGATAGTTGCCTTTAGAGAATCTACTGTTTAGGAAGTATTAAATAAGACCACGGCTTTACGCGCTCTCCGTGGCACGGGGGTGAAACACCGCCAACTTCTCCACTCCGGCCTGTGACTGAAATTTTTTGACTTAAAAAAACTCAATAAATGAACTTGGCCCGACCCGGGACTCGAACCGATTTGCAGTTGTAAATGCTAGTCACTAGACCACCGAGGCATTGAATGATAATCTATACATATAATAAAACTGTATAGGTCGAATGTCTGGACATAGAAAAACAAGCTAAAAACCGAGTCAGGGGAATGTAAGAAGAGACATAGAACAAATCCCGATTTTTTTCAAATTCATTGTTTCTCTGTCTGTTTTTCTGTTTGTCTATTTGTACGGGCTAATCTCCGAAACTGTTGGATCGATTTAAATGAAATTTTGCACAGCACAGCACACTTTTCATCCCTTGCAAATTAAGTAGGTTCCGTGGGATAGTTAAAAAAATAGTGACTTATACGCAAAAAGTACTGATTGAATTTTAATGAAACTACAATAATAAAGTTATATATATCAGAATAACAAATAGACTACTTTTTATTCCGGAAAAAATGTACGGTTCCCGTGGGATAGATTTGTTTCTATTTTATCAACACTATGTTTGACTAGAAGTGACAGCATCTGAACAAAGAACTATAATTTAAACAGGTTGATATTAAGTATAAAATTATGTGGAATTATAATTGTCCTTATCTAAAAGTTGAAAGTTCATTACTTCAAAACCTACTATAATAAATTTGCTCACATATCATTTCATTATCATAACATTATGCGGAGATGGGTTTTTACTGACGTATACACAATAAACATTTACAGTAGCTGGAGTACTGGTATGAACAATAAGGTGAAAAATTGCAACTGCCTCAGTGGTCTTGTGGCTAGCATGTACCGCCACGGATTCGGAGGTCCTGGGTTCGAATACCGGGTCAGGCCAAGTTCTTTTAGTGAGTATTTCTGTAAAGAAATTCTCAGTAACAGCCCGGAGTTAAGAAATTCACGATGATTCACCCCTGTACTTCGGATGGCACGTAAAGCCATCAGTTATGCGCTTGATCTCTTACTAGTCGTTATAAGAGAGTAGCAAGAATAGGCAACGCACTGGTGCTTGCGCTCATACTTGTTCACTACAATATCTCCTGTGCAGATAACTAGTCTCAATGAGTTTGAAATAAGAATAATAACTGTATAGATCTCATAGTTGTTCACACAATATGAATGTGTGTCAGTCCCTATGTCATACGCATTTACTAGAAGACTTATGTTGTAGATTTATGTTGTATTCGGTCTTGTAAAAATAAAAATTGTAACTAAATCGAATCTGTACATTAAATATTTTTTGGGAAATCTAATTGAAATAGACATCATTATCGATAGAGAGTCCAAATCTATAGTTTTTAGAATTTTTGTCTGTCTGTCTGTTACCGCATCACGAAAAAACCACTGGACAGATTTTGATGAAATTTGATATGATGAGAGCTGGTTATCCGGATCAACATATAGGATACTTTTTACCGCGGGAAAATATCTTATTTCTGAGAAAAATACTATAACTGCATTGTAAGAGTATTATACTAAATATGTAAAACCTACGAAATTGGTTTTTAAACATCTGAACGCGGGCGGAGCCGCGGGCAATGCTAGTTGATATATAAAACGTGGATACACATTTCCTTACAAATATCTCTTCAAAAAGTGGCGTCGACATAATTTATGACGTTATGTCAAACCAGAGTAAAATTCAAAAATCGTTCATTCTAATTATCTCTAAACACAAATTCGAACTTACGATCACCACATAAAGTACTTTTTTAAATGAAACAACGTGCGTGTTAATTTTGTCAACGAAAAGCAATGGACAAAAGTCATTTGAAAAAAGCGCATAATTTCGAATTGTACACTTCTTTTTTAAGACACTTTTTAAACGCTAATTGTATATCTTGAGTTTTTGTATATTAATACTAGCGGCTCACCGTCACTTCGCTCGGGTTCGCCTCTAGACAAACAAAAGCAAATCTATCCCACGGGAACCGTACAAATTTCCGGATAAAAAGTAGTCTATTTGTTTGGTAAAGTTTTATTAAAATCCAATCAGTTTCAGTAGTTTTTGTGTTCTAAACTGTATAAGTTACTATAGTTTTTTAACTGTCCCACGGGAACTCATTAAATTTTCGGGATGAAAAGTATCTAAAATGTTGACCGGGGATATAAGGTACCACCATACAAAATTTCATTTAAATCGGACAAACAGACAGAGAAATAAAAAAAATGTGCAATTCACACATCGTAGAAGTGAAACTTCAGAAAATGATATGAATATAGAGTATCAGGAGTAGGATAATCATAAGGATTTTTTATATTATTTTTACCAAGTTTAAAAGTTATTTTACATTTTATTTAACATAAATATAAACATTACATAACAATCAGTAATGAATTTTATTATTTTTCACTTCCTGTGTAATGTATTCTTTCAAATAACAACGGTTACCATGACAACGGTTACCATGGCATCATCGCTATGTATTCTATCAAATAACAACGATTACCATGGCATCATCGCAATGTATTCTATCTCATTCTATCGCCGGCTTAATCCTATATATTTATATGTTTGTCTCTTTTTACTGTCGCATTTCCGTTGCATCGAGTTTCAAATCACAACGATTCTAAAGAAGTTTCACTTCAAAAATTCAAAAAAAACTGGATTTATTCTATTTCTCTTCCTACATACCCCTGACTCGGTTTTAAGCATTTTTCTTCTATGTACAGACGTTAGACCTCTACAGTTTTATTATATGTATAGATATAATACCTATAAATTTGAAGCCGCAGGTGATGCTAGTGTCTATATAAAATCAAATCCAACTAACATTACAGAACATATATTTTAGATCTATGTGTACTAAGAGCTTTATTCAAAAACATGTAGATAAAATAACACATTCAATACATTACAGAACAAAAAACTTTATTCCATTAAGTTCCTTTATCCTAATCCACATTCCTTGTTGTTACAAAATACTCTGTCGCTATTTCATTGAAATAGGGTAATAATATTCTTCTCACGAATTTCCCAAAGGTAGAAACGATTCATGGGGAAAGATAAAAGTATTAAACAATATTCAGTGACTCTTGGACTAGACGCTCTATATGTTATGACTGAAAAATGTTGGTATCCGGCGCAATTTCTTCCTCGATAGAAAGGAATGATCTTTCGTATGTATGTATGTATACAGAGTCATTTTTAATTTACTGAAAACCTTTTGGGTACTATTACATCATAACAACAACATCTGTAACAGGAAAAAATAATATTTCTTAAATTTTTATTTTCATACAAAAATAAAAATATTTTTTGCACCTTCTAAACTTTAAAGTTCTAGCATCTGGCCAAGTTTAAATGAGTAAGCGCGGCTTCCTACACCCCTCCACCCCTCCCCCTCCACCGGACACGCACTTTCTTTTGCTAATGCTGGACTATTACCGTTGAGAAGGTGCAATAAAAAATATACTTTTATTTTTGTTAAATTTAAGATATATTATTGTGTAGTGTGTAAGTATGTATGTGCATATGTCACGCATTGTAGCTCAAAAGACTGGATGAATTTTAATATTTTTGTATTAGGTATATTAGTGAATTTGAATGCGTTGTGAGAGTGACCAAGGTGTATGATGACATGATATTTAAAAATGACATCTGCGAGTTATTACTCGCTTATTAAAGTCACATAAAAATAGTAAATAGGTATTCGAATATATATTTTTTATATTTTTGTTATATTTTTTCTTAATCAGTTTTTTTAATCATTGCATTTTATTGTTTGCTCATTAGAAAAAAACCATGAAAAGTGGCGAATCTCAATAAACCCAGCGATGTACTCTGAAAATATTTTATTACATAAGTACATCAGTGTGCAATATGAATAGGTACTTTAATTTTGATGCACTCTCTTGACAATGCTGACGAGTCACAGTTCAAGGAGCAAATGACGTTGATATTAATTAACGTGCACAGATAATTATAATACTGCCGAATTCTTAATCCCTGCTGCTACTGATAGTTTCTTGACAGAAATACCCATTTCTTATTCTAGTCTCAACTCAGGACTTGAACCCAGTATCTGTTCTATAATAATAAAAGTAACTAAATAAGAAATGATCCATTATAATTAATACCAAGTGATTTTTCTTGTTTCATAGGAACCAAAACACATCTTACCTTTAAATTTGCTTTATATTTGATGCACTACAATAATTTTACTACGTTTGTTAGCTGTAACGAATAATAATAATTTATAGATTGCCGATTATATACCTAAGTATTTAATTTCCACTACAACATGAGTGCTACATAAAACAAAGATAATAATATGTACAAAAAAATAAATAAAAAAAGCTTACATATTATATTATCTTATCTGTTTTAACTTACAATAAAGAGAGATAGAGAGAGAGCTACTTGTTTTTTCTTTTGATTCTCACACATTGAGGACTCGAACCCGCAATATAGATTGACATTAAAAAAACATGAACCTAATTGAAGATAACGATATAATTTAACGTACATATAAAATTCTATGTATATTATCATATCTGCCCTTACGTGCGTCTGACATGCAAATTGGATTCATTTCATGAAATGCATTTGGATGTGGGAACATTGCAAAGTCGCTCTCCACGCAGTACTGTACTCAGACTATCGTTCGTTATGAATGATGAGAGAATAGCTTGTTTTTATTCAAATATGTACATTTTATACCAGACTAGCGACTCACCCTCGATCTGCTCGTGTTCGTTCCTACTTAGGTTTTTTTTTAATTTATTTATCAGGCAAGCCAACGAAATTTTGTATGACGTCATATAATTAAAGCCAGAAAATATTAAAAAAGAGAAAATATTACATTATAGACCACACTTACAGGCTAGCTCAACATGATAAAAAAAGGCATTCTACTTTCATTTCCCCACACCCAAATAAAAACAATCAAAATAGTTAAAAACAGTGCAAAGGAAAAAAACACCAAAATAAAATAACTATAAAAATCCTAACGAGAACTACTTATCACAACGATTACGCACATAAAAAAGACTTTAATTTAATTTAAAATATACATATATATATATATATATATATATATATATATATATATATATTTATAAAGAAAAAAAACAAAAACGACTAAAATGCAAGTGGCATATAAAAATAATATTATTTTACCTTATTGCTAATGCATTAAAAATTCTAAGGACTATAGATTTGGCCTTTGTATAGATATTAATGTCTATTTCAATAAGATTTTCTAAAAAATATTTAATGTACATTCAATTCACACGACATGTAGATTCGGCTTAGTTACAATTTTATTACTGTATAGATTTTTGAAAATAAAATTCAAATTTCAGGTAGGTACATTTGTTTTGCATATTGTATTCAGCCCTTTTTAATATCCCACTGCAGGGCAAGGGTCTCCCTTTTGCTATTAGGTTCAGGCCACAATTATGGGTTTGAACAATTCGATTTCTTCCTCATTTATTCGCTTCGCTCAGTTTCGTCCCTAGTTTTGTCGCTTAATATGGATTGTTTTTAATTTTTTGTGGATTTTCCAATGTTTTAATAGTTAATCTGCTATTGGAGGCGGAAACAAATCCAAAATCATGTTAATCGGTCCAGCAGTTCTCGAATTATAACTGTTATAACACTAACTCTACGTACTACTAACCCGACTTTGTTTTATACTAGCGACTCACCCTCGCTTCGATTGGGTTCGTTCCTAGTTTGATTCCCCGTACAAACTTTCATCCCCATTTTCACCCCCATAAAGGATTTCCGGGATAAAAAGTATCCTATGTCCTTCCCAGGGTCTCAAACTATCTTCTTACCAAATTTCATTTAAATCATCAGTAGACCCAGAGATTACCTACCCCCTACAACTTCACAAACTCACAATTCACAAATTCACAAACTTTACCTCTTTATAGTTTTAGTATACATAGATAACAAACATACTCACACACTCGCATTTATAATATTTAATTTGATAAAAATATTGAAAAATAACATTTAAATAGAAAAACACACCATAGAATTTTATATAACTAAATGATATCGTAAACGAAGTTACTTGTACAATAGACAGTTGTATATTCCTCGAGTAGATGAACATTTTATATCTTCTCAAATTGGTACATATAATTGGATCCCTAGACGGCGATGAAAAGCGTCAACCACTGCCTTGCCGTTGGAGGTTTTTTCACTTTTTTATTAATTCTAAATTCGCGTGTTTATGACAGGTTTTAAAAGATTTTTAGTCTTGGATATAAATAATAAGAAATCGGTTATTCAAGTATGATTTCTATTTAAAATATCTCATTATGGCAAAAATTATTTTATTTAGATGAAAAATTGAATTATTCTAAATAATATTATTCTAAGAAGAAATTTTATACCAATCTCAGAGCCGTTTGAGGATTTGCGATGTTATGTCGTTATTAGAATACTTTTATGGTATGAAAACCTTTAAAGAAAAATATTTTGTATGTAAAGGAATTAAAATCTGACTGAGAGAAAAAATGACGGAATGAAAAATTAAAAAAAAAATCAACTTCTATAATGCAACTAAAATAGATGCAGAGCATGTTTTTAAAAAATTATAATATTTTATAGTTGATGTTTTAATACTTTTATTTTTATTTAATTAGAGTGGTTTTGTAAAAATTGTGAATTAAATTTAACCTATAGAGGTTAAATTTAATTCACAATTAAATATGAAAATATGAATAACTAGTTTTCTGCTCGTATCATATTTTATTGAGGGATTATCGAGCATTCTTTTAATGAAAGAATTTTTGAAATCAGTTTAATACATCAGTACATATACCAACTAAATGTACATATAAACAAAATTTGTACAGTTATATATATACATATATATATATATATATATATATATATATATATATATATATATATATATATATACATATATATATATATATATAATACATAAATAAATAAACTTAATATTATATGTCTTTAAATTTTTATTTGATCTTTTTCTAATCTTATATCTTTATTCCATGCATAAATACATACTCGTATAATAATATAGATAATCGTATCATAGTCCCTTACAAGTAAGGTTGTTGCTAGTTCTCCGTTAATCAGACGAATTATATATTACATCGTCCTTTAGTCTATACAGTCTGGTAGATTGTCTTATTATCTTATGGTGCAATATTATCCTATTAAAAAAATGTTTTTAGCTTCGTATATTATGGCATTTTTTACACATAAAATCTTTATTATCTTATGGCAATGGCAAAAATATTCTATTAAAAAATATATTTTTAGGTCCGTATATTATGGAATTTTTTTTACACATAAAAATCTTGGACGGTAAAATCTCTAGATCTTGATAGGTTGGGATCTAAAAAAAAATTTTTTTTGTACATAGAAACATAAAAAATATAAAAAATAGCAGATATTCATACAATAGTCGATTAACAAATATTATAGGATGAATAATTGTATCATAAACCGCGGAATAAACACTTTTAATTATTTCACCTTCAAGACTGGATTTTTTCTAACTTAGGACTTAAAATAGATCTACCCTTGATTTACAATTAATTTCTATTCATTATTTTCATTATTATTATTAAATTTCATATTTTCATTATTCATATATTTCATTTTTCATATTTCATATATTCATTATTATTATTAAATATTCATTAAGAAAAGAATTATGAATATCGATGCAGTTGGTCAAGACATCGCATAACATACCCACAAAAATACACTAATGTAATCGATTTCCACCAGTCAGTTGTCAAACCCAGCCCACATTAAGGCAATATAATATAGAGTTTACACTGGCGCGATAAAAGTAGTAAAGTATAAAAATCAAACAGTTCAACGAAAGTTTTTTTTTTTTTGCAGTGTGTACCCATCCCGGGGTTGGGCTTCCGAAGAGGCTCTTACCGATGCGTTTGCCGACGCGGCTTCTACTTTCCCAACACGACCGCTGAGAACAGATTCTACAATGGCAGCGATATCGAAGAAGAATACGAAAGACATTTATCTGTAGGTACATTATTTAATATTAAAAAGTCTTGTAGCATGCCTAAAAATACTAAAAAAAATTTTAGTTTTCAACCGCCTCTTTAATATGCCGTTCAACTCAGAAAAAGTGGGTATATAAATAAAGTTTGCATTTAATTCTAGCGAAAGGCTTACATATTTTTTTGGAGTTCAGCAGTTAGCTTTACATTCAAACTTTTATTTTCAACTATTCAAAAAAGTTTTGGTCCGTTCGTGTACTATTGACTAGAACAGATAGAATTTATAAAACGGAGCTCGTTGGATTTTTATAAACGTCTATTAGAAGGTTTTATTTGACTTACTCCATTTGTATGTTTATCTTTTCCGATCAAAATATTGAATCTCTTGTAAGCACTTGCTGGTATTACATTATGATGAAATTGGGATATCACTCTGACAGTGCTATTATAAAACTTTACGATATGATTAGCTAGAAGATGGTCACAAAAATTATATATATATATATATATATATATATATATATATATACTTATCTCAATTTTTTTATAATGATTATGGTCTCAACCATTAGTATTATTATTGATGCACTAATTGAAATTATTATTTCAGAATCAACATAACCTATACTCCAAAGTAGCAGAGTTTGAATGCCTGCCGTGTGCTGAGGGATGTGAAGCGTGTGTTGACGGGTCGCCCTGCGTTGCCGCTCTGAACTGGGTCGTTCGCACCACTATCTTTGCGTTGGCTTGCTTCGTAATCTCCTGCCTTCCTTTCATTGTATACTTTACCATCAAATATGGACATGTTCGAGTAAGTATGATAATATTTTTTTAAGCTTATTACCAGGTTTTAAATTATGCTATGTCTATTCAGAAACATATAGAATATAATATTGTATATATATATTGTACTCGTAGAATAGAAAAACATTTTAGAGGGGAAAAAATATATGACTTAGTCAGATAGACATTTTATCTCAATAACTTTGAGATTACAAAATATACAAGCTTATTGTTCGTATAACCATTCTTCACTATCCTAATACTAATGGTATCAATATAAAAAAAATACACTACAAAATATTAAACAAATATTGCCATAGTAACTTTTGATGGCTTTTCAAATCTTCTTTCATCCAGGTGGTGCGAGCAGCTAGTCCAGCACTACTTAGGGTGATAGTTCTTGGGGCTCTTCTCATTTACTCCACCACCCTGGTTATGTACGGAAGGCCAACTGTCTTCACATGCACAGCCAGGGTCTGGCTGCGGGAAGTGGGTTTTTGTTTGACATATGGTGCCTTGATGCTGAAGACTTGGAGGTGAATTTTGAAATTACTTACTACTTAGCTTTAAACAAAAGTAGGTACTTATTTGATTTTTAAAATCGATCAATTCTTCTATCGATCATCATAAATCCTTCATAAGTTATTTAAAACGCTACAAATTACCAACAAAAATAAAGCCTATTTTGAAAGTACTAAAGTGCATTTGTATTTTTTATTTTCATTCATTCATTTTGTTTTATTATTCATAATAGCTATAATATATTTACAAACAAACATTAACTAACATTAAACTGATCAATATCCATATCACTATCTATCAATAGAAAAGTAATAAATATATTATGAGAGTGTTAGTTAATAAATATATAACGACATATTGACTCAGTTTGTAGTGACTCTACTTGCTGTACCAACGGTCTCGGGTTTGAGTCCCGCTGGCTGATTCATTCGTATGATGAGCACGAGTGTCTGTACTTTAGTCATGGGTGTTTATAATATGTTGATATATTGTAATCATTTAAAGTTTTATGTATGTAGTGTATCAACTATCTGATATACATAACACAAGCCTCGTAGCCTCGTATATATATTTTTTATTTATTCAGTTTCAGACCACCTAACTAATGCTTATATTTAAATTACTGTTATTCTAACCTAAATTATTATTTGCCTATTTTCAATAATTGTTTATACTTAATGTTTGATATGAAAGTCTTTATACGTTTAAAGTAGATGAAGGGCGGCGTTACTACAGCTCTTTTAGTATGTATAACGATATCTATACTAATATTATAAAAAGGTAAAGTTTGTGAGTTTGTGACGTTGTAGGGGGTAATCTCTGGATCTACAGAACCGATTTAGATGAAATTAGTAAGAAAATAATTTGAGATCCTGGGAAAGACACAGGATACTTTTTATCCCGGAAATCATCCTTTAAGGGGGTAAAAATGGGGATGAAAGTTTGTATTGGTAAGCAAGGTAGAAACAAGCCCGAGCGAAGCGAGGGTAAGTCGCTAGTCGATTATAAAATGTCAACTAGTCTAAAACCCTATTATATACAAGTCTACATCCAAAATGACAAATAATAGCCATAATAGCTTAACTATTTTCAGACACTAACTCGATATTAAAAATTAGATACCTCTTAAATAAAACTATCTTTTCGGATTTTTTCGCGAATTTATTTTGTTTTGAAAAAAATCCGAAAAGTTAGTTTTATTTAAAATGTCAAGTATTCGTGTAAATCTAAGAAAGTATTAATTAGATACCTTTTGTCATTTAAAAACCCTGACCATTAAAAATTACTTTACTAAAATTCGATTAATCAATCAACTTAACAGCCGTTCCTCACTAATGCTTATTTCATTTTAGACTGACATCTTAAGTAATTAGACGGTAAATTCTCATCCAGTCTTCACACTAAGACCTAGATTGCAGAAGCTATTAGAGAACTGTGCGTCCTGCGATAATGGAAACCTTGCATCGCTCTAATAGCATTGTTAAGCAATGCCCCGACAAACAGACAATACGTACTTAGTTCTCGGTAAATAGGGATTTATCGAGCGGTTAATAGAATATGTAGTTCTATAATTTTTAATGGTTAGTTTTGAACTTAAAAATTCCGCCATGGTGGTGGTTTTTTTAACTTTTGAAAGCTTATTAAAATAGAATCATGGAAATCCAAAGTGAAGATATCGCGTGATGAACAAAACGGCTAAACCAATTTGGGTACGATTTTCATTAATGTATTTTGTTAAGCTTCATTTAACATTTAATAACGAAAAGGAAATCATACACTGAATTTAGTATTTCCTTCTTTTTGAAGTCACTCAAAAGGGAGCGGTCGCAATTTTGGCGTGCTTTAATTACTCGGATTCATTTTTACCTTATTAAGGATTATTCCAAATAAGGTAAGTTAGATTAGTCTAACTAGACTGAAAAAAACATCCCTTGAACTTTACCAAAAAGTCAAAAATATTTACCCGAATACTGCAGAATTTGTGGTAAATTAGATCTTTTGTTTGAAAACTTATAAAAAAATATTTTTTATAAAAAATTGTTATATTATACTATGAAAACGAAATTTTCATGTATAGTTGTAATGGAACGGTTTTATAACTACATTCATAAAAAATCTCTAAAGATAAAAATATACTATTAGCGTATATTCCTCTCTGTGTCATAGTAAGCTCATTTTATTTGTCCATTCTTTTTTCGGGCTTAGAAATATATTACAGCAGTAAAATTGTACAGTTTTTTACCAAATATTCCGAAAAATATTTACCAAAATTACTTCAATTTCCACAAAGCTTATGATTTCTCTTATAAATCAGATACTCAACAAAATTCATTTATATGTTTTCTACTTTAGTAGTTCATCTCTTATATTGCAAACCTTAGTACATCAGAATCATACAATACACGAATCCCAAACTGGACTACATACGAGTAGGAACAATTTATAACCCACAAGGCAATTTCAAGCAACATCTCCGAATGGCCTCTCGGGTAATAGACTTAATCCGATGCGACGTGTCGATCTGTCAAGGGACTTACACCCTGAGGTGATAGTCCAATGATCACTTCCTCTACCAATTTACTGTGTGTTGTGTAATACCTATTTGTAGTTAGATGCTGGTCTAAAGCTATAGCTAGTAGCTTTCTATCTATAACTTCGCCAACATGTTAATGTTTTCTAATATTTGAACGATTCATTTTTCTTTTAATGTAAATTCTTAAAATATTATTAAAATTTGGCTTTTATACCCGCGGAGAAATAGGTTATCTAATTAAAAATATGCTAAAAATTCACTAATGTGCATTAAAGCCTTCATACTCGTTAAGTACGTCGTTGGATTACAGATAAACATCAAGTCCAATACAGTTATTGGGCTTTTCTGTGAAAGAATTGTCAGCACCTGCCCACAGTTGGGTGGTTTTTCATCCCCGTGTCATGGATAAACATAAAGCTATCAGTCACCAATCGTATCGAGTTGTAGTTCCACCAGACTTCTAGAAAGGAATAGATAGAGCATTTAAAGTTCCGCAAGCACTAGTGCGCTTTAATGCATTCTGCGATGTTAGTAATTCGAATTGAGATTTAAGATTCCCAGTAATCATATTAAACACTAAATTTTCTAACTCAAATTAGAATTTTGAGGTAATATAAAGTTTTTCAAAAGGAAACGATTGTTCCAACCACTCAAAAATCTAACTTAGGACGGATCCTAATAATCTATCTCTGTTTTTCTTTCTAGCGATAGGAATTTATAGCGATAGAGTATAAATTGTATGCAACTTATATCAGATTTCTAGATTTAATAAAGAAAATTTTGGAAATAGGTTATTAAGAACCATCTTCAGATATATAAGAACATGCCTATTATATAATAATTGGCTCAAAATGAATAAAGTTTACAGAACACACATCGAACTTAATTTGAAACAACGTTTTCTTTTCATTTCATTGTAATTATTACAAATATGTACCTATGTATGTATGGGAGATGTTATGGATATGAAATTTCGGATCTGGATATGGATACGAATATATGAATAACATTATAGCAAAATATCATAATAAAAAGAAATATAATCTATACATATAATAAAAAATGTAACTAAGCCGAAATAGACATTATTATCGATACAGAGGCCGAATCTATAGTTTTTAGAATTTTTTGTCTGTATGTCTGTCTGTCTATTACCGCATCACAGAAAAACCACTGGAGGGATGTTGATGAAATTTGGAATGGTGATTGATAGCTGGTGATCCGGGTCAACATATAAGATACTTTTTACCGTGGGAAAATGTCTCGGTAAGGGGTTAATGGTATACAACATATTATAATAATGTTATGGATGTAAAACTTTTGCTTTTACATCCACAAAAATCTCCTCAATGAAGCCATTTTATTCGTACAGCATCGAAAACATAACCCGAAATTAATAGTCACTAACAAAGATTTGTCAGTATTTCATTGGGCCCTTGGATCTTACAGACAGATGTGGCAACATGACCTATTCACTTCTCCTAATAAAATCCCCCATTTGAAAGGATTCCAGTTCAATTTTCGTATGTCTGATATAACGACTTTCATAAATGGAGTTGTAAAAATCGCTTGATTGAAAATTCGTTTGTTATTGATACTTTATCGGTTAAATTCGGTCAAGTTCGAGTTGGATTTGTGCATTATAACCCTTGTATGTTTAAATGTAATTGAGGATGAGTAATTGTTAAATAAAATTCTAAATGTCTAACTGACTAGAACTAAAACGTTTTTAATAAAAATATAAAAAATTAACATACACGCTTTATACTCGCTGCGATTATTGCTACGTGTGGTGACTATTGGTACCGTATGTATGTATGTATGTCTGTCTCCGACTGCATAATACTATACGAGTATTCCTTTTTCAACTTGTTCCCATCTATTTAGTAGGGTATTTACGAAGTCGGTTTTTTTTTATAAATTGAAGTCATTTAAAATATCACAAGTAACAATGTAAACAGCTAATTTGTTAATTTAAACACAATACTCGATTTAAATTAAATAAATAATATTATTGTTACTGATAACTTCGAAAGTAAAATATTATATTGCTTGTTAAATAATAACAGGAGTATGATTCATTTTCCGATAAATTGAACAATGCTCATGGGATTCGCGATTCCAGCGTCGTCTTTTTTCGCACAATAAATAACTTATTAAGAGAAATATTTTTATAAAAATACTACCAATCGGTTCTAGTTTCGTCTAGATGCGAAGTTATATATAATTAAAACCATACGTATGTACATCTGTATATGAATATTATAAATGTGAAAGTTTGTGAATATGTATGGATGTTTGTTATTATTTCACGCCAGAACGGCTGAACGGATCTTGATGAAATTTGGCACAGAGATAGATTATAGTCTGGAATAACACATAGGCTACTTTTTGTCGCGGAAAAATATACGGTTCCCGAGGAATAGATTTGTTCATTTTTGCAGGGGCGAACTCGAGCGAAGCGAGGGTGAGCCGCTAATCTTCTAATATACCTATAAATATGTCGTGTCACGGTATTTGTGGTCGTACTCCTCTGAAACGGCTCGACCGATTTTAATGATTTTTTTGTATATTTGGTAGGTATGCGAATAGGTCGTAAAGTATTTTTCACGCTCCCACCCCCACCCGACCATTTTTTAATCGCGTTTTTCATATTTTTGTATGAACAATATCCAAATAATTTAATAATATATACATACATATATATCGCTATATTTAACCATAAAGCAAAAGAGTTTTTTTTTGTAGATTGAACACGCGCGAAGCCGCGGGTTCTACTAGATTTTATTATTTCACGCTATATTTTTATTTATTTTTATTACTAATCCAAAAATGCACAAAAATATTTTTGACATAATATATTATCATCAAAAATAAATGCAATGTTACAAAAATAACATTAGTTAGACAACTGACTCGCAGCTATTAACACACATTTTTGAGCAACGTGTTAAATATACATCTACGTATATATAAATATCGATGTGTATATGTATGTTCCCTATAAATTCCAAAACAGCCGGAGCGATTTTGATGAAATTTTCAAGCAATCTTCAGAGCAGCCTAAGATGGTGATCCTGTGAAGTTTGATAGCTATCGGAAGTTTGAATACGGGAGAAGCTAGTTATTATTATAACCTAAATTAAATACAGAATTATCAGATCTTCAAACATCAAAAAATACAGAAAAATAAAATATTACACATACTCAAATTGTTTACTCATAAAAAAAATTGCCTCGTGCTTTTGTATCGTATGGATCCGCTTTAAGCAGTTTACAAAATCAATACAAACACACATGTACAGAGCATCTGACTTCAAAATATCAAAAAAAACCTCTATTGAGGGTGAGATATTTTAACTAGAGTTAAAGGGATTTTGAAGTCGACGCTCCTCTTTATTCTAAGGTTTTCTAAATTATTTGTAATACGATAGTTAAATATACCATTACCAAGTAATTGAAATAAACTTTTTGTTTACAGAATATCAGTGATTTTCCAAGTTCGCTCAGCGAAAGCTGTCAAGATATCGGATATGTACCTATTGCGGCGTATCGGCGTAATTGTGGGGGTGGCTTGTGTCTTGCTCTCAATTCGGACCCTTGTCGCACCCCCTGCAGTTATAGTCGGGAGGACGAGAGAAGATTTAAAGGCATACCTTTGTAATACTGACTGGTGGGACCACTCCTTTACTACGTGTAAGTATAAATAAATTAAAGAACAATATTGTAAATCCGCATTGAAATACTCGTAATCTATCTATTTACATACTAATATTATAAATGTGAAAGTGTGTTTGTTTGTTTATCGTGAAAGAAGTTCACGTCGAAAGGGAGTGACGGATTGGTGTGATTTTTTGTGTGGATATAGTTGGAGGGCTGGAGAGTGATATAGGCTACTTTTTACCGCGGGAGTTTACCTAATTCCCACGGGAAAACACTTTATAATACAATCCAAAAAAATATTTATGATTAGAATTACTTGAAACTTGGTATTAATGCTCTTCAATAAAATTAAATAAATCATGTTTTAGCACTTTTCGAAATTCATCCTTAAGGGGGTAAAATAGTGGATGAAAGTTTATATGGAACTACTTTTATACAGATTTTCTCGTAGTTTTAGCGCGAGCGAAGCCGCATGTACTGCTAGTATATAATAAAGTTCTAACTGAGTCGAATTTGTACAATCAATATTTTTTGGAAAATTTTATTGAAATAGACGTTACTATCGATATAGAGGCCGAATCTATAGTTTTTAGATTTTTTCCTGTCTGTCTCTTATGACCGCATCACGGAAATACCACTGGACGGATTTTGATGAAATTTGTATGATAATAGCTGGTTATTCGGATCAACATATAGAATAATTTTGACTATGGAAAAATATCTCATCTCTGAGAAATCTATACTAAACGTTAAAACGTAAGTAGGGATGAACCCGAGCGGAACGAGGGTGAGTGGTTTTCGTACAATTACTTAGCCTATTGCTGGCTTAACCTTGAGCTACATCAAAAAAATGTATATAATAGAAAATCCTAAGTCTTAAAAAGGCCTACAGGGAAGTCCCTGATAACATATGTCTATTTTTTAAGGAACGCTCCCAATAGCTATTTTTTGAATATAAAACGTGTCTAGGGAAGCACCAGAAGTCTAATCTAATATTGAAGTGAAAATAATAATAAATAATAAATGTTGGGACATTAACACACAGCGCCATCTAGTACCATGGTAAGCTACGAGGCTTGTGTTATGGATACCAGATAGTTGATACACTACACATATATAACTTTATATACATACATATTATAAATATAAACACCCATGACTGGAGTACAAACATTCGTGCTCATCACACAAATGAATGCCCCCAGCGGGACTCGAACCCGCGACAGCTAGCACAGCAAGTAGGGTCACTACCAACTGAGCCATACGTGTCGTCGACGTAAATAAATAAAATGTGTATCTTATGCTACTATTATAAAGAGGTAAAGTTTGTAAGCTTGCGAGTTTGATTGCAGGAAGTAATCTCTGGAACTACTGAACCGATTTAGATGAAATTTGGTAAGAATATAGTTTAAGACCCTGGAAAGAACACAGGATAGTTTTTATCTCGGAAATCATCCCTGAAGGGGTTGAAAATGGGGATAAAAATTGTATGGGGAATCAACCTAGGGACGAACCCGAGCGAAGCAAGGGTGAGTCGCTAGTTTCTTATAAACAGATGCTTCAGTTTTGTTTATGTACATAGATCGATTTCCTAAACCTTTAGCTGAGAAGTTCTATACATTTTGTAGCTTTCCTTTCTTTATTCAATTACTTTCTCGGTTAAAATACTCATGATAATGAAACTTTTTTTCAGACGCCAGACAAAAAGATCACAATTTTATTCTTATCTTTATTTGGCAAAGAAAACGACACATTTCGGGCTGAAAATTTTCATATATTTATTAAATTATTGAATATAACTCGTTGTCGTTATATTCGTTGTAGTAGAATAAATATAATAATCAATTATATATCGTATCTTTTACGTTATGAGAGCGAATGAGTTAAAATTAAAGTTTAAAAAAATGTATATAACCTCGTTACTTATTTCTTTTTTCTCACGCTCGAGAGTTTCTGGTAGAGATCACTTAAAGTGAGAAGTCATCCGTTTTACAGAAGATGCAAAATAATACAGTACGATACGAGATATCTGTTTTCTATTTTTATATGTATTTTTATGGTTCATAAATATATGGAATACGCTTTCGATCAACTAAAATGTATAGGACCAGTCAAAATAATCCAAATGAGTCTAAATTTGAAAGTTTAACTCGGATAAATTGAATTGCGAAGCCCCTCATCCACATCTTCTTTCAATTATCAAAACTGTTCGATGCAATCTATTGAATGATCATTCGAATAAAGCATAATAAATAGTTTTAATTCGTAATACATTATGACAAGAAGGTTCAAATCGATTTTCAAGACGATTATAAGTGTTTTAGCGAATCTTATAAAAACGTGTAAATAAGAAAGCTGTCAATAGGCAATCAAACTTTAACTGTGAAACTTGTACAACATATTTATGTATATTTTTTTTATAATAACACCAAAAAACTTTCTACAAGCTCTTTCTTGTAGTTTAAATGAAACAGCATTTTACAGTTTGGACATATGGACCGACAATATAAGCTTATTAGCACTGCCCGCGGCTCCACCCGCGTTCAGATGACCAAAAATCAAATTCTTAGGTTTTACATATTATTATACTCTTACATTGCAGTTTTTGTATTTTTTCTCAGAAATGAAATATTTTCCCGCGGTAAAAAGTATCCTATATATGTATATATAAATCCCTCCAGAGGCTTTTCTGTGATGCGGTAACAGACAGACAAAAAATCTAAAAACTATAGATTCGGCATCTATATCGATAATAATGTTTATTTCAATAAGATTTTCCAAAAAATATTTAATGTACAGGTTCGGCTTAGGTACCATTTTATTATATGTATAGATGTATGAAGTCCCGTCGGATCTTTTAATCTCGAAACCGTAAAAACTATTACACTTACTAAAGGAGACAAAAAATTACAAAGGTTTATAACGTTAAGAGCATATGACACAGCAACCGTGAAGTTAAATAAAAACTCACAAAAACATTTATTTAAATTTTAAAGACCTATCCAGAAATGTCCATGTTTAGGTTAGGTAGCTGATGTATGTAGGTGGACTTAATTTTTGTGACTCCTGAGTTATACTTGTGTTTTTTTTATATTATTTATTTACTAATTTATTTAATAATTTATTTATTTAAAATTAGACGACACGTTTGGCTCAGTTTGTAGTGACCCTACTTGCTGTGCCAGCGGTCGCGGGTTCGAGTCCCGCTGGGGGCATTCATTTGTGTAACGAGCACGAATGTTTGTACTTCAGTCATGGTATTTATATTTATAATATGTATGTATTTAAATTTATATATTATGTGTAGTGTATCAACTATCTGGTATCCATAACACAAGCCTCGTAGCTCACTATGT
Source organism: Brenthis daphne (assembly GCA_947093115.1). NCBI lineage: Eukaryota > Metazoa > Arthropoda > Insecta > Lepidoptera > Nymphalidae > Brenthis > Brenthis daphne. The sequence continues at coordinate 1,570,168 of OX352476.1, forward strand.
AACTAGATGATGCTGTGTGTTAACGTCCCAACATATTTATTTATTTATTTATTTATAATCAAGTACAATCTTTAGCATATTATAATGCCACAAACACTTTCAATAAAAATATTTGCATTAGTAAGACAACTGAGTCGCAGTTATTAATTGTATGAGTATGCAGTTCTACCCTTTTTTTTTTCGTTATCTGTTTGCAAAGCTATCTAGCGTACGAGACACCTATGTACCAAAATTATACAATATAACTTCAACAAATTTTGTGTTAAGTGGCAGTGACATACAGACAGACGGAAAGTCTTTACCATTTGACTACGGAACCGTAAAAAAAACGCAAAGCCCAAAATTTTATAAATTCAATCTATATCCTCACTCTCATTACTATTTTATTGCATGGATAGAACATACGCAAAGTTAGGAAATAAGAAAACCCGCAGACTTCAGCATTTTACTCCAAACAAATAAACCGCAAATAGTATGATGGAAACAAGTCATCGTCATAAAGACCCTGATGTTATAGATATATATTTTTTCATTTTCATAATATATTCAACGTTGAAGCCAACATTTGAATCATGTTTAAGGCGGCTGATAAGCGAAACGCGAGCTTGCCAAAATTGTACTTGAAAAATATGAAATTTTTATCACGCAGTATCGTTTCTCTCATTAATATGAGACGTAAAATGTGAAGTAAATAATATGAATAAATGTGTATATTATGTAGGTGCATTATCGTAAATATTATTTGTCAACTAAATTTTACTTGTGATTTTTCTTATAAGATTTGAGACTATTAATCTAACTAGCAATTGCCCGAGGCTTTTCTCGCGTAATTTAAAAAAATGTACAAACTTCAAACGCATTTTTTATCCCTGTTAACATCTTTTATGTAAAATCCTTCCTTAGTAGATACTTACTCCCTATAAAAATGTACCTGAAATTTCGTCGAATTAATCAGTGAATGGTATTTCACAGATTATATATTTCTATTAATCCAGTAGTGAATTGTCATTGTACTTTCTTAAAACGTGAATATTTGACATTTTAAATAAAACTATTTTTTCGGGTTGTTTTTCGCGGATTTATTGTATTTATTTATTGATATTATTACAGACAATGTAACAAGTATATTATGAACCATAGGCGCTGTAAAGCATTTGAAACGTTGGGAAACAAAAATCAAAATAAATCCGCGATAAAATCCGAAAGGATAGTTTTATTTGAACAGCCGTTGTTATCGTGTTAATTGAAAAAATAGCGCTAATCTAACGAAATAATCAGAATTTTAGGTGAAGTGTAAGAATATATACTATGTATAAAACATATATCAGCTCGTCCGGCAAAAAATAACATTTTACTGTGGGTACTTTTAGTACTAATAAAAAACCTAACCCTATCATATAACATTTGACGACACGTTTGGACTCCAGTCATGGATGTTTATATTTATAATATGTATGTATTTAAAGTTATATTATATGTGTAGTGTATCAAGTGTCTGGTATCCATAACACAAGGCTCGTAGCTTACCATGGAACTAGATGGTGCTGTGTGTTAATGTCCCAACAAAAAAACAAAAACTCAAAAACGATATATCATAAAATAGATAAAAATGGAAATATAGAAAAAATCTTCAAAATTTTTTTCCAACCTAATCTATAATCTCCTTCCTCAAATAAGGATGCGTAATAAATGTGACAATTTCTTAAAAAAAAGAAATAATATGCAGAAATGGTAACTTATAGGTATTTAAAAAAATCAAAAATTTTATACCCTAACGTTAACCGGTTATTTTTTTTTAAATATATTTTTATTATGCCTTCTTTTTACAGTTACTGGATAAATGTCAGTTTTTTTTAATGAAAATTGAAATATTTTTTATTTTACGAGTTGACAATGAGAATAGCTATTCTAGACGGAGCTTTAAGTTCAATTGTTATTAATAAAAATTGTTTATATTAATTATATTGATTTCACTGCCTCGGTGATCTAGTGGTAGGGCCCGGAAACCCGGAGGTCCTAGGTTCAAGTCCTGGGTCGGCTAAGTTCAGTTACTGAGCATTTAACACTAACTAACCGGTCGTGTCGAAGTATCATCACATTGGACTTTGAGAGTGACAGGAATAGATAATGCACGTTGTGTCTGCGCGTACACTTGTGCACTATAATATATCCTGCGCATCTGGCTAATCTCAATAAGAAAGACCGTCGTGGCCGGAATCGGTCAATAGGTTATTATTTATAATTAAACAAGTTGAAAGTTATGCTTCAGAAAATGTATTTATTTACTAATAATTTGCATAAATATCCAACTAAATTTCATTTGAAGTTAATTAAACAATAGTTTATATTAACTTTAAATTACGGTTGGTCGAAATTCACAGACATTTTGTTTGATAATATTATTATTAATAATCAATTTCATTGAGTTTAAGTACGAGATTCTTATTACAAATTTAGTTTCTCAGAAACTTATTGATATTTTACGCTATAGTAAAATAGATTTTCAATATTGACATTTGAAAGTTTAAACAATATTTTTCTAATAAATAACACCTCCAGGTAAATTTCTAAGAAATTAATTAAATTTCTAAGAAATCTATTGTTAACTGTAACGCCGCGCCGGCGTGTCCGCGGTCGTGGAGGGAATAATCTATATATATAAAAATCAATTGCCGTTCGTTAGTCTCGCTTAAACTTAAAAATGGCTGAACCTATATAAATAATTATTTTTTTATTTCACTGAGAGTATGTCAGAGATGGTTTAAGTATGAAAAAAAATAGGAAAACCCAAAAAAAACAGCTGAAAATTCAAAAGTTTGAAACTGTTTTCTTTGTACCTATGTATATTATATATAATATATAGTCTGTCTATTCCATACTAACCGTTAAAACGTACCTAGGAGCGAACCCGAGCGAAGCTAGGGTGAGTCGCTAATGTGTGATAAAATTTATATTATTTTAATGTAATTTGTTCGCAGTGGAAGTCATTTTTCTAATGTGGGGTATACGCCTATGCATCATGGTACGGAAAGCACCATCCGAGTTCAACGAAAGCAGGTTCATATCCATGGCCATATACAACGAGTTCCTTCTCTCCGTATTTCTTAATATTTCTATGTGAGTATATTTTTTACATAATTCTTGATATAATAGTACATAAGTCTATCTCATATTGACACTCGCTTTCAGCATTCAGTACACACGACTGTAAAGAGATTAGATCAAAGAGATATCTAAAACAGCTGGATAGATGCTAGATTCTCAAAGGAGCAAAGGTGAAACACCACCTAAAATTTCCTAGTTGACTTAAAAAATTCTTAATAAAATAAACTTAGCTAAAAACATGCTCAGGAATGAGACTTACACAAAACAAAAAACCGTTTCAAAATCCCCTAGCCGTCTTCGAGTAAAATGATAACAGACACACACACACACAAACACCTCTTGCACCAAACGCATATACCGTCTCCGTGGCTGTCGCGGGTAAAACACCTACCACGTACATACATATGTATATACATATCAAGTACTTAGACACATAGAAATTATATTTTTTTGTCCTGAAATTATTAAATACTAGCATTACCCGCGGCTCCGCCCGCGTTCATGTGACCAAAAACCAAAATTCTTAGGTTTTACATATTTAGTTTATTTAGTTATACTCTTACGTTGCAGTTTTTGTATTTTTTCTCAGAAATAAGATATTTTCCCGCGGTAAAAAGTATCATGTATGTTGACCCGGATAACCAGTTATCACCATACCAAATTTCATCAAAATCCCTCCAGTGGTTTTTCCGTGATGCGGTAACAGACAGACAGACACACAAAATTCTAAAAACTAAAGATTCGGCCTCTGTATTGATAATAATGTCTGTTACAATAACATTTTCCAAAAAATATTTAATGTACAGATTTGGCTTTGTTACAATTTTATTATATGTATAGATTATGTTTGACATTAGCCTAGTCACCGTAAAAAGAGATCGCGAATTTCAGTTTGGCATAACGTTTTTATAAATTAAATAAAAATTTCATGTACATTCGATCCCGCGGGGCATGTAATAAATTTAAAATATATATACTACGATATAATGAAAATGTCGTCAACAAAGATTTCATCCCCATTGTATCACATCACAGGAGTTATAAATTATTTGAAAATAAAAAACACATTATATGATTAAAATCTAAGCTTTGTGAACAATATCGAACCAATGTAATGACTATAGAAATAACAAAATCACGAAAATGAATTTGACGATATTCTAATGGGGGTGTAACTGCCTCGGTGGTGTAGTGGCTAGAATGTACGGCTGCACACCCGGAGGTCCTGGGTGTGAGTCCCGGGTCAGGCCAAGTTTAGTTGTTGAGTCTTTCTGTATATTAAGCTTCAGTAACAGCCCGGAGTTAGGAAGTTGGCGGTGTTTCACCCCCGTGCCTCGGAGAGTACGTAAAGCCGTCGGTCCTGCGCCTTAATTTTCACTGGTCGTGTTGAGTGGTCGTCCTACCAGAGTATGAGAGTGACAGGAATAGATAGAGAGTGCACGTTGTGTCTGCGCGTACACTTGTGCACTATAATATCTCCTCCACAGTTGGCTAGTCTCAATGAGATTGGCCGCCGTGGCCGGAATCGGTCAGGAGAACATCATCAATGGGGGTGTCAAATGATTAAAAGTAAAACCTATGGGTTTTTGAATTATTTAAACTATGTCACTTTGTAATATAGCATGTACATATATTGTGCTTATTTTATTATATTAAACTAGCGACTCACCCTCTCTCCGCTCGGGTTTGTCTCTAGGTACGTTTTAACGGTTAGAACAGATTTCTCAGAGTTGAAATATTTTCCCGCAATAAAAAGTATCTGTTGACCCGGATAACCAGTACAGGAAGGTATAAGGTTAAAGGCACAGTACAAAATGCTGTCTTTACTTTTGACAAGAAACCTTAGTCTATTAGCAAGCTTGCAATTTCAAAATCTCATTTGTTTCAGAAATATTAAACAGCTAATTTACAAATTGTCTTGAAATCAGACCCAACCAAGGCTTTTGCATTTTCAATTATGATAATTATCAAAAAGAACTACTCCTTTAATCGAATACATGGATGAAAATGATAATAAAAATATCATACTTCTATACATATAGTAAAACTGTAACTAAGCCGAATCTGTACATTAAATATTTTTTGAAAAATCTTATTGAAATAGACATTATTATCGATACAGAGGCCGAATCTATAGTTTTTAGAATTTTTGTCTGTCTGTCTGTCTGTCTGTTACCGCTTCACAGAAAAACCACTGGAGGGATTTTTATGAAATTTGGTATGGTGATAGCTGGTTATCCGGGTCAACATATAGGATACTTTTTACCGCCGGAAAATGTCTCATTTCTGAGAAAAAATACAAAAACTGCAATGTAAGAGTACACTAATATGTAAAACCTAAGAATTTGCTTTTCGGTTATCTGAACGCGGGCGTAGCCGCGGGCAATGCTAGTTATTTATATAGTTATATAATATAACATACTTATTTTAAGTTGTATATTGTTAACAATCTATACTAATATTATAAAAAGATAGAGTTTGTTTGTTTGAACGCGCTAATCTCAGGAAGTACTAATCCGATATGAGAAATTATTTTTGCATTAGATAGCCCGTTTATCGAGCAAGTTTATAGGCTATATATCATCATGCTACTACCCAAGGATACGGAGCAGTAATCATAAATGTCAACAAATCGGGCAGACTTCCATACATTATTGTAAAACTGATGTTTATATCGGAAGTTTGAACGTGAGCGAAGCCGCGAGTACTGCTAGTATATAATATAATAAGTATTTGATAGCTAATAGACTAAATTGTGCCCAAATGACACTTCTAGAAGCCACGAAACAAAAAAATTGAATTCAATAGCCAAGGGACTAGGTTTGCCTTTCTTTTACAAAGTTACGAAGCAACGAATCGACAAGGTTTTTTGCATAGATTTTTGAAACCAATGAGCCGGAAAGTGAGATAAGTTTTTATCCCGGAATATCACGTATTTTTCATGTGATATTAATGCCTTGCAAAAGTTCAGAAAAGCTCATAGTAAATAGACAAAAATATAAAAGAAAGTTATTACATAAGAATTCTTTCTAAATATAATATAATAAAGTGACATAATATTATTATTAGTGTTGATTTCAGTATCTAAAACAGTTCTGTGTAAAGAAGATATTTCTTGTTTAAATATTTTTGTCGGCGTTTTTTTATAGAACAGACCTTTAAAAAGCTAATTTTAATATTTTGAATTTTCTCTGAAGTATCATTCAAGTACATATTCATTAATACTTTCTTAGATTTACGCGAATATTTGACATTTTTAATCTATACTAATATTAAATGTACGGTTCCCGTGGGATAGAATTATTTAAAACGTCGGAAACCAAAAATCAAAATAAATCCGGGAAATGATCCGAAAAGATAATTTTATTTAAAATTTATATTTATTACTTAAATAACTTTTGACTCAGTTGTTACAGAGAATTGTAACTTTAATATATGTTATATATTAAAGTTACAGAGATATGATTGTATACATATTTTAGCGCTAATTGCTTGTGAACCAAACAAAATTACAAAATGGCAGGTAGACAAACCCACAGGCGACTGCTTGTTAAGTATAATTAGAGATTTTCAATTCTCTGACCTTTTCATTTCACAAGGCACGAAGGATTCTTGACTTTTCTCTATTCGAATTTTCTCGAGCTACCAAGGATTTTTTCTTTTTTTTTTATATTTCATTTTTATTTATTTTAAATTATTTTAACTAACGTATATTTATATTGCTAAATTTAAACTTGATTGGTAAATAATATTATTAAAACGGCTTTTTAACTACATATATGTACATAGAATGGTTGTGTTTTTTTTTTAAATAAAGCAGCTTTATGGTACCTAGTCATTAAATAAAAAATCGGTCTAGCGCGAGTCGAATTCACACACGAAGGATTCCGCGCCATTGTACATGTACATACTTTTTGTAACTTCGATTATTGATTACTAACGTTAAAAAAATGTTTTTTTTTGTATTTTTATTATTTTTTGTTATAGCGGCAATAGAAATACATACTCTGTGAAAATTTCAACTCTCTACCTATTACGGTAAATGAGATACAGTCGTCTGACAGAAGCTTAATAATAGGATTCCCCTGGCACCCTTCGGATACGGAACCCTAAAAAAGAATTATATAAATATAAATATGTTGGGACATTAACACACAGCACCGTCTAGTTCCATGGTAAGCTACGAAGCTTGTGTTATAGATACCAGATAGTTGATACACTACATATATATAACTTTAAATACATACATATTATAAATATAAACACCCATGACTGGAGTACAAACATTCGTGCTCATCACACAAATGAAAGCTCCCAGCGGGATTCGAACCCGCAACCGCTGGCATAGCAAGTAGGGTTACTACACACTGAGCCAAACGTGTCGTCAAATTATGAAATGGAATTACAATTTTCAAAGGTATCGTGTAACATACACAGAATAGATACACCCCTATTGAATATTTCCACTTTTTTTATGTCAGCCAGGTCTAAAAAAAACATTTTATACCCCACGTAAACATACATATTGAATTTAATTACTTTGGTCATCTTTCAAATGAAATTCCCATATAGTAACAGCTACATTATACAAATAAAAAAATATAATTCATAAAACACACACTAAGCCCCCAAATACCTCATTAGCCCGAAGACTTTTTTGTCGTCTAAGTAACTTAGATTTCTTTTCTTGGCCAGATTTCTTAAAAAAATATAAAGCAAAAATCTTACTTGTAATTTTTATAGAAAAAAAATGTACAGTATCGTTTTACACAGACGTTAATAATGCCTTTTCTATAAAGAACTCGTAGGCGTATAATTCAGGTTGAAATTGAAAAGGTAGTGACAGTTAAACGGCCCTCGTGAAATCTAATTTCATGGTCTCACTAAATTTATTTCGGGACCTAACATTCAAATGCCAGTGAATCTTTTTGGTGGTAATCGGATTGTTGTAAACGTGTCATTGTTTTATTTTTAACATCTCAAAGGAAATGTTAAGGAATTTACTTGAAAAAGAATTCGGCTATTTTTGTCGTACACATATTTTGCTTAATATTTGAAAATATAAATCTTTAAGGACAAAAAATAATATAGGTATAACTAGCAGAAAATAATAAAAAAAACGCTAAAAATCCTACTAATATTATAGACGCGAAAGTTTGTAAGTATGTTTGTTACTCTTTCACGCCAGAACGGCTGAACGGATTTGGATGAAATTTGGCACAGAGATAGATTATAGTCTGGAATAACACGGAATAATACTTTTTATCCCGGAAAAATATATGGTTTCCGAGGGATAGATTAGTGAGGGTGAGCCGCTTGTAGTATCATAACTAGTTGATTATAATACCGGCCATGAGCGCAATATGTGCAATAAGAAGCAAAAAAAAATTAAATCTGTGCCGAATCTAATTGTTAATTTTCAAAAGGACATTATTTACAACAGTTTATAAATAACAAAGAATATTAGTACTAAAACATTGAGTTTTTCTATAACATGCATTAAAAATAATAATATTAGATTAACATATTTTCTTCATGACAATGGCAGCATCATTTGACTTCAACGACAGTTCTATATTCCCCATCCAACTTATGGTCTTAAACCGAGTAATGAAATAGTATTTTTTGACAAGATTTCTTAGAGAAAATACCGAATAAATATTATATTTGTAATTTATGGAGTTTATCCTAAAGCGTGGGGCAACAAAACGTCCCTTTTTATGTTTTTTGTCGTGTATCATTATTGGTTTACCAGGATGGGTAAGTAAAATGTGTTTTATGCCTATAAATCAAACATTATGAATATAAAACGTTATATGTCAAATATCTATATAATAAAATTCTAACTGAGTCGAATCTGTATATGATTATTTTTTTTGGAAAACCTTATTGAAATACTCAATATTATCGAGAGGTTGAATCTATAGTTTTTAAAATTTTTGTCAGTCTGTCTGTCTAGGAACGCTTCACGAGAAAACCACTGGACAGATTTTGATAAAATTTGGTACGATGTTAGCTAGTTCTTATCCCTTAGAAATCTATACTAAGCGTTAAAACGTAGGGTCGAACCCGAGCAGTGCGAGGATGAGTCGCTAGTTTTCATATAAAATAAAAAAAGTTACAATAAGCAATTATTTTCAGAATATTTATCATCAGTATTTAGGTAACTGAACTAAAATGCCAGTTTGTTTGTTTTGGCATCTCTTCCAATAGATTAAATATGTTGATAAAAGCTTTCACCATGTTTGTCATGACATTTCCACATTTTGTCACAAAAAGCTCACATAAGACTCAAAAATAAATATTATAATTCAATACTATTAAATAGCATATAGATAGAACTTGTATAATAGTAAAGCCTATATGATTTCTTAAACAATAAGTCTTACTACATATAGGTACTTTTAAATTCTTATTGTTTACATTTTAAATAACATATTTTTGAAGTTAGTATACTTCTTAAATAAAACTATCTTTTCGGATTTTGTCGCGGATTTATTTGCATTTTTGTTTACCGACGTTTTGAATGCTTTACAGCAACCATGGTCACGGGAGAAGTCTCAGTCTCAGTCTCTCCCGTGACCATGGATGCTGTAAAGCATTCGAAACGTCGGTAAACAAAAATGCAAATAAATCCGCGACAAAATCCGAAATGATAGTTTTATTTAAAATGTCAAATATTCGCGTAAATCTAAGAAAGTATTATTAGTATACTTCTTTTGGCGCGCTATGAAAAAATGATGAGAGTGATTTTTTTACGATGCGGCAGATTTAGACTACAGTAAGATGTGAGTCGTTATTAGCTACAGCAAGAAAAGGCTTTTATTTAAATGCTCTAAAAAGAAACAAAGAAGTATAACTTCCTACGTGCGTACATAAGTACACATACGCTTTTATTTTTATGTTATGAAAGTATGTAATTTTGAAAGCGCGAAAATTATTTAACATTTTACAGAATTTCACTAAAAAACAGCACACGTTGTTATTACGCACTATTAATTAAAGGCTGCGATAAAATTACTAATTACTCTTTGAATCTCGCTTTACAGTCGTTGCCTTATTTAATAATATGATTCAGAAACAATTGAGACTAACAAAAATATTATTAATATTTATACCAAATTCTATATCCATTAAACAAAACATCAAATCTATACATATAATAAAATTGTAACTAAGCCGAATCTGTATATTAAATATTTTTTGGAAAATCTTATTGAAATTGACATTATTATCGATACAGAGGCCGAATCTATAGATTTTAGAATTTTTGTCTATCTGTCTGTCTGTTACCGCTTTACGGAAAAACCACTGGAGGGATTTTGAAGAAATTCGGTATGATGATAGCTGGTTATCTGGGTCAACATATAGGATACTTTTTACTGCAGGAAAATATCTCACCTCTAAGAAATCTATACTAAACGTTAAACCGTAAGTAGGGACGAACCTGAGCGAAGCGAGTGTGAGTCACTAGTCCATAATAAAAGCTTAGCTGCGGGCTAACAGAACGACTGAGCTATTTATACAGCTTTTATGATGTTATATTTGTTAAGGTTGTTTAAGGATTGTAACGTTTTGAGTTTATAAAGTGCACCTACCTCGAATATTTTTTATTTTAAATAAAATTGTTTATTTAAATTATAACTTATGTGGGAATAGAACAGATAATTTAATCTGCGACTTTACGTGCTCTCCTAAGTACGAAGAAGATCGACCAACTTCCCTGTAGCTGATATTTCTTGGCAGAAAAATTTAATAACTAAACTTGGTCCGACCCGGGACTCGAACCCAAGACCTCCGGATCTCCAGCTATATATGCTAGCTAGACCGAAGTAATCAAGAGATAACGCTAATAATAATAATAAATGCGAAAGTTATGTTTGATTAAATGTGTTTTTACTTCACGTTGTAACGATTCTATGGATTGATTTATGAATGCAGGATAACATATATCCTATATTAGCTTCTATTCTATTATCTATTGAGCCCTTTATAATGTCCCACTGCTGGGCACGGGCCACACTTCAATACGAGGGGGATCAGGTCATAGTCCACCACCCTGGCCAAGTGCATGTTGGCGGACTTCACATGTCTTTCGAAAACTTGTTAGGTTCTCTGAGACATGCAGGTTTCCTCACGATGTTTTTCTTCGCCGTAAGGCAAGTGGTAATTATGTTGCAAATGATTCGCACATGAAAATATCAGAGGTGGGAGACGCGGGATTTGAGCCCACTTCACTCGGTTTCCCAAGCGAGCGATTTCCACTGGGCTACCACTGCCTTGATATTAGCTTATCAGTTACTTTTTATCCACTATCTATCCCGACCAAGAGGACTGCCCCTCTAGATTTAAATTTTTTTTAGAAGCTTTCATAATTATTAAGATTATAATTAAGTCTTTATCTTACAGGTTATTCCTCCAGTCACCGGCAAACCCTGACCTCTTGTACATAATATTCTTCTGTCACACACAACTGACTGTGACGTTATTACTTTGTTTCATATTTGGTAGTAAGGTAAGTGTTTACTTATTTTAAATAAAACTATAAAAAAAATTTTTTTTGATAAAAAACAAAAAAATATATTTATTTTGATAAAAAACAAAATATTTTGAGATTTGGTTCCTGACATTTCGAATGCCTTACAGCAATCATGGTTACGGGACGCATGATTGCTGTAAAGCATTCGAAAAACGGTACGTTTTAACGTCTACCATGAAATAGATATACTATATATTATAGAATATACATATTTTCAGTTTCACAATTCTTACTTAACATATGATTGATTGTTCATAGATTCTAAATGGGTTCAGTAGTTCCAGAGATTACTTTCGACAAACAAACTCACAAACTTTACCTCTTTATAATATTAGTATTAGATATCAAATATTCGTGTAAATCTAAAAAAGTATTATTTTTACTTATTCTTATACATATCTCATATACTGTAAGAGTTATTACACTAAAAGAAAATTGCCAGATCTTTTTTTCTATATTCGACAGAAAAAATTCTCGTTAACAAATTCGTTCGTTTTGAAATGGTTTATTGAAGCGATCGTTTAGTTGGCATTGTTAGTATAAAATATATGTACATATATATATATATATATATATATATATGTAAGCACAACATATAATTGCTTGTTAGCCAAAACTTTTGCTTTTGTTTACCTTGACTAAGATATAGCGATGTGTTAATACAAAACTATCTTTAACCCTTTTAGAGATCAAACAGGAAATCTATTTCTAGCACATACTCGTATCTATAATTTCGAAATTTTAGACCTTTATGGCCTCTTTTTAGTTTGAGCGACATACATTAAAATTAATAACGACTTGTAGAGCTTAAATCAAGATTTTTATTTGGTAAATAAAACTTACTTCTACTACTACTATCTTTTCAGATTTTTTGTTTTCCAAAACCAAAAAGATAGTTTTATTTAAAATGTCAAATATTCGGGTAAATCTAAGACAGTAGAGATTTTTAACTAACAACAATAATAATAATCATGAGTAACAATTCTTCTATTAAATTTTTAAAAGAACCTTAGCGTGGGTATTAAGCTACTCCAGTTATGAATGTAAACTGTTATCCTTGTATATTGACATAACCAAATAAGTCAAACATCATGTAGGCAGTATAAACATTCTAGATATGTATGTACGAGTATGTCTACTGGGAAATAAACGGCGCGCAGTAAATAAAGCCACTCTGTCTTTATACTTTATAAATGCGAAAGTAACTCTGTATGTCTGTCTGTCTGTTTGTTACCTTTTCACACTTAATCCGCAGAACCGATTTAGATTAAAGGTATGGAGATATTTTAAGATCTTGGGAAGGATATAAGATTTTTAGTGAAAAGAGAGGTGGAAGTTTGTATGGAGAATCAATCATTTCTCAAGTAAGGTATAAAACTCATCATACCTGTTATATATGTATAGTTTATCTGTTCCATACTAAGCTTCAAAATGTAGGTACCTATACATAAAATGAATACGTATTAAAATAAATTTTATTTTTTCATCCTTCTTTTCATATAAACTTACATTGGCAATGTTCAAAATTCTTATTTAAAGTTAAATAATAGGTAAACAATTCGCAACAAATCTCGTATACAAATAAAAATAATGTTTAATAGTTCAACAAATTTGATTGTTAATTTATTACTAAAATAAATCTCTTTATCTACATAATATTTTTTTGTTGTTTTTTCTATTTCCCTTGACATACAATACTTTTTTAATTAAATAATTTAATAAATCTAAAGTATTATAATAATATTTGTTTATTTTTTTTGTTATTAGGCATATATGGTGATTAGAGGTCAGGGGAAAGATGATAGGGAAAAAACGGGCAAATTCAGATCGAGACCTGCTGAGTCCACGTACACAATGACTACTAACCGCAGTACCCGCTTCTGTGATAACATGACGGAAAGAGATTTAGAGGTAAATATACATTAACATAATATATTTTCCTATTTATAAAATCATATTAAAAATGTAAATATAATAAATACATACGTATTATATTTATAAACACCTATGACTGGAGTACAATCATTCGTGCTCATCACACAAATTAATGCCCCAGCGGGACTCGGACCCGCGACCGTTGGCACAGCAAGTAGGGTCACTACGAACTGAACCAATCGTGTCGTCAAATGTAAATAAGTTTAATTTCAATAAAATATTTTGCTCACAAAAGTTATCTTTCTTCAAAGGAGGAATTTAAGAAAATCTGCAATCAACTAGAAAAACTTCGAGAGCGATGTGGTTCTGGCGCTCATCTCTCCAAAATAATATCTGCAATGCAAGACGCCGCCACAATACATGAACGAAAACCTGGTGCTACAGACTCTGCACCACTCAAACTCAATACAGTATTTAGTGCAGTGGCCGGAAGACTAATGTGTACTGTTACACCGGGGGAGGAATCGAGTAGTAGTGGAAGAGATCTGCCATTCGAAGCTCCACCTGCATACAGACAAAAAAACTTTACACCAACAAAAAGTACCGAAAATAGTAACGCAGAACAAAGCCAAACCGACATAACAACAGATTCACCAAAACGTAGAACAGATACAACCGAAGAAACCAAAGACGAAAAACAAAATGGTGTGTTCAAAATTTCCGGTGAAGCCGGCTGCAGTGATATACGGCCACCGGAGATGACGGGAAATGGCATAAAGAATGATCGAAGCGAAACTAGATCTAGTCCAAGCAGTTCAGAAACTATTAGGGGTGTCAGATCAGGACACGCCAGGACCCACGCGATCGTCATCAACTTAGACGATAAAAGTCGGTTCACTGAAGAAGTGACCGTTTAAAGACTGTACTTACGTTCCATTTTAAACAGTTTTTAAATATTCGTTAAATCTCAACTTTTTCTTTTATTGCTTTAAGTTTGGTTGCAAATTTTTAGCGTGACCGTTATTTCTCATTTATATAGCATAAAGAAAATATAATAGCTGACAGGTTAATTGTAAAACTTTATCGCGAAATTTAAGGAGCAATTATGTTCAGACTTTGTATGTTGGTTCCATTTATAACATCGTAGACTCTTACAATTGAAAGGGTTCTTCGAAGAGATATTTTAGTTAGTTAGTATTGTAGAGGAGATATGGACAAAATATAAATGCTTCTTAAGTAAAATTTTCCTTACTAAGATATAATGCGCTGTGTTCATACAAAATTGTCTTTAAGCTGCTCCAGTATTATAGGTTTTCTGTAATTGCTAGTCTGTACTGTGATTCATAGATTTAATACTAAATAAATTAATATTGTTAAGACGTTTGTTAGTTCTAAAAATGCATATCAAAGTTACTTCCTTGAAATAATTTAATATACAAGTTTTAAATGTAAATAAAGTTTGACATTTTTGTTGGTATGTAATTTGTATTCATGTCGTGTTTGATTTTTGGTATAAACTTTTCATGACTATTTTAAGCCTCATTATACTTAATGAATATAAATGAAAAAATTTATAAATCTTTCACTATGTTATAGTTAAACTGAAATAAGAACGTAAAAAAATATTCTAAATTATTTTTTTCAAATAACCTAACTATAAAAAAAACTAACAATAAATATTCTCACCATGTCGTTTTAATTTACAAAATCTAACTCGAAATGAATTTCACATTTCTGCTGCCATAATAGAAATAGCTAAACAGTTTGTGTTTAAATATTGACGTGACTACGAATTTCTTTAGAAATTAAAGGCACGATGAAAGGAAAATTGCAACTACGAAACGAACTGTACCGCAATAATAGTACTTTTGTTGTGCCGCATGATGATAATAGTCGAGGAGCCATTTACACAAAGGCTCGTCTTTGACTTTGCATTATTAAAACCCATTATTTCTAACGGCTTTAATTTCAGTATGCTGACTATTAAATTTTACGATATCTTGAAGAACATGGAATATCTAAATAATAATGTAATAAAGAAGTAAATAAATGTTCTATATTATACAAATTTAGCCATTTGACGCAGTATTCAAAATACTCTACCTGTGCAATATTGGTTAAAAATAAAATTAGCATTTTTTTTTAAATACGTTCTATAGCTCTAGATTCAACGCAATTGAATTGAATATAAATTGAAATGTTATTAAGCAAATGGGAAGTTTTCTTATTATGTTTTGTTTCTTACTCTCTTTCTCACTCAGCTTCATCTCAAACTGTCATTCCCTGTTTAACCCTTTAATGGATATATTTTTTAATTCAACATTTTTAATTAATAATTAAATTATTACATTTTTTTTTCAACCGTACCTACGTCACGATTTTACCGAAAATTCTGGAAAAATAAGCTTCAATCATGAAAATAAGTGAAAGAAACTAAACGAAAGTAAAATATCATGTTTTTTATCTATTTTTAATAAAATTATGAATAATAATAATTGATTGAGCATAAAACATAAATAGCCTGGAGACGGTCACATCAATCCCAAAATGTGTTATCTTCTATAAAATAATTTATTGTATTAAGCGCAATAGCCCAAAATCATTATTAATAAAAAAAATTTCGTTATAAAAAAAACTCTTGTGCTTGTCTATGCTTCTAGACCCAACGATTTAAATAATAAATAAATAAGCAAAATAAAAAAATAAATCATATAAAAACTGTAATTATATTAAAAAAATAGTTGAATTTTATGAAACATGGCTCTTAGCCTATAAAGAACATTTGGCATATCAAAAGCTTTCACTGCATATTTTACCACGACACCACCCTTAATTGATATATGTACATATATATAGTACATATATATTTATGTTTGCTCACACGTAATGGAAAGCAAATAGCATTTCTTAAGTAAAGAACGACTTATAAGCGGCGTCCGTTTCGAATAACTTATTTAACACTCGAATATTTACAACGTAATACATTTTCTGTGAAAATTATGTAATGTTAGAATTAAGTATTCATGGTATCGACATTTTACCAAAAACTTACTTGCTTTTTGAATCCATTTAAATACTAGTTTTTCCAAGTCTCTCTGCCTTTTCTACAAACGCTTTTCAATAGATTTTCAGTCTATAAGCTATAGGTACAAATAGATAAAGACATGCTAATCTATATATCTACTGGTCCGATATGTTTTTTTTTTTTGCTGCTTTTATAGCCTATTTATTGAGGAAGGTTATAGGCTATCTTTCAAATCTTACATTACACTTAACCTTCATGAGTGGCCTTAAACTTAAACGATGGCGGAACTGGAGGAAAACGCTAAAACAATTTATAAAGAATCAAGCTATGCTGTTAATAGTTAGATATCGAGGTAACTGAGTCAATTTAAAACAATGTTCACCAAAAAACCGATGTATGTATGTCCCATCATTCACGCTTCGTGCGTCTATTCAGATATCTGTGGTGGGATTGATACTTGATAAACTAATAATTAATGATTAATTTTTTTTAATTTTTTTCTAAATGTGATCCTAAATTTATTTATTTTATACTTAAAGTATACTTTTTTTTGTAATGCAACATTTTACAAAAAAAATGTTTAAATACAAAAAGACATTTGAATTTTATTTATATTTAGAATCGATAATTTTCAGATTCTTTTTTTAAAGTAAGAGAGATAGCAATAATAATAAAGATAATATCTTCTCTCTCTCTTTTATACGCCAAAGCTATACTAAATCATTAGTTACTTTGCGTTCGCTGCCATTTAATTATAACCAAACAGAAATAATATATATTTAAATATGAATTAAATATAACTGTATAGTGCATAGTTTAAGCTACCTCATGTGATAATTGGCATGCTCTAATTAAAGCATCACAGCGATTGTGTTTATTGAATCTGTAGTAAAATTCAAAACGTAGTTGCAATTTTCTATAAGAATTTCTTATGTAATATTTATAACTAGCGACTTATAACTATCGCTTGGTTCGGGTGCGTCCATAGATACACGGATTACATTCATAATTTCATTTTTTAAATAGCCTAAGTTATTCCTTATAACATCAACTATCTGCCATTGAAAGTCCCGTCAAAATCGGTCCAGACGTTTTGGTTATTAGCCGGAACAAACAGACAGACAGACAAAAAAATGTTGTTTTCTTATAAATGCTGTTTATACTTTCATACGCATTTAGTGAAAAGCTGTTTTTTTCACATTACAAACAGACCCTCCAATTTTATTTATCTGTATAGATAATGTCACTAGTATTGAAATTTGCCAGTTTTTTTTAGTAATTTATAATTTAAATTGTTATAATTCTAAAAGTTCGATTTTAGAAGACATTTTTATTTAACAATCTGATAACTAAACTTAACTCTTAATAATCATATTTTAAACATTTAAGAAAAATATTGTAATAGAAAATTAGGTAGTTGGAACATATTATATCAAATTTTTAGAATTCTACGCCAAATGATTCTTTCTGTTACGTTGTTATATCTAAGTCACAATGAAAGACGTTTAGTGAAGTATAAAGTAATGTAAATATATTGTACAGTATTGATTATTAAATCTTATATTATAAGTCGCTTTCTTGTGATCGCTGAAATGGTTGTATAAAAAGAACTAAAATATTGTTAAAACTCTGTATTTCTTATACGAATATGTGACTTCATTTGAAAATTGAACATTAACGGAAAACGGAAACGGATCTTAAACATCAATTCCCATACCGCTTTCTAATCTTCGAAAATGACAAACGTGCAAATTATTTAACCCATTAATATATACTCGTACTAAATATCCAATTATTGTATTTAATAGATTTGATCATAATAACATTTTGAAGAATATAATGAAAATTAAATAATATATTACCGAATGGGTTTGTTTTTTCGTTTAATTTACAATGAATATAAAATTTCTTTACAATTGTTAGTTTTTCCATCAGATATTTCTCATAAGCAACACATTTTCAGCCTATAGAAAAGTTAATACACATATTAAAAGTGTAACTAATCGCTGTCTGTACATGGAAGATTTGAAAAAAACTATTATATTTGGTGGTCTTTATTAACGCAGTAGATCCCAACACAATGATTTTTAGTTTTTTTCTCTGTTTGTCTGTGCGTTTGTGCGCACTAATTTCAGAAACGGTTTAGCCGATCTAATTCCTCCACGACCGCGGACACGCCGGCGTGTCGGTTAACAATAGATTTCTTAGAATTTAAATTAATTTCTTAGAAATTTACCTGGAGGTATTAAGTGCGGTTTTACCTAATGTATTGTGGTAAGCTTCACTTAATATTTAGTATTTGTTTTATTTCAATCGGTTCATGAATAAAAAAGTTATATCAATTTAAAAATCATCTAGGGACAATCCCGAGCGAAGCGAGGGTGAGTCGCCAAGTAAGTGTTGTAACAAAACCGACTTCGTTTTATATACGACTAGCGGACCCGACAGACGTTGTCCTGTCTACACGTCTTTAATTTGAAAATTTCAAACTTTTTTTAATAAGCTATAACATTCTGGACCATTTTGATGAAAATTATTATTCAAATTGTGAATCTAAACCATTCTCAGAACCCCTTGAACACACACAAAAAATTTCATCAAAATCGGTCCAGTCGTTTGAGAGAAGTTCAGTGACATACACACTCACAGAAGAATTATATATATAAAGATTATATAGATGATATCAAACTTTTCACATTTACGAGTAAACTTTAAGAAAAGATACAATCAAATAAGTCCCTAACCTCTAACATAGAACATTAAATAATTCCAGCACACCATAAAGGTCTACAAACATATTTCAAAGTCTTCATAATAGTCATCTTAACTTACCATGTCCCATACAACGTTCAATAAACTTAGAAACAATTTACCACAAAGCGGTACGAAGTGCCGAACTCATAGATACCAAGTTAGTTAATAACTCTTGACAATGTCCGTGAGATTCATCGTTTAACTTTACGTTCACATTAAAGCTTGTTAATTTATGGCATGGGTTTTTAATCTATACGTATAATAAAATTGTAACTAAGTCGAATCTGTACATCATGTGGCATGTGGCAATAGAAAGAGAAATACATTCTCTGTGAAAATTTCAACTCTAACACGGTTCATGAGATACAGCCCTCTGACAGACGGACGGACAGCGGAGGCTTAGTAATAGGGTTCCGTTGGCAGCTTCGGAAACCTAATAAAAACGGATCAATATATAGGGTGTAAAATGTCTGGTGAATAAAACTACATTTGAACATCTTTTATAACACATGAAAAAATATTTAAAATATCCTTCGTGAGCGCGAAGCATACGCAATTTTGAATTATTTCTTATATAAATCGTAGAAAGCCAAGTTTTAAATCCCTATAATATCATTTCTGCTGAAATTATTATATTACTTTACACACTAGTTTTTGAATTTTTCGAAATCTAAGCACTAGCTCTAATGATTTGACCAGTTTTATTAATAAATAATAAGCATAAAAATAAATATACTTCAATGGGACTACTATGATAAATGCGGAAATTTGAATGTGTGTATGTTTGTTACTTTTTTACTCTGTAACGCCTCATATATTTGAATAAATTTAAGGAAATCGGAAGCTCTAAGCTCCGGAATGGATTACCACATAGGATATTTTCTGAAAACAACCGAAGCCATGGGAAAGTTCATAATGTTTGATTTCTATTTAAATGAAGACACATATTTAAGTTACTTGTATATAATAGTGCTTGGAAAATTTTGCAATAAAATAGTTTGTAAGTATTTAATTGAAACAATACAGCGTAGGAAGGAACGTTCCACTTAGCAGAAATTGTAAGGTTTGATTCATATTGGAAGTTTTTTTTAATGATATCATGTTAACTTATTTAAATTTATTTATTTATGTTATCTGATAAAATAATGAGAAATATGAAAAGATCATGTAAATGATACAAGGAAAGAATTTTATACATATAATAAAATTCTAACTGATTCGAATCTGTACATTAAATGTTTGTTGGAAAATCTTATTAAAATAGTCATTGTTATCGATACAGAAGCCGAATCTATAGTTTTTAGAACTTTTATTTGTCTGTATGTCTGTCTGTCTGGGAATTCATCACGAGAAAACCACAGGTTAAATTTTAATGAAATTTGGTATGATGATAGTTGGGTATCTGAGTCAACATATAAGATACGTTATACTGTAGAAAAAATTAAAATTATATATATATATATATATATATATATATATATATATATATATATATATATATATATATATAATATCAGTTAATATTAAGCAATGCATAATTTGAAATTGGCCGTTAGTCCATATTTAAATTTAAAAAAATATCCACAAGAGACAAAGAGTTTCCCTATGTACATACAAGTATATTTAATTTTTGAATACTTTTTCCGAACATTTCATTTAACTTTAAAAATATTTTGTTTATATACGAGTATTTTACCAAATCAATTAGAAGAAAAATATTTTTTCACTACAATATGAATTGATCCTTACTCTCCCAACAGTATGTACATCAAAGGCAAGATAAACAATTTTTTCCATCGCTGTAGGTTTTTCATAAAACATCTATTGTAATGTCGATATATAAATAAAACAATGTTGACAATCTCAATAAACGAGTTTACAAAAACTGCTCAGATTTTATTGGATGCCTATTTCATTTAAAACGCTTTGATAAAACGGCCTTGAAGAATAGGCTTTCAGGTAATAATGTCATTTTCTAAGACATTACGTTATGCTAATGGTATACGTTTTATGAAGTAGTTTAGTTACTATTTCAGATACTAATATTTTGTTTCTTTATATAATACTATCTTTAAACGCGAATACTTGATATTTTAAATGTACTGAAATATATTTTATTCAGCATTAAAGTATTACAATTTTTCACTGAACGTCATGTCTACTGCCAGTTGAGAAAGAAGAAGCGTCAGACCTGAGAAGAACTGGCGAAAGAAACTCAGCGGGACTGAAATTATTTTTCAATGAGATTGACGGTCGTGGCCGAAATCGTTCAGTATGATATTAATTGAGATGTTGTAGTGTACATACATACACATACAGGTGCATGTGCCCTCTATTTTCCCAATTTCACTATCGGATAGAAAGCGCACACTGATGACTTTTCGCACCATCCAAAACGAAGGCTAATAATGGCTTTCAAAAGTGTCTTCTAATTAATAGAAAATCGATATCAAATTTGCCATTTTTGATAAGTTTTATTTGTTATTCGATATTCCTTAAAAATTTAGAACTCACATGTTCTGATCACATTACAGACGCTTACATACGTTATTTCCAAAAAAAAATCTGTTTAAAATAAAACTATCTTTTTGGATTTTTTCGCGGATTTATTTTGATTTTTGGTTCCCGACGTTTCGAATGCTTTGCAGCAATTATGAGTACGGACAGACCATAGGATAGCTTTATTTAAAATGTCAAATATTCGCATATATCTAAGAAAGTATCATTTTTCTGTTATTATAACAGGGTATCATCTTGGCTAAGAGTCTTGGTCAGACCACTATTGTCCGTATCGTCTTTTTCCACTCAAGGACCTTGTCATAAATTTAATGATCTCTCGTGCCATTCACAGAGGCTGTGATCCCGACGTGACGAGTTACTACAAGAGAACAACGCGCTGGCAGTGTTCCAAACACTGTAAAGGCTCTAACAGACTTGTTTGCTTATACAACCTTTTAATAATGTAACCAATCCAGCAAATCTAAAACTACTTAAGTAAAAAATTAAATATTATTAATGATGATAGATGATGAGGATGAAACATAATACTAAGTGAGAAATTCTTGTATATTTACATATATATATGTAAATTTGTTTCGTGTATCTTGGAAATGGAACTAACGATTTGTATCAAATTTTGTATTTAGATAAGGTTTTGCTTTTAAAGATTGTCTACATATATTTAGGTGTATTTTTCTATCAGCCTTTATGCTGTTTCGTATTTTTAAATGAATATATTATTTTAATTACTTTTTAATTATAAAACTTTTTTATAATACTCAAGATTAAAAACAAAGGTACATCACTACTGTCAGAAGAATTTGCGGTCTCGATGAAGCTGCTAATTGAAAACATTTATTGGATAATCCACGCAAATTCTATTTCAGAATATCGACAAAAACTTGGGCTTCAGTTATTTTGTTTTCAGCAATTTAATAAAATAAAATACTTTGCTTACCGCTTTATCTCGTGTATTTTTAATTAGCTCACAAACAATTTAAAACGATAAAGTAAGCTGTCGTTTCGGCTTTTTCAGCTTATTGACATTGAAGTTAAACATATTTTTGTTTTAATATACTCTTCAAGGTTTTAATTTTCCGTAAATCTTCGAAAATACTTCATTTTGCTTAAGTTTTTTTTGTACACATATACGATTGTTTTTACATAGGGACGTTTTTTATCTATACTAATATTTACAGAGGAAAGTTTTTTTTGTTTGTTTGTACCGAATAGACACCGAAACTACTGAACCGATTTAGATGAAATTTGGTAAAAAGATAGATTGATACTTTGGGAAGGACATAGGATAGTTTTTATCCCGGAAATCATCCCTTAAGGGGCTGATAATGGGGACGAAAGTGGGGAAGCAGCATAGGGATGAACCCGATCGAAGCAAGGGTAAGTCGCTAATGGTATACATTTTGCTACTGTCCACTAAATAGTGCCGCCTCGCATCAACTTAACGCCATTCAAATCACCATGGATATTAGAATATTTTTTGGCTTTATCCTTTTTCTTTAGTGATTTGATTGCTTTAACCCCTGGCCTAAATAACTAGAAAGAGCTGAAAAATATCAATAAAAAAATATATTAAATAAGTATAAATTAGGTTTGAATTATTTTTATCCAAGTATAAAAATTACATATTTTGTTTTTTTTTAACTTTGCACATTTTTTATTGTAGTAACGATATGGAAAGATAGTACGAAGCGAAATAAAAACTAATGATGACATTTCTGTAAAAACAGTGGAAAGATGATTTAATCTTATCACTACATATTATAAAGTCCCGCCGCCACGTCTGTCTGTCTGTCTGAACGCGATTAACTCAAAACTACCGGATTTTCATACGGTTTTCACCAATAGATGGAGTGATTCATGAAGAAGGTTTAAGTGTATAATTTATTAAGGTTTTGTGTAAATTGGCCGAAATATGACAACGATTGTTGTATATGTCCAAAAAAAATAATGCCGACTGGAAGCTTTATTTGCGTAGGTAAGGTACCCGAGTAAAGCAGAGTAAAGCAGAGAGCGTAAAGGGTAAGTAACTAGATAATATTATAAATTTATTATAATTAATGTAAATTTGTATGGATGTTTGTTAGTCAACCACGCCAGAACGGCTGAACAGATCTGGATTAAATTTGGCACAAAGTTAGATTATAGTCTGGAATAGCACATAGGTTACTTTTTATCCCGGAAAATGTGGAGCTTTCGTGGGATAGATTAGTTTTTTTTTCACTTTGGATGAACCCGAAAATCGAGATGTCTATTAAATATATGAGAAAAGATAACAAACAATTTACATTGGCCCAAAACGTACGCTCGAGACCTATTACTATAATAAGTAGGAATATTAAATTTTCCCCTAGAGCGATTTCTTTTTGATATATCAAATAAAACTGCTCAGCAGTATCTTTACTTCATTTAATATTTATGGGACAAAGATAAGTGCCAATAATAACTTTCAAAATATATTTCGAAAGGACTTTCACAGAGCTTCATTTTATAAGCTTAGTACCTAAAGAATCAAAACGGTACAATATTTAGTAGTAGCCTACGCTATATGTCTCTTCGTAGAACTATCTTTCCATCTTCCTATATTTTAAAGGTTTTATCTATACTAATATAAAGACGTAAAGTTTGTGAGTTTGTGACGTTGTAGGGGGTAATCTCTGGATCTACCGAACCGATTTATATGTAATTTGGTAAGAAGATAGTTTGAGACCCTGGGAAGGACATAGAATACTTTTTATCCCGGAAATCGTCCCTTAAGGGGGTGAAAATGGGGATGAAAATTTGTATTGGGAACCAAGCTAGGGACGAACCCGAGCGAAGATAGGATATTTCACTTGTCTTAGATAAAATACAATACATAATTGCTCATCAAGAAAAAAAGAATTTAAGAATTGTAAATTGTTATACAAATAGATACGTGACCATGAATGTGTTTTTTATTTGTTAAATGATTAAAAACGTTTTGAAACCATAACAGAATTTTGATTACAGTATCGAAACAATGCGGAAAGAACAACAAGTAGCCGAATGTAAGGCGCGAAATCAGCAATCATGGAACTGACATCGTCTCCCATGCATTATTCATTGATTTGAGATATATTTATTCTATAACTCAGTGGGAAACTGTACAAAGTTTCCTTCGACACTTATAAAACTACTAACGAGTGTTATACTAGTTCAAATGCTATAATAATTCAGTATCTGGCCCACTGTTGAAGATATATCATAGATTCAATATATTATGTTTTTATTCTGGCTTAAAACTGCCTCGGTGGTGTAGTGGCTAGCATGTACGGCTGCACATCCGGAGGTCATGGGTTTCTGTTTAGTAAGCCTCAGTAACAACCCAGAGCTGGGAAGTTGGCGGTGTTTCACTCCCGTGCCTCGAAGAGCACTGCTAATCTCAATGAGATTGGCCGCCGTGGCCGAAATCGGTCAGGAGAACTTATAGATCACTCAAAGATGAAATATTTTCCCGCAGTAAAAAGTATCCTATATGTTGACCCGGATAACCAGCTATTATTACTGTTCCAAATTTCATCAAAATCTGTCCAGTGATTTTCTTGTGATGCGTTCGATGTCGTTACAGACAGATAGACAAAAAATTTTAAAACTGTAGATTCGGCCTCTGTATCGATCGATAATAATGACCATTTCAATACGATTTTCCAAAAAATATTTAAGGCACAGATTCTACTCAAAATTTTATTACACCTACCTATAGACTATAGAAAAAGTTTATTCAATATTTTCCTAAAAATATATAAAAACTTTAACAAAACAAAATATGTCTAGATAAAAAAATAAAGTTGACAAACACTTGTCATAACTAACGAGATTCAATGCAAAATCAATGGGGTGTAAATTAAAATCAAAAACGAAAGCTTTTATGGATCGCCGTTAGCGATATATATCAGAAAATGGGAAAAAAATACACGCTGCAATGTCCCGGAGGACTGGTTAGTTTATTTTGTGTTCAAACAATTTTACGTGTTAAAATCAAGCTAAAAATATGTTACAGCGCTCTGTTTGTTTAAGATTTGATTGTTATAATAATGCTATGTTGTGTAATTATATAAATTGCTCAATCAAACATTTCTCTAAAAGTAATTTGTCTTCGTATTTAGATTTTAAAGTGTAAATAATCATTTTTGGCGTATAACATTAGAAATATATATCTATATATATATATATATTTGCCGTTCGTTAATCTCGCTAACACTCAGAAACGGTTGGGCCGATATGAATAATTCTTTTTTTGGTCCGTTGGTGGTCAGTCAGGGGTGGTTTTATAATAAAAATAGGGGCAAAGACCCCCAAAAAACCACGTGATAAATCGAAAAGTTTAGAATTATTTCATTTTGTATCTATGTATATTTATTTATTTATATATAATATAAAGTCTATACCATACTAACTGTCAAAACGTACCTAGTTGCTAGTCTTAGATATATTATATTTCACTTAAAGCCGTTATATCATGAAGAAGTAACAAACAGACTCACTATTTTTTTACATTTATAATATAAGTGAAAGCTGTACTACTAAAATGTTCTATTTTATTATTTAAATTTCATCCAAATCGGTTAAACATTTATCTAAAGTGATTAGACAGATTCTGAGAGTGAGAGAGACTTAAATGTTAATGTATGCTTAACATCATAAATATATCTATACATATATATAATAAAATTCTGAGTCAAATCTGTCCATTAAATATTCTTATTGAAATAGTCATTATATTATCGATAGTGACGCCGAATCTATAGTTCTTAGAATTTTTGGTCTGTCTATCTGTCTGTCTGGGAACTCATCACGAGAAATCCACTGGACCGATTTTGATAACATTTGGTATGATAATAGCTGGTTATCCGGGTCAACGTATAGGACACTTTTTACTGCGGGAAAATATCTCATCTCTAAGAAATCTATACTAAATGTTAAAAGGAAACGAAGGGCGAACACTAGCGGAGCGAGGGTGAGTAACTAGTTCTTGTATGACGCTTTGTTATACTAAACTTTCTCCAAATGAAAGAATATATGGACTCAGTTGACTTTAAGAGTCAAAGATAAATAAATTATGCCTCACTAAAACGCTATTAGACAAAGGTTTTATTCTCAAAATCTCAGTATTTTAAACTTTTCCACGAATTTCTCAGGTTTAGAAAAGCAATAGAATTGTTATTCTTGTCATTTGTTTTATTCACTTGTTTGTTTTAGGAAAAAATATTGTAAACAGAAATTTGCTAAGCTCTTTAATATTAGCGACGAATGTGATTGACACAATTGCCTTGGACATGTACGCGCCTGAAAATTATCACTGGCAGAAAACAGTACTTGGGCATACGGTAATATTTATTACTTATTCAAAACTTTAACGGCCTCGTCGATAGTGGGTAGCATGTACGTTAATATATACCAAATTACAGATAGGCTTCTTTATATCCCGGAAAATGTATGGTTCCCGTGGGATAGATTTGTTTTTATTTTTCTAGAGGCGAACCCGAGCGAAGCGAAGGTGAACCGCTAGTTTATATGTATAGATAAAGCGAAAATTGTTTTACGGTAAAAGTTTCATAAAAAAGCTTTTAATTTAAAATTTTATCTACAAAGCTACATCTAAGTTGGTTGAAATCCCGTGAAACTGTTCGTAACAGAGATGACAACCTAAAACTAGGATCAAAGACAAATAAACAATGTGTGTTTTCATATATGTTTCTGTTAGCTTCTGCTTACAATAATTTATCACGGAACCCGCTTTATATGGATTTTTCTAGTATGGCAAGATGTATATTTAACCAACTTCCTAAAAAAGAAGTATTCAATTCCGTTGTATGGTTTTATATGTGTATGTTATGATATTCATTTAGAAGCATTTTTCCGAGTAAAATTATAATCGTTTTCAGATTTTTTCCCATAGAAAATAGTCAAAGTATCACCCAAAAATGTACTATTAAATATAAAAAAATATATGTACCGATTTTAGATATATGTAGTATTTCATAAAGCGAAAATATGCAATATTATATATAATAAATCACGAAATTATATATATTAAAAATATTTTGGTATCTCAATTGATACTTTCCGCTCAAAATTAAATAATTATTTTATTGAGAATATAGATTTTATTTTGACTCGAAATTGAAGATAATAGAAGTCTGCAAACAAGCCAGCCTTTGCCTGGATAATGAAAAACAATGAGTGTTAACAAATAAATAATATTTATAATAAAAATGTCTTTAAATTAAAATTGTAATCTAAAAAAGTATAGTGTAATGCTGAATAATAATTAATAAGTGTTGTGTAGTCTGAGACTATGAGTTTTTACGAAGAAGGCGTTTAACATACACTTACTATAAAAAGCGTTTATCTATACATATAATAAAATTGTAACTAAGTCCAATCTGTACATTAATATTTTTTGGAAAATCTTATTGAAATAGACATTATTATCGATACAGAGTCCGAATCTATAGTTTTTAGAATTTTTGTCTGTCTGTCTGTCTGTCTTTCTGTCTGTCTGTCTCTTACCGCATCACGAGAAAACCACTGGACAGATTTTGATGAAATTTGGTATGATGATAGCTGGTTATGTCAACATATAGGATACTTTTTACCACGAGGAAATATCTCATTTCTGAGAGAAAATACAAAAACTGCATTGTAAGAGTATACTAATATGTAAAACCTAAAATTTGGTTTTTGATCATCTGAACGCGGGCGGAGCCGCGGGCAATGCTAGTGTAACAATATACAAAATCAAAGAAAATTTAATATTTAAAAATGAATGTGAAGAACGGTCGGGACGTAATAGAAGCCACATCGACTTTGGTTTTTCATTTTTTGTACTGCTCAATAGCGCATCTTGATGTGGTAAAATTCATTTAAAAACGTAACTTAAATTTATTTCAATCAGCTGATCTACAGATATATCTTTTGCTTCATTTACTAGGCGTTCATATAAAGCGGGTAGCATAGTGAGTCGTTGTGACATAGAAGTTTTCCCAAGATTAATTTCTACTGTATTTAATTTTTTTATATGTAGTTGACATTAATATGTCAGCGTTATATTAAACGATGAGAATATGTCATTCTAATACATTTTTTAAAAGAGTATCGTTAAGGGTTTTGCCAGTATTCCGTCATTTTTAGGGTTCAATAGTCAAATAATACGAAACCGTTATAATTTCGCCATTTCTGTCTGTCCGTCTGTCACAGCTATTTATTTCGAAGGCTATTATAGATAAATTACTGAAATTTAGTAGGTAGGTGTCTCATGTGAACCACTAGATAATATCATCAATATCTATTATATAAATTTAACTTATATAAGAAAGCTAAATAGAGAGCCCCATATGTAATACTAGTGACTCACCCTCGCTTCGCTCGGGTTCGTTCCAATGTATTTATATAATATTAAATTATTTGGATATTGTTCATACAAAAATACTAAAATCGCGATTAAAAAATGGGGGATAGGGGTAGGAGGGTGAAAGTACTTTACTACCTATTCTCATACCTACCAAATGCACAAAAAAATTTCATTAAAATCGGTCGAGCCGTTTCGGAGGAGGGCGACCACAAACACCGTGACACGAGATATTTATATATTAGATTATATACGTATTACAATAACATCGGTTAGTATTTTTTATTCAATTCAATTCTTTGTTATTTGGTAGTTTAATTTAATCGAATTTCGTCACAGTTTACGATGTCACGCAGCTCGTGTGCGGAGGTGTGCAACAGTGACACTAAAACACCCGTTACCGCCTTCAGATCGTGGCTCCAAGCTCATGAGGACGCTCAAGTAAGTAAATAAATAAATATGTAGGGATATTAACACGCAGCACCATCTATGTAGTTCCATGGTAAGCTACGAGGCTTGTGTTATAGATACCCGATAGTTGATACACTACACATATATAACTATAAATACATACATACTATAAATATAAACATCCATGACTGGAGTACAAACATTCGTGCTCATCACACAAACGAATGCCCCCAGCGGGACTAAAATCCGCGACCGCTAGCACAGCAAGTACGATCACTACAAACTGAGCCAAACGTGTCGTGTGTGACGTAATATGATTCTAATCTTACCTTAAATAATTTGGTTGTAAAATATTATTTGTTTTTATATTTGTAATTATAAACTAGTGTGATATGATACCAATAAATAAGTATCTAAATCTGAATATGATAAACGGCGCTGCTCTATTATGTTGTATTGTGTTTGACCCTCATGATCCCTTCTAATTACCTACTAAATAGTTTAACGGATTTTGCAGAATTATTCGTCGTTAGATTCGATCGTTATAACGATGACAAAAGCTTTATCCCATGTCTCACCATAATCTATACATATAATAAAATTGTAACGGATCGCTGCCTGTACATGGTAGATATTTGAGCAAAACTATGATAGGGGGTCTTTATTAAGGCAATAGAACCCAAAACAATGATTTATGGAATTTTTGTCTCTTTGTCTGTGCGTTTATGCGCGCTAATCAGAAACGGCTTAACCGATTAGGGTGCGGTTTTCACTAATGTATTGTGGTAAGCTTCACTAAATATTTAGTATTTGTTTTATTTCAATCGGTTCATAAATAAAAAAGTTATGGCAATTTAAAGAATTACATAGGGACGAAGCGAGTGTGATTCGCTAGTATTAAATATATATCAAAACGAATGTTACAAAAATGAATAAGATTAAAATCTTGGGGCAAAACATATTGTACAAGTAATATAGAGTGGCAGTAAATCAAATTAGCTCAAGGGTCAAAAAGCTATATGATAAGCAAAACCGTAGATTAGGTCCCCTTAGGCTATTGTCGTATCCACTCACACAAAAATAGTTGGTTGGAAAAAGAAATTTTATTAAAAACGGACGAGTGTGAATTTGACTCGTGTTGGTTTCGCACATAATATATTTTTGTTATATTTCATCTATACATATAATAAAATTGTAACTAAGCCGAATCTGTACATTAAATATTTTTTTGGAAAATCTTATTGTAATAAACATTATTATCCATACAGAGGCCGAATCAATAGTTTTTAGAATTTTTGTCTGTCTCTCTGTCTGTTACCGCATCACAGAAAAACCACTGGAGGGATTTTGATGAAATTTGGTATTGTGATAGCTGGTTATTCGGGTCAACATATAGGATACTTTTTACCGCGGGAAAATATCTAATTTCTGAGAAAAAATACAAAAACTGCAATGTAAGAGTATACTAATATGTAAAACCTAAGAATTTGATTTTTGGTTATCTGACGCGGGCGGAGCCGCGGGCAATGCTAGTGTTTATATAATTTATTAAGGGTGAGGTAAAATAATATATTTGAGTATTTATTTTGGATATATATATTTGGTTATATATATCATATAACAGTTGATATATTATATATATATATATATATATATATATATATTGGTTCAATTTCCTTTTTGACAACGGAACCCTAAAAAGAAATTTTAGATATACAGTGATGATATATACAGTATATCAGTATACCAGTATATGTATGTGTGGTTTAACGAACAAAAGCGTTTTACATTGATGGTAATAAAAATATATAAAAGATTTACGCTACACTAAGTTAGAGATAAGTAAGGCTTCGATTCACCTGAAAAATAAAATATAATATCCGTTGAATCGTTAAAATTTTGTTTTGATTCTTTACAAATAACATCGTTTTATTTTGGTCCACTTATTGCGAGGTTATCGGGGAAAATATATAATAATCAATACATTGTATATTAAATCTGTCGGCGCATAACTAATTTGACTTTGAGGCAACTTTTATGAAAAATTAAGGACGAATGAGCAATTTTCATAAATAGGAGTAAACTAAGTAAGTGAAACCGTGGGCAATAGTTAGTGTTCTGCAAAGAAAGAAAATTTCATTCGCTCATGGCCGATTTAATACTTTCCTATATTTTTACGCAGTAAGGACTGAAAATCTGTGACAAGGTGAGTGGAAAAGGCAATTCACACAAGGGAACTTTTATAAGTTTCTAAAAGCTAAAACTAAGTTTCAGTACATGGTATTCTTACTAAGTGGTACTGGAATAGGTTAGATATCTTCTTTTTATACTACTGACTGAGACTAAAGAATCATTTAGACGGAGACCCCCGAAATAAATGTCAAAGTCAAAAATTATAGCGTGATTTGCTGTTTATGATACTCTTACCGATTTTGCGATACGGATCGCTTACTTTCTATAAAGAATAAGAGAGATTTCATGTACATACATACATATACTCTTACCGATTTTGCGATACGGATCGTTTACTTTCTATAAAGAATATTAGAGATTTTATGTACATACATACGTATAAGTTCAATTAATATACAGTTTTTGAGAATAAAATACGAATAATACAAATAATCAAAATTAAATTCCGCGTGTTTAGCGAGCGAAGCGAAGCGGAGTGAGAATCTAGGGACGCACCCGAGCGAAGCGAGAGTGATATGCTAGTCTTTTAAAATATGAAAATATATAAATTACCATTAGCCATAACAAAATTCATTCCGCCTTGTGTTCGGAATCCACAAATAAACATGCATTTACCTCCAATTCTACTCATACGATATGTAATTTATTATTATTACAGCAGCTAGTCAGGGTTTTCTATTCAGTGAACAGATCTAAACGTCCTCGTAGCTCTGTCTTTATATTAGCGAGCGATGAATGTGGCCTTCAGGTTGTATATTTTAATGTTCTTGACACATTGTTAGGTTTACCTGAGTTTTTATTTATATATGTTTAAATAGGGATATCAAAACCTAACTAAAATTATTTTTACATTGGTGCCATGTTTCTTTTTTTTTTATTATTGTATAATTTTGTAGGTAAATACCGTTTAATAATAACACATTATATAATACTAGCAGAACCCGCGAAAATACAAAAAAATATCTAAAAAGGTAGTTTCTTACAAACTTTCATCCCCTATTTTACCCCCTTATAGGATGAATTTCGAAAAATGCTAAAACACATATTTATTTAATTTTATTGAAAGGCATGTATACCAATATTCTATTTCTGATCAAAAATATTTTTATGTTTTGGATTTTATTACGAGTATAACGTGTTATGCCGCGGGAATTAGATAATCTCCCACGGTAAAAAGTAGCCTATATCACTCTCCAGCCCTCCAACTATCTCCACACAAAGAATCACGCCAATCCGTCACTCCCTTTCGACGTGAAAGAAGGACAAACAAACAAACAAACAAACAAACAAACAAACAAACAAACACTTTCACATCTATAATATTAGTATAGAGGTATGGATTATGTTAATAACTATAAGTTCTGAGACGTCAAAAGCTTTTAGTCTCTTACGTGTCGAAGTTAGTAAAGTCGGAAAGCTGTCGGGAATAAAAGAAATTCAGAATATCAAATATTCACAAAAATCTAAGGAATTATTATAATAAAAAGATTCTATTAAGTTTTCTATTATACTTAACTAGCGACTCACTCGCTTTGTTCGGGTTCGTCCCTAGTTTCATTTTAACGGTTAGTATGGAATAGAATATAGATTATATCAAGCTATCATGGTCAAAATTCAGTTTGGATTTAAATAATAATTATTATTTTATATCTAAAATATTAGAATTGAAAACGTAAGCCGATATTATGATTTGACATCTCTAATGTCTTGAATGATTTCAATTTTGGAGAACGCTTACATATAATTTATATATCCATACTAGCACTGTCCGTGGCTCCGCCCGCGTTCAGATGATCAAAAACCAAATTTTAGGTTTTACATATTAGTATACTCTTACAATACAGTTTTTGTATTTTTTCTTAGAAATTAGATATTTTCCCGCGGTAAAAAGTATCTTATATGTTGACCCGGATAACCAGATATCACCATACCAAATTTTATCAAAATCCCTCTAGTGGTTTTTCTGTGATGCGGTAACAGACAGACAGATAGACAGACAAAAAATTCTAAAAATTATAGATTCAGCTTCTGTATCGATAATAATGTTTATTTCAATATGATTTTCCATAAAATATTTTATGTACGGATTCTGCTTAGTTACAATTTTATTAATATTTTAATGGCTCTATCTATAAAGAATTCATTCTATTCTCCAAAATAAATTGATTCAAGTAGGTATATCTACAATCTACTTGTAGATAAGCCAATCGACAAAAAATATGTCGCTAGTATTGTATTTAATATGCTCCTGACATATATTATGTTTAGACAAGTGTAAATATGTTTATTATTCACCAGGTGATGTTAGCTAGCATCCTGGTAGTGGTGGGGTTGTGGTGGCTTGTGCGTGCTGTCCTCGCTCTCATCATAAACCTCGTCTGTCCCATCCTCGTGGTTTTACTAGCTGTGGTAAATATTTATGTACCTATCCTATAGCTTTAAGTCTGCTAACCCAAATAAAAACTATGAAATAAGACTCTTCTCTTTATAAAAATTTTTTTATTCGGGTTTACGCCTCTCGCCTTCATTTGGCCATATGCCCAAATGAACCTATAGAATAATATACAAAGTTTGAATTGCTTTGTTTCTTATAATTTAAAACTACACTAATTTGCTATAACTTGATGTACGCACTATAATCTAGGCAAAATTAAATGTTGTTGTTAGTGCGTAAAATAAAGATATTTTTAGCATTTATAACCTTAAAAGAATATACGGTATAACACCATAATCCATAACCATGCAATCGGCTTTAGACAATTTGCACATATAGAGACCAATTTTAGCCCATGGCTCCGCCTGCTCGGTCATCAGAACAAGGATAAAAAGCAGCTTATTCCCAAACCCAAGGTTTTAATCTATCTCTTTGCCTCATCAAAATCTGTTCAGCATATGAAAATGAACAGAAAGTTTTATATTTACATTTCTCGTATCAAAATATCCCCAACATGTTATCAGACTTACTCCCTGTGGAACAGTATAATTATTTTAATCGAGTGTCCTACATTTTTTAATTGCCAATCAAGACATATTTACTTAGACTGCCTCGGTGGTGTAGTGGCTAGCATGTACGGCTGCACACCCGGAGGTCCTGGGTTCGAGTCCCGGCTCGGGCCAAGTTTAGTTATTGAGTCTTTCTGTATAGTAAGTCTCAGTAACAGCCCGGAGTTGGGAAGTTGGCGGTGTTTCACCTCCGTGCCTCGGAGAGCACGTAAAGCTGTCGGTCCTGCGCCTTAACTCTCAACGGTCGTGTCGAGTGGTCGTCCCACCGGAGTATGAGAGTGATAGGAATAGAGAGTGCACTTGTGTCTGCGCGTACACTTGAGCACTATAATATCTCCTGCGCAGTTGGCTTATCTCATTTTGATTGGCCGCTGTGGCCGGAATCGGCTAGGAGAACATCATCATTTACTTAGAACAAACGCATATAATTGGTTCATTGTTAAAAAAAATGTATGTATATAAAATGGTACGTAATATAATTTAAATTAAAAAAT
Organism: Brenthis daphne; assembly: GCA_947093115.1. Lineage (NCBI taxonomy): Eukaryota > Metazoa > Arthropoda > Insecta > Lepidoptera > Nymphalidae > Brenthis > Brenthis daphne. The sequence continues at coordinate 1,605,456 of OX352476.1, forward strand.
AGTTCTAAAAATTTTTCGCTAGTTCGCTATCTCGTTTTAGACAGCGCCAGTGTCATACATGGCACGACAGACTTTGGTATCACGGAGGGTAAATATTTTATTTTAAAATTTAAAGTATTAAAGTAAAATTGCTCGCAAAATTAAAGTTTATGTACCGTAAAATGTGAATTAAATACTTGTACATACATTTTCATTATTGCATACCTCACGAAATAGTTAAGAGACATGTCAAACTAAACGCCAGGTTCTCCAGATTTTTAGAATGTCAAGATTAAAATACTTGTATTGTGAAACTGAAGTTTACCGTTATATATTTTTGAACAAGAATGTTGATATTGCTGACTTTTTAAACGTTTTTGATCATGGCTATTTTCTTAAAAATCAACCCCACCTATTGTATACCTAAGTCTACATTCTTAAATTATTTTTTGAAGAATATTTTGAGTGTTTATCCACTATATCAACAATGTTCAAGAATAGGAAATAAATATTTAGGCAAAATACAAATAAATATATTATTCAAATGTTTTGGTTTATTTTAATGATCAGTAATGACTGCTAAAAACCTTTTTTTTATAAGTTGGGTAATGCATTTACGCATACCACCTGCATACATACAGGTGGTTATGTGAGACTCACCGACAAAGCCGGTACATCTACTAAAACCCAACAAAACCTTCCCCCGTCTTAATGGGGCGTCGCAGGATTGCTTACGCAATTAACCACGACACCCCAACGGTAGGTCTACTGAAGAAGACCACAACAACCATGGGGTTGTACCAACAGTCCACTCTACTATCAGAGAAGTACCAGGAGCATCTCGCATGGTATACCGCCCAACGAGGTGGATCGAAGGGCTTAAAAAGGCCTTATTCCAATTTCCAACTATTTTTAACTTTCATACGTCCAATCTATTTCACTTATCTTTCACTCATGCATTGTTTCCACCTACCTAAATCCTGTCCAAATAGAAATCTGTTAAATGACGTCATCGTTCCGATTTTTTTTTATTTAGACATTGTTTAACATATTTAAGGCATTCGTTCGTTTTTCTATAATATTATATATGAGAGAACCATTTAAATCAGTAGGGGAAGACGGAATTTTTACAGCTCTGCTTCAACAGGGCATGGAACTCCTTATCCCGCATCTGGTAAAATTATTTAGAGCAAACTTTGCTTTGGGCATTATACCAGAACAATGGACTAAGGTCAAGGTTATCTTTATACCGAAGATCGGTAAAAACGACTACTCTCAGCCCAAATCCTTTAGACCTATTAGTCTTACTTCTTTCCTATTAAAAACAATGGAAAAAGTAATCGATCAGCACATTAGAACAAGGTATCTTGTGGCTAGACCACTTTCCTGCAACCAACATGCTTACCAAAAGGGTAAATCCACAGAATCTGCCTTAGTAGCTCTGATCGACAAGGCAGAAAGGTCCCTAGAGGATAAGCAGACAGCTCAATGTGCATTTTTGGACATTGAGGGGGCCTTTGATAACACACCTACGGCAACCATCCTGAAAGGATTAAATGCAAAAGGTGTTGATATCACAACCACCAGATGGGTGGAATATATGCTCTCCAACCGGTGTGCGAAAGTTACGTTAAACGAACACTCGCACAACTTCTACACTACAAGAGGCTGTCCGCAAGGAGGAGTGCTTTCACCCCTATTATGGACACTAGCTGTAGACCTACTACTTGTAATCATGGCAGATCTTGACTACGATACACAGGGCTATGCAGATGACCTTGTTGTAGTAGTAAGAGGTCCCTGCCTGAACACAATTTCCACCAGGTTACAAGGAGCTCTCAATACCATCACAAGATGGTGCAGAGAAAATGAGTTATCAATAAACGCTGATAAAACAGTTATTGTACCATTTACCAGGAAAAGGAAGCTTGAAAGGCTGACCGAACTCAGACTCAATGGCAAAACCCTTAACCTATCAAATGAGGTAAAGTACCTTGGAGTCACTATTGATCAAAAGTTGACCTGGAACTCTCACCTCAACAACATTATACAAAAAGCCAAAATGGTCCTCTGGATATGTTGTCGAATGGCTGGAGCCAAGTGGGGCCTCAAGCCCAAAATGGCCTCTGGATGTACACCGCCGTGGTAAGGCCGATCATAACATACGCCTCAGTCGTATGGTGTAACAAAACCAAACAAAAGACAACTATGAGTAAACTAGACAGCATACAACGGATGGCATGTCTAATCATCACGGGAGCCTTCCACTCGGCACCAGGCGACGCTCTAAATGCATTGTTGGACATAGCTCCGCTATATCTCCACGTGCAAAAAGAAGCTAAATCTTGCCTCTACAGGCTCTGTACACAATCGAATGTAAAGTTGCAATCGCAATATATGAACAAACTCAATAAGTTGACATTCGAACACAAAACTCTGAAAATGCCAGTCGATGGCATAAGTACAGAGTTTAACTTCGCAAAACAGTACCAAATAGATCTTCCCAACCGGGACATGTGGCTAAAAAACCAAGAGTCTCACAAAAAGGGCAGTCATGTTTGGTTTACAGATGGATCCAAGAAAGGATCTGATGTAGGGTGCGGCATCTATGGCCTTAAGCCTAGATTTGACATGAGTGTCAATCTGGGCAAGGAGGCCACCATCTTCCAAGCTGAGGTCTTCGCCATCAACAAATGTGCTGAAGTCATCCTGGAGAGAAAGCTTAGAAACCAAAATATCTACATCAACTCAGATAGCCAAGCAGCACTTCTGGCTATAGATTCTCTTGAGACCAACTCTAAGTTGGTCAAAGACTGTATGGATAATCTGAATGTCCTGGGCACATCCAACAGAGTTACCCTCAGATGGGTCCCGGGTCACTCAGGCATAGATGGGAATGAAAAGGCTGATGCATTGGCAAGAAGGGGCGCTGAAACCCTAGATTGTGGCCCAGAACCATTCTGTGGCATTGCAAAACAACATGCCTATTCAATTCTCAAAATTCACTGCAATCGCCAAGCACTTCAAGAGTGGCAATCCACCTCTGGACAAATACACTCTAAAGCGCTAATTAAGGGATATCGCAAAAAGTTTACAAAAGAGTTGCTTCAACTCAACAAGTATAAAACCAGTGCAGTAACCAGAATACTTACTGGTCACTGCAAACTCAATAAACATATGTTTACCCTCGGCCTCAGTCAGACCGCAATGTGCAGACTATGCCATGAGACAGAGGAAACTGCTATGCACATCCTCTGCTCGTGCGGTCCACTCATGCACCGCAGAAGTATCTATCTAGGGCAGCATATTATGCAACCGGAAGAGATACAGATGCTCCCCGCTCAGAAAATCTGGAAGTTCCTGGAGTCAACAGGACTAAGCGGAGAACTTTGAACTCACTATAAAGGGAGCTACAATGGACCAAAACTGGTCGACGTAGCTAGGGCCGACCTCGGCACCACACCCAACATTAATAATAATAATAAAATGAGAGAGGTAATAGTCGTTCGACGCAATTTATTTTTTTTTTGTTTAATGTTAAAACATACTTTAAATGAAACTATATTTTCGGCTTATTTCGCGGATATATTTAGATTCTTGGTTCCCGACATTTCGAAAGATTTACAACAATCACGGTCACGGTAGAGACGAATCCTGTGACGAATAATCCGAAAAGATAGTTTTATTTAAAATGTCAAATATTCGCGTAAATCTAAGAAAGTATTATAGCAACACACGTTGAAAATATATGGATACAGGACTCTTAAACAAAAAATATCGGAAATATGGTGCCAGTAAATCGCCACGTGGCGATCAACAATTCCAATTAATTATCTCGGAAACTTCAGACAAGGGTCCTCTATCCATACATACCAGAATCATACGCCGCAAGTTTGAAAAAAAAAGAAATTGGCGTTTGGTAATGTCACTATGGTTTCATTCATGGAGAAGTTAAAAACATTTTGTACTCCGCGGTTCCATCCCACATATGTACATATGTACGTGTACTAGACCTTCGTTTTCATTTGATATATTTTTTATGTAAACTACGTTTTATTGGCAATATAACTCATTTTCCACAAGATATACTTTATAATATATAACCGATTAAGCAATTATGGTATTATAATATTATAAATGAGAAACCAACCAACCAAGCGATATTTGGCGTGGAATTAATTGAAAGGTCAAGGAGTATTTAGCTTAACTTTGCAACCCTTTAATCCTTGAAACTAAAACTAATACATATCTTAAACGTGCTGTGTTGTATTTGTTACTGATTTCTATTATAAAGATTTATTGTAGAGCAATATAATTATCTATACATATAATAAAATTGTATCTAAGCCGAATCTGTACATTAAAGGTTTTTTGGAAAATCTTATTGAAATAAACATTAAATTCGATACAGAGGACAAATCTATACTTTTTAGATTTTTTGTCTATCTGTCTGTCTGTCTGTTACCGCATCACAGAAAAACCACTGGAGGGATTTTGATGAAATTTGGTATGGTGATAGCTGGTTATCCAGGTCAGCATATATGATACTTTTTACAAAGTAAGTTTAAATATCTCGTTTCTGAGAAAAAATGCAAAAACTGCAATGTAAGAGTATACCTACTAATCTGTAAAACCTAAGAATTTGGTTTTTAGTCATCTGAACGAGGGTGGGACCGAGGGCAATGCTAGTGTCTATATAATATACTACCAAATAAGTTCGCTTTCCTTCGCCTGGACAGTATTGACTTTGTTCAAACTAAAGATTTCATTAAAGCTTTTCAAATAACAGTCTTATTCACTCTCAATACAAATAAAAGATTGTTATTGTCTATGTAATGGTACTTTGAAACAATAAATAGACAATTAAAATTTTAGTAACCGAATTTCAAAAAGGTGGTACTTTAAAAAAATATTATTATTTTTCACTTTGTCGTTGTTTATGATTTTTAATTATTATTAAAATTTTATTATTTTTACGTTAATTTTGGGTATTTTGAAAGTTTATTTCGTAAATGAGAAATGTAATTGTTGGTTCCTTCTTTTTTCACGAAGCAAATATATTGAGCAAGAAATATATTTATTTATTTATTTATTAATTTTTGGGAAACAAACAGTGACATAATTCTTAAAAATAATTAAAAACTAAAAATTCCACACACCAGCAAAGTTTCCACCTATAAATATGTCACAGGTAGAGTAAACATAATTAATTTAAACATTAAAACAATATAATAAAATTTTAACAAAAGTTACTGCAAACATAATAATATTGAGTATTTATTTCAAAAAACAAACTCTTCTTTCCCTTCCCTCTATAATAATTATGGAAGTCTGCCCGATTTGTTGACATTTATGATTACTGCTCCCCTCCCTCAGGTAGTAGCATGATTATATATAGCTTATAGCCTTCATCAATAAACGGGCTAATAGAGAAAGAATTTTTCAAATCAGATTAGTAGTTCCTGAGATTAGCGCATTCAAATAAACAAACAAACAAACTCGGCCTCTTTATAATTGTATAGATTATATTACTCATACATAACATTGATATTCGACATAAATATTAGTCTATGTTAAAAACCTATTCTTGCAGGAAATAGTTACATATTATAATTACATATTTTATTACGTGAAGGTAGACTTTAAAAAAAAAACAACCCAAAAGATTGATATAGTAATTACTTTAGAGCTTTTTTCAAGTCGAAGAGAAGAACCTTTCTGAAAATAATTTATTGTATCGCATTACAGGTCTGTGTTCCGCAACTCCGAGCGCCTTTACTGGGTCAAAACTATCCGCTTCTAGCGAATCTTATCAAGAGCATATTGTTAAAGATGGCTGAAAATATCAAAACTTGATATTCATTTGTATTAATAACTATGTTTTGTCTAAAATTTTCATATAAAAAATATATTATGTATAATTAAAGTATGTTTTACTCGAACCGTTTATTTTATGTGCAATTAATATTGTATAATGTACCTATATATGAATGTAACAATTTAGTGATGTGTGAGTGAGAAAAATGAGTGAAAGTGAATTAATTGGTTACTTTTTAGTGATGTATTATATATTTTAACGGGTTTCGGTGACATTAAATATATTATATTCTTTAACATAATTGCTACGTTTATATATTTACTAGCAGGACCCGCGCCTTCGCTCGCGCTAAAACTAGAAAAAATCTTTAATAAGGTAGTTTCATACAAATTTTCATCCCCTATTTTACCCCCTTATACGATGAATTTCGAAAAATGCTAAAACACGTATTTATTTAATTTTATTGAAGTTTTAAATAAAACTATCTTTTCGGATTTTTTCGCGAATTTATTTTGATTTTTGGTTCCCGACGTTTCGAATGCTTTACAGCAATCATGGTCACGGGAATTATTTAAGCTAAGATAGAAACCAAAACAATGATTTTTTTGAATTTTTGTCTGTTTTTCTGTGCGTTCGCGCTAATCTCAGAAACAACTTAACTGATTTGGGTGCAGCAGTTTTCACTAGTGTATTGTAGTATTTAGCCTAATATTTAGTATTTGTTTTATTTGAATCGGTTAATAAATAAAAAAGTTATGTAACAATTTAAAAAAATCACCTAGGGACGAACCCGAGCGAAGCGACGGTGAGTCGCTAATTTTAATCATATTTACTTAAACATAACTTTACATTTACCTACTTACGAGTAGTGCCGCGGGAAAATATTAGTGTAGTACTCGTAGTCTTCTAATTAATTACTCACCAATTTTTTTTAATTTTAGGTTGATATTTAGGGATTTTGAAAATGGTAAAACTTTTTAGTTAAAAAGTAGTTGCTATATTAATATAATCAATCAATAAGCAACACGTGTGTCCTATGTGTCACATAATATCAGTGATTCCTTGATAAATACACAATTAGGCTTGTTACACACTAAATATAAAAAAATGTTAATATCTATATCTGATTAGAGATTAACTTAATCTTATGTTGTTACGTCAGTGATTAGCGTATTGAACACCAAATAATACCATAAATGTAATGGTGTATATAGGAAGGCTTAAAACGTATTTGAGCTGTATGTTGATCTATTTTATTTATTTATTTATGTACCAGAAACAAAAACATACAAGTTAAAACAGATGCCATGTGTACAAAGGATGACTTATCTCTTTAAGAGATCTCTACCAGAAACCCTCAAGCGTGAGAAAATATAAAAATAATAATGCGGTGCGGTGTAGGTACAAACTACAAACATCAATTATAATATAAATATACATATATACAAACATACATACATACGTACATAGATTACCAATGGATCAAAAATAAAATCTAAGTGTGTTTCTCAATTCAGTGACTATGGGTAGTTATAATTTTAAACAAATATCCTCCCTTGTGCTCTTTACGAACATTCATAAATAGTCCAATACAGTTAAAAAATAAACTTAAAAATAAATATTCCAGCTTTAGAGATAGATTTTTCTTGATTTATTGTCTTAATAATATAAAATGGGTCTCGAATGCATTACATCAATTGAGATGATGATGGAGAGACTAAGGTTTTAGACGTATATATGAAGCATTACATACTTGTTACAGGCAGTGCCTACCCACAAAATAGCAAAATGAATTCAAAAAAAATTAAAAATGGTACCAAAGTACCTTAAAATATTTCTTAATTTTAATTTTAAACATTTTAATATATTTTTTAAAATGTAGTTTTATTTAAAATGTCAAATATTCGCGTAAATCTAAAAAAGTATTACTTGAACTTTATTATTTTCGAATTTTTTATAGTAAAGGAAACAGTAAATATAATAATTTAAGCGAATGGTGTGCATCGAGCTTTCTGTCATATCTCGTGAACGGTTCGCGATATTATTACGAACGTTGTCGGTTGGCAGGTGGTGTGTTGAGCTGTAATATATTAGATATTAATTGGTTACATGTGCCAATTTGGTTACTTCCTCTACTGAGTTAAGCTTTAATTAATCTGCTTAATAAAAATTATTGTACTTGAATTAGATTGGCTTTATTATATTCGAATTTGTCTAATTAGGGTGAGAGGAGGCAATTGAAAAATTATAATCGCGTAACCGGTTGCTTCTGGTACTTCTCTGATACAAGTTTGTGATGTAAAAACAACTTCCGGGTTGTGGTGGGGGCGGAAGCAACCTCTTTTTTTTAATGTTGGGAAATGCATTAACGCATACCACCTATAGACATACAGCAACAATACAAAAAGGGCAAGCAACCTAAATTTTACTTAGTTGAGAGAAAGCTATAGGAGGCTATAGTGTCGTAGAGCCGCAAGGAAAGTAATCCCATAATACAAAAGTAAGACTTTAGTTAGAAAAGTAAGAATATTTTGTATTTCTTATGGTGTTTTTTATAGTAATTCTAGCTTTTTTATCACATCAGGACATTACCTGCATATACATAGCTTAGTGATTAGGGATATAGTACCTAAGGTCAAAGAAATGCCTTTTATATATAAACACTAATATGTAATTTGCTTTGAAGTTGTCATATAATTTAAAAATCTATAGATTCATAAATATCCACATCGAATCTGAGACTTCCAGGTTAACAAATAATACGTGTAAATTTTTATACCATTCAACTTTACCACGTTCTTATGGAAGCAAAATTTAGTTTTTTGGGACATTATTATATAGAATATTAACATTTTGCCCTTCAATTGTGTAATACATAATAAATTATCATAAATTTGCCATAGACCAGAAAACTAATAAAGCACGCAGAAGTGGCATAAATCCATCAAAAACACATCGTATCATTCGTAACATCTGTCAACATCACGAACGTGGTGTTATTAGACTGAAGTCACTTTGTATTACTTATTATTCTGTACACATCTCTGATCTAAGGATAGAATATATTTACTTTTTTGGAGATTTGTTTTTAATAGATTGTGACGTGACGATATTATAGTCGATTATATATTTTTTACATCTAGGGTTGTTAGATGATCTGGAAAACGGTGATAAGTTGCTATGTATCAAAGTTGTAACATTGTACATATTATTATGTATGTACATTTTACAATAAGCATTTCTACTTTCCTTTAGCTTTACTTATTAGCTATTATAATTTTCAAGTTATAGTAGACGAATTAATTTTAAAAATTATTATCGATTTCTCTTTAAAAGTAAAATTGTGATAGTATTTCGGAAATATTCGTATTTAACAAGCTCAAATATCTTCATTTGCTAAATTCAAATGTCAGAGAGGTCAAATAACAATTCGAAACGGTTTACCTATTAATTGGTACTGAAATCTGATTTTCGAGTATTTATCAACTATTCGTGCATTCTAATTATAAGCAGTATAAATTTATGTTTATTAAAATAATTACCTTATAATACCTGATAAGCAACTGACCCTCGCATGTATCCCACGGGAACCGTACACTTTTCCGGGTTAAAAAATAGTCTATGTTTTATTCTGATGTATGAACTATATTATTGTAAAGTTTCATCAAAATCCATTCAGTAGTTTTGGCGTGAGAGAGTAACAAACATACATCCATACATACATTCTTACAGACTTTCGCGTTTATAATATTAGTATAGATGGGATTAATAAAATTAAAATATTTAAATTTAAGTTATAAGACATTGAAATCATTATAGCTATTAAACTCTTCAAACTTTTCACATGGCGAAGCCAATAATCATGCAAGATTTTTTTGTTAGGTATATCTGTTTAACATTCTTACCATCATAATGGCTAAACTGATTTGAATATAACTTTCATTTCAAGAAAAGAAAGAGATTCTGTGGATTAAAGAAGTAAGTAGGAAGGTACGAATAGACTTTTATATAAATACATAATTAATTTTTATTTTATATAAGTACAACAACTATAATATCTAATATAGAGTTATTTCATATTGTTAAATATGATATTTTACAAACAAAATAATGGAACAAGACCTGATTTTTCAAATCAGACAAAACTTCCTAAAAAAACTAACTTTAACTTCATAAAAAAGTAAATAATACGAACATTTTTATAACAAAAAGTTTTTCTCACATATGAGATATTTTCCCGCAGTAAAAAGTATCCTATAGGTATGTTCCATCAAAATCTCTCCAGTGGTTTTCTCGTGATGCGTTCCCAGACAGACAGACAGTCAGACAGACAGACAAAAATTCTAAAAACTATAGATTCTGCCTTTGTATCTATAATAATGACTATTTCAATAAGATTTTCCAAAAAATATTTAATGAACAGATTCGTCTCAGAATTTTATTATATGTAATATTAATGACCTCCCGACTGACTTTGGACACGACAGCCAGTCTCATTCAGACTAGCCATCTGCGCAGGAGATATTATAGTACACAAGCGTACGCGCAGACATAAGTGCACTCTCTACTCCTGTCACTCTCATACTCCAGTGGAACGACACGAGACACGACCGCTGAGAGTTAAGGCACAGGACCGACGGCTTCCTCCCGAGGCACGGGGTTGAAATAACGCCAACTTCCTAACTCCAGGCTGTTATTGAGACTTACTAATCAGAAAGATACAAATTTGGCCCGATCCGGGTCTCAAACCCAGAACCTCTCGATGTGCAGCCGGACTTGCTAGCCACTAAACTACCAAGGCAGTTTTTATATGTATAGATAATTATAATCATTAACAAAATAAGTATTTAATATAATTATGAAAAAACCTATTTTTATAAATTTTATTTGAGAGACTAGCGTTTTCTCACGGTTCTGCCCGCGACCTTTAAATTTGTAGAATTATTCGGTCTCAAGACGCAAAAAGGGGTTTTCAAATGGGACCAGAAGATCAAGATATTAGTAGGTTCGAACCAAACCCTTCAGCTTTATACAGTGTAATACATATAAAGTAATATAACAGATGGATCAAAGATCGTAAGACGTAAGGGCTCGATGACCTCCGATACCTATTTGTACCATTTATTTACAGCTACTTTTAGTGGTTCGACAGTTATTTTACATTTTAAAAAATACAGGCGCAAATACAGGCGAAATAATAAAGGATAGATTTGTGTTTTTTCGGATTCGATTTTACCAAATTCTTTTATAAGTCCAAATAAAAATTTAACATAAGGAAGTTCGATAATTTAATTTTTATCTTTAACTTTCGGTCTTCTTTTTTTTTTTAATGAACTGTAACTGCAAAAATAGTATATAGGTACTTTAAATACTTAGTGCAAAGTTCTTCGGAAATTCGCGATTATAAATTAAATAGAGTCAGAAAAGCAAGGACTGAATACACACATGCCTCAATAAATAAATTATCATTATATCATTGCTAGCAGAACCCGCGACTACGCCCGCGTTCAATCTACAAAAAAATCTCTTTGGCTTTATGTTATAAAACGAATTACCCTCTCTTCGCTAGAAAAATACTTTACGTCCTATTCTCATACCTACCAAATATACAAAAAAATATATTATAATCGGTCGAGCCGTTTCCGACGAGTGCGTCCACAAACACCGTGACACGAGATATTTATATACTAAATTATCACTAAACAGTATACAAATATTAATCGTACTGCCTCGGTGGTGTAGTGGCTAGCATGTATGGCTGACCACCCGGAGGTCCTGGGTTCGAGTCCCGGGTTGGGCCAAGTTTAGTTATTGAGTCTTTCTGTATAGTAAGCCTCAGTAACAGCCCGGAGTTGGGAAGTTGGCGGTGTTTCACCCCCGTGCCTCGGAGAGCACGTAAAGCCGTCGGTCCTGCGCCTTAACTCTCACCGGTCGTGTCGAACAGTCGTCCCACCGGAGTATGAGAGTGATAGGAATAGAAAGTGCACTTGTGTCTGCGCGTACACTTGTGCACTATAATATCTCCTGCGCAGTTGGCTAGTCTCAATGAGATTAGCCGCCGTGGACGGAATCGGTCAGGAGAACATCATCATCATTAATCGTACTAACTATATTATAAGTAAAACTACTTTTTCGGATTATTTCGCGGATTTATTTTGATTTTTGCTTCCCGACGTTTTGAATGCTTTATTGCAATCATGGTCACGGGAGAGACTAAGGTTATAGATGTCTCAAACAGGTACTTGTTACACACAGTGCATACCCACAATTTTACAAAAATGATTTAAAAAATTCAAAAATGACACTAAAGTACCTTACAATATTTGTTGATTTCTATTTCTAAATATTTAAAAAAAAACCAACCAAAACCAAATCCAACCAACAATCAAAATAAATCCGCTAAATAATCCGAAAAGATAGTTTTATTTAAAATGTCAAATATTCGCGTAAATCTAAGAAAGTATTAATCGTACTAACTATAGTAAAATATAGCATGTGATCTCAAGATCCATTGAGCTACATAGTATATGCTCTGCATTACAAAGTAGACACGATCGTTACATCTAATGTTTAATCTATTATCAAACTTTACCCAATCAAGCGAAGCATCGATGCCGTGCTTTATCTCTTGTACTCGTAGATGCAATATCAAAATGGCTTATAAAATTCATAATTTTATTTTCATGATCTAGTTTATATTTACAAAGATGATCTTCTATATGAATAATTAATAGTAAAAAAACACACACAAGCTTTTATTTAAATGCTCTAAAAAGAAGAAATATACTTTAAATTCAATCAAACCCGTCCATTTATTACATTACACAATTTATCTACCTATACCTAGAACTATAAAACTGTAGAGGTCGAATCTCTGTACATAGAAAAAAAATGCTAAAAACCGTGTCGGTTATCGGTCGGTTGTATGTGTATCATAATTCCTCATAAACTTATCTGCACGTCCGAGACAACAGGTATTAACTTAATATATATTTACACCAAGTTAGTTGTCCTGTTAATATGGCAGTGACACCGACCATTACTCATAAGACTTGGGTAGAATGTTATCATCTGTTAACAGGATATTCTAGATAAAACTGTGGGGTTGATTAAAATGGTATACTAGTGATGTTATCTGTCTTTTTAAAGCTTTCAAAAGTTTTTTAAAGCTTTTTTATCGATGTTTTATTAAAATAGCTTTGCTGCCTCAATCGTCTTGTGGATAACATGTACGGTTGCATCTGTTCCTGGATTCGAGTGCCAGAAGCGTCACAAATGCGTTCAGGCCTCGTGTAATTATTAATTTTTATCTGCTAAGAAATTCCCAATAAATTTCGGAGAAGAGCAAGCAAAGCTGTCAGTCCAGCGCTTGATCTCTTACCGGTTGTGTCGAAGTATCATCCCATCGGAGTTTGAGAATAAAGGGAATAGAGAGTAAATTCAATCGTGTTTGCGCGCATTCTTGTACACATATTTTTGCTATTATTTTTATGTTTTTGTTATTATTTATAAGTTTTTGTTAATATAAGAAAGACTATTGAGTTGTAAAAATTTTAAGAAATTTTCTACGGAAGAGCGAGACATCCTGGCACAGGTATATATTTATTTAAAAGGATATATTAAAAACTCTTTTTATTAATAAATCATTTTTCACATATGTATCCCCTGCGCACATCATCATAGCATATCTCAGTAAGATGGATAGACGCCGTCATAAAACATACAAAAAACAACATACACCCCTGTATTGAGACCTCCTTACTCCTCCCTAATTAAAGTCCGTACGGGAAGAATACGGGCACTCTTTACTCATTTAATCCAAAATCTTTCATATTATAACTAACATAAAAATCTCGTAAAACTTGTATTTGTTATGAGGTTGGTGCTTAATTTATGACTACGTAATAATAGTTTAATAACGTTGTAAATATGTCAAAGGAAATATTATAATTAATTGTTATGGAAATTAATTGCAAAAAAATAACTTTTCCTGTACCTAAATATTATATACCTACGTTAAATTATATTATACTAGCTGAACCCGCGACTTCGCTCGCGCTAAAAGCACGAAAAATCTTTAAAAAGGTAGTTTCATACAAACTTTTATCCCCTATTTCACCCTCTTATAGGAAGAATTTCGAAAAATGCTAAAACACGTAGGTATTTATTTGATTTTATTGAAGAACATTAATACCATGTTTCAAGTAATTCTGATCATAAATATTTTTGTAGATTCTATTATAACGTGTTTTCCCGTGTGAATTAGATAATCTCCCGCGATAAAAGTAGCCTATGTCACTGTCCAGCCATCCAACTATCTCCACACGAAAAATCACGCCTATCCGTTACTCCGTTCCGACGTGAAAGAAAGACAAACAAACACAAACACACAAAAAACAAACAAACAAACAAACAAACAAACAAACAAACAAACAAACAAACAAACAAACAAACAAACAAACAAACAAAAAAACAAGCAAACAAACAAACAAACACACTTTCACATTTATAATATTAAGTACGGATATCACACCAATATTATATTAGCGTGTGCGTGTGCGCGTGTGTGTGTGTGTGTGTGTGTATTGTGTATGTATGATTGTTACCACTTTATGCTGTATATTCTTAATGTTGTCGTTCGATTTAAGTGTTACTATCAATAAAAATTGCTTATACTTCAAATTACCACAGATACAAGCATATCTTTAAAAATTAAAATAGTCGTCTATAATCTTGTATATCTACTATGCCATAATTTGCTCATATAGTAGGTACAATATAGTCAGAAGTGAAAAGCTTAAAAAGATTTTTTTAAAGGTGTATTACAGCCAATTGTGATTTTTTAACGAGTAAAGTATATTAATTTCTGAAAGCTTTTATTATTGCACTTTAGAATATGTTACCTATACTAGCGACTCACCCTCGTTTCGCTCGAGTTCGCCTCTAAAGAAACAAAAACAAATCTAACCAACGGGAACCATACATATTTCCATGATAAAAAGTAGCCTATTTGTTATTCTGATGTATGAGCTATTGTAAAGTATTTATTAAAAAGTTTTATTAAAATCCATTCCGTAGTTTTCATCAACATCAACAAACACCCATACATCTATACATCCTTACAAACTATCGCATTTATAATATTAGTAGGATAATATCCAATTCCTATGCGATAAATTAGATTAGTAGAACAAATTATTAAAATTGCTTATTATGGTCTTTATGTCTAATGAAATAAGGTTCAATATAAACATATATAAACCACTGCCATTCGTTGCATTTATAAATCATGTGTAAAAAGCATTGCTTGGGTTTTTCACCCTATTCTCATATGTAGATTAAATATGTCGAAGTCTCGCTGTTCGTATTTTCTGGAAAAATCTATTGTTCAATATATCGGCGATTAAAAATGATCTTAACAGAAGCTTTAGTTTAAAGTACGATATCTGCCTTTCATTGGTTAACACGACAAATATTACAGGTTCAATTATGGTCTCTTACTGGCACATCACATTACGACCCTCAAGAGCGAAAACTATACGTATATATACGAGAGGAGCCGAGGGAAATACATCGTATATTTGTTAATTAATTGATGTAATTTAAAGGCCAAAAATAACTAAATCTAATATTGCTAACTTGGTATAAAAATATCCTTTTCTAATTAATAGTCTATTGCAAAAACTTACCTATTTATAGTTACGAGGGTAATTCGCTTTAAGTGGGAGGAAACTCAACACGGAATATTTAGAATCTCAGGTTGAATTTTAAATGGACTGTACAGAAATGGAGATAAACAGCGCTGACATGATAGATGACTTACCCTAGATGTTTAGGGACGAAATTAATTTAGATTGTGAAATAATGATGCTTATATCTTTGTTTCTTAGGAACAGAGATTTTAGTTAGAGCATTTTTTTTTTATATGTATTCAGCCCTTTTTAATGTCCCACTGCTGGGCACGGGCCTCCCTTCAATACGTGGGGAGATCAGGCCATAGTCCACCACGCTGGCCAAGTGCGGGTTGGCGGACTTCACATGTCTCGAAAACTTGCTAGGTTCTCTCAGACATGTAGGTTTCCTCACGATGTTTTCCTTCACCGTAAGGTAAGTGGTAATCATGTTAGAAATGATTCGCACATGAAAATATCAGAGGTGCGAGACCCGGGATTTGAACCCGCTTCACTCGGTTTCCCAAGCGAGCGTGTTACCACTGGGCTACCACTGCTTTTTTTGTTTTTTTTTTATATATATTTTTTTTATATTATTTTAATTATTATATAGGTAATTTTTACTTCATTAAAATAATATTTTATTCATCTTAATACTTTCTTGTAAATTATTATTATAAAATTATATTAATTATAATAATTGTGGTTAGGCGCTGTCTAAAACCTTAGTCTCTCCCGTGACCATGATTGCTGTAAAGCATTCGAAACGCGGGAACTAAAATCACAATAAATCCGTGAAATAATCCGAAAAGATAGTTTTATTTCAAATGATATTTTATTTCAATTATATGAAAACTAAATTAAAAGAGTAAACAAAAATCAAGTTGACAAAAATATGTTTTTTTTATATATATTTTTTTGCAAATGTTATATACTGCGCAGTAACGAAATAACCGCTAACGCTGTACCAGACTCGCGGGACTGGACTCGCCAATTTACGAAATTATATTTTTTCACAATTTCAACTTGCCAAAGGACCTTCCCAAAATTCGTCACAAGCTCTCGAGCTAATAGTTTTATCTAAAATGTTTATTCATTTCTCAGAAATATTCTTCATCTTCTTTCAAAAATATTTCAAACATAATTAATAATAATAATAATAATAATACTCTTTATTGTACACCAAAGAGAAAAATACGTACAGACAGTAATTAAAAATTAACAAAGATGCACAGTAGGCGGCCTTATCGCTTAAAGCGATCTCTTCCAGGCAACCAACTACCAGGTAAAGGAGAGTGTGAGAGAAATGGTAGGCGGTGTACTTGCTATACGATATAATTATACATACAATATAAATAGATAAACATAATACAATATAAATAAATACACATACAAACGTACATACATACATATATACATACATACTTAAACACACAATACAAATATATAAACGTACAATACACATACATACTCATTTATATACATACGTATCTACAAATATACATAGTTATAGATACAATTAAATATAAAAAAAAAAAAAAAAAAAAAAAAGCACTAAAGGGACAGGTAATATTCTTTTAATAACAGCTTAAATTTATCAAGGCTTTTGGCACTTTTAACTTTTAAAGGAAGTGTGTTCCAGAGCCGGGCAGCTTTTACAGTAAAAGAGTTAGAGTAGAAACGTGAAGAATGTGGAGGAATTTTGAGAACTAGGTTGTGCTCCGAGCGAAGAGAACGGCTATGACAGTTACTTAAAAATTCAAAACGCTCTTTTAAATAAAAAGGAGTTGAAGGGTGAAATAGCACACAGTAAAGAAGATGGAGAATGTGAGTATTCCTGCGGAAACGGATAGGAAGCCACTTGAGTTTTTTACGAAATTCTGAAACGTGGTCATATTTCCGAAGGCCGAAAATAAACCGTATACAAAGATTTTGAAGTCGCTCAAGTTTATTTAAATATTCTTCTTTGATATCAAGATAACAAACGTCAGCATAATCAAGAATCGGTAGTAGAAGAGAATTTGCTAGCGCAATTTTGGTAGGTATGGGCAGAAAATTTTTTAATCTACGAAGAGAAGCAATCGCTCCAAACATCTTCCTGCTCATCTCACTTATCTGCGGTCCCCACGATAAACACTGGTCAATTAAAATACCCAGGTTTTTCACTTTATCAGTAAACATAATTTGGACACCATTAAGAAGTATGGGTGGTATGTGCATATTTTTAACTTTGCATAATAGTCTCTGGCTGCCTAAAATAATTGCTTGAGATTTATCTGGATTTAGATTGAGTCCATATGAATTACCCCATGATGATATGAGTGACAAATCTTTATTTATATTATTAATGGTAATAGGCAAGTTCTCCACAGTAGTCATGGCATAAATTTGCAAATCGTCAGCATACAGGTGGTAGGGAGAAGAAATTTGTTGGGAGATAGAATTAATTAAAATTGAAAAAAGGAGAGGAGACAAGACACCACCTTGTGGAACACCAGCATTAATTATAGACCATTCAGAGCACGAATCTTCAATTCGTATACGCTGCCGGCGATCACACAAATAAGAACGAAACCAGTCAACCACCTCAGGAGATATGTTAAGAGAAGCTAGAATGGCAAGTAAAATGTCGAAATCTACTGTATTAAAAGCATTTGTAAAATCTAATAGTGTCAATACCGTAACCTTTTTATTGTCCATGCTTTCTCTAACGTCATCTGTTATTTTAGTTAGCGCAGTAACCGTGCTATGACTAGGACGAAAACCAGATTGAAAAGAATTTAATAGACTATTTTGATGTAGAAAAATACTTAGTTGACGATGCACGAGGCGTTCGAGGACCTTGGATAGGAAAGGAAGAATTGAAATTGGTCGGTAGTCAGAAAAGGAATAAGGGTTAGGTTTTTTTGGGAGTGGAATAATTTGGCCATCTTTCCAGGACGAAGGAAACTTATGGAGATTTAAGGAGGCATTAAGGATAGATGTTATTATAGGAACAATAAAGTTAATAATAGGAAGAATCATATTGCGACTTATACAATCCGCCCCAACGGCGTTAGATTTGATTGCCATAATATTTCTCTTAACATCACTTTCGGAGATTTGACTAAAACTGAAACAGGGAAAGTCAGGAGTAGGTAGATTTGAAAGGAGATTAAGTGTATTCGATTTATTTGTACTATTTATAATACTAGAAGAAGAGAAATATTGATTTAGCAAATTTAAATCTAAGTTTTTAGGATTAATATTTACTCTAGATTTACCTACTCCTAGAGACTTAAGAAAATGCCAGACTTTTTCTGAGTCATCTTCTTCGACAACCGATTTATAGATATGGCGTCGTTGACTATCCCTACACACCATGTTGCAACGATTCCGAGCCTTGACATATTTTGCCCTATTTTCGTCACTAGGATTTGAAACATATTTTACTTTTGCAACATTCTTTTTGATCTGTAACCTTTTGATTTCTGGTGTAAGCCAGGGAGCTGGAAGATGCTTGACTCGTACAGGCCGAACTGGAGCATGAATGTCATACAGCTGGATCAAAAGAGAATTGAATATAGAAATTTTTTCATCAATTGTAGTTGCTGCGGTAACTACTGACCAATCCACACTTTCAGCGTCTGCGTGCAAGCGTTGTAGGTCAATACCACCAAAATTTCGCTGAAGAAGGATTCTTGATTTTGCTTTCGGGGGTTTCAATTTAAAAGACAAATAGATTAGATCATGGTATGAGAAAGCCGGAGCCGAACACTGACCATGTTTAATATATTAACCTAGTTATATAGTAATAATGTATTAACCTAGTTAAAAAATTACAAACAAGTTTGAAATCTCCTTTCACACTTGAAAGGACACACCAGCAGACAGAGAGATCAAAAGCATGTTGTTATGGATTTTTTTATAAGTTAAAAGTTTTAAATTTATTTATTTTTTCCATTTCATATCATCGATAATTTTAATTGTGGACGGAGCAGTGTGCTTGTAGCTACGAGTACTTTACATTGTAACGAATCAACTGACCTGATCAAGAAGGAAATTCAGAAAATATTTTACATTCTAATAAAAAAAATACAGTTCATATCCTTAATTTACGGAATAGGCTTCTTTTTATTAAGAAATGTCAGACTACTAGCAGAACCCGCGGCTTCGTTCGCGCTAAAACTTGTAGTAAGCTGGTTTCATACAAACTTTCATCCCCAATTTCACCCCCTTATGGGATGAATTTTGAAAAACGCTAAAACAAGTATTTATTTAATTTTATTAAAAAGTATTAATACCATGTTTAAAGTAATTCTGAACATAAATATTTTTTTGGGTTGTATTATAACGTGTTTTCCTGTAGGAATCAGATAATCTCCCACAATAAAAAAACAGCCTATGTCACTCTCCAGCCCTCCGACTATCTCCACACAAAAAATCACGCCAATCACTCAATCCGTTTTGACCAGAAAGAAGGACAAACAAACAAACACACTTTCACATTAATACTTTCTTAGATTTACGCGAATGTTTGACATTATTAAATAAAACTATCTTTTCGGATTATTTCGCGGATTTATTTTGATTTTTGGTTCCCGACGTTTCGAATGCTTTACAGCATCCATGGTCACGGGAGAGACTGAGGTGTTACATGTCTTAAAGATATAGTTGTTACAGACAGCCTACCCACAATTAACATAACAGGCTGTAGGCTGTCTGTAACAACTATATCTTTAAGACATGTAACACCTCAGTCTCTCCCGTGACCATGGATGCTGTAAAGCATTCGAAACGTCGGGAACCAAAAATCAAAATAAATCCGCGAAATAATCCGAAAAGATAGTTTTATTTAATAACACTTTCACATTTATAATATTAGTATGGATATGCATTACGTTTGGCTCAGTTTGTGATGACCCTACTTGGTGTGCCAGCGGTTGCGGATTCAAGTCCGATGGGCATTCATTTGCGTGATAAGCACGAATGTTTGTACTCCAGACATGGATGTTTATATTTATAATATTTATGTATTTAAAGCTATATATGTGTAGTGTATCAACTATCTGGTATCCATAACATAAGCCTCGTAGCTTACCATGGAACTAGACGGTGCTGTGTGTTAATATCCCAACGTGTTTATATTATATAATATAAAAAATATAGATACCAGGCGAAACAAGCCGCGGGAAAACTAGTAGTTAGTAAAACAATATAGTGTAATAATTAGTGTAATTTTTTACGATTTTAGTAGCAAATATGGTTTAAAAAAAAAGAAACTTATTATTAATATTTAATTATTCTTTTATAATTAAAAAAATCCTGGTAAATTGTTAGCCGCCTAACAATTGGCCTTTGTGAGTTCAATTTAACAAATAAATAAAATGAGCAACAAGCAAATAATGATGTAATTTAATAGAGGTTAAAATGTGGTCACCAAATATCCGGGCTTAATTTCTGATAGCAAAACCAAACAATGGCAAAGCGACAAGACATAATAAATGAAGCCATTTTGGTTCTGTTTTATTTTGAGAATATTTGCATTGTAGCGATATGAAGCGAGTTAAAGCAGGGTCTTGCACTTTTAATATTTTCATGTGCGAATCATGATTACCACTTGCCTTACGGTAAAGGTCATCATGTGGAAGACTGTCTAAAAATACCTAACTTGTATCCAAAAAAGATATTAAGTCTGCTATTTTTTTGGGACATTAACACAGTACCATCTAGTTCCATGGTAGGAGGCCTGTGTTATGGATACCAGATAGTTGCTACACTACACATATATAACTTAATGTTTAAATACATACATATTATAAATATAAACACCCATGACTGGAGTACAAACATTCGTCCTTATCACACAAACGAATGCGGGATTAGAACCCGTTACTGCGAACTGAGCCAAACGTGTCGTCTAAATATTTTGCCAGCGTGGTGAGCTATGGCCTGATCCTTCTCGTATTGAAGGTCGGCCCGTGCCCAGCAATGGAACGTTAATGGAGCCGAATTATTTAGTATATAAACAACTGTATATTTTTTAACTTAATATAACCACAGACGACACAATTCAGTCCCAGTACGGTGCCCCGTACAATACTAAGAAATAATTAAAGAGAAGTATATATATAAAAATTAATTTCGTATAACAAAATGTTAAATAAAACTTTAAAATTGTGTACATGGCCAAAACTAAATACGATAAATATAAAAAAAAATATATTTATATTTGATATTTTTTATTTGTGTTTTTAAAAAAAATACTTGCCTAAATAAAAAAGATCAAAAACGAACTAAGAGATTAAAACAAGTTGATGAAGAAACATAGTATCATGCAGTCGTATTTATATAGGTACATATATGTACATACATACACATAACAAGATTCGCTATAAGTATAAAACATATATTTTGCAGAAAAAGTACCACGAGTATGTTACTTCGTGAACTTGTTCTCGTTTTTTTTTAATTTTTTATACGCAGTCAGGCTTTTATACTAGTAAATATTTTTTTAACCAATTTTTTTTAATATAATTTTACATCAATAATAAATCAATACATGTAACGCCATCTATTGATAGTTATTTCAACTGTTTTTTCTTTGTTCATGATAAGATTATTGAGGCAATTAATTTATAATGAAAGAAAGAATTTATAGGTAGAATACTTTTATATAGTACCTACATGTATGAGGATTTTAAGGATGTTACGATCATTGTAATTGGTCCGGTTAACCTAGAGATGCTGTTTAAGCTTCAGAATATGCAGCGCTGGATTTACACTAATGACTCTTGGGACTAGTGCCCAAGGCGGGAAATTTTTAGGGGCGGCAAAATTCGGGGGGCGGAAAAAAAGATTCTTCGCGTTATAAAAAATGCTTTTTTTTTATTTTCCAAAAAATGGAAAATAAAAAAAGAATAACTAGTAGGTACATTTTTCGAAAAATTGTTATTATTTATAAATTATTTTATTACATTTTTCAAAAAATTAATGATTAAAAAAATTAAACTATATCAAAACTTAACCCATTTTATGCAAAATTTCGATAATAGGGCGGCCTTTTTTTACTATGCCTAAGGGCGGCGGTAAGGTTAAGTCCGGCCTAGAGTATATTCGCTCTTCTATAGAGTCATTACTTAGAAACCATAATGCATGACGCATTATGATTTCTAAGTAATTAAAAATTTTAAAAAATCCTATAGAAGAAAATCTTTAAAATGTAGTACGGATATACTAATATTCGTCGTAATATAATGAAATTAAAAATATATATATATAAAAATGTAGAACTCCTAGGTAATACGTTGAAGAAATAGATCTAGACCGCGACCGATGGAGCACATTTACTATCGGCCTTGATTTGACTTCCATATTCATGAAAATATGTAAGCTTCGAAAAGGCCGGATTTGAACCCAGAACGCTCGGTTAGCTTCATACGTAGTACACCGATAGACTGACGAGAGCGTTCTAACTTTTAACGAATTCGCGCATACTTTACAACTTAATTATATGAGTGAAACAAATTATTATATTTATTATGTATGGTATAACGTAAAAAAGATAAGTATAATACTAGTGTAGTATTATGTGATCTGTGTCTATACTAATATTATAGAGAGAAAATAAAAAAAAATGTTTGTAATGGATAAACTAAAAATCCGCTGAACTGATTTAGATGAAATTTTGTATGGGGAATCAATCATTTCTTAATTAAGGGATATAAAACACATCATACCTATCTATAATATACTAGCGACTCACCCTCACTTCGCTCGGGTTCGTCCCTAGCTTGATTACCAATACAAACTTTTATCTCCATTTTCACCCCCTTAAAAGATGATTTCCGGGATAAAAAGTATCCTATCTCCTTCCGAGAATCTCAAACTATCTTCTTACCAAATTTCATCTAAATCGGTTCAGTAGATCCAGAGATTATCCCCTACAACGTCACAAACTCACAATTCACAAACTTTACCTCTTTATTATATTAGTATAGATGTATAAATACTTATACAGGTATAGTCTATCTATTCCATACTAACCGTGTTAAAGAACACATATATACACACATTTTTAAAGAAATAAGTATGAACTTAATCGAATATACTTAAAAGCCATCTCTTATAATTTCATTTACTCGTACTTGGATCATTTAAAGTTCGACTTTTTTCAAAGTATGTGGAACGGACATCTTATGCTTTACACTTGTTTCTATTTCATAGTTTAAAATGAAAGTCAGATATTATGTTTTTAATTCATAAATTTTTCATCATTTGTAAATTATAATTTAATTATAATTTAATTCAAAAGAGTATATTGTGTTTGTTCGTTTGTTTATCCTTCTTTCACGTCGAAACAGAGTGACATAAGCTACTTTTTACCACGGGGAGATTATCTCATTCCCACGGGAAAACACGTTATAATACAACCCAAACAAATTTTTATGATCAGAATTACTTGAAACTTAGTATTAATGCTCTTCAATATAATTAAATAAATACGAAATTTAGCGTTTTTCGAAATTCATCCCTTAAGAGGGTACAATAGGGGATGAAAGTTTGTTTGAAACCTACCTTTTTAGAGTTTCTTTTTATAGTTTTAGCGCTAGCGAAACCGCGGGTTTTGCTAGTTTATATGTATAAATTGAAACCTCAACTGTAAGTTTTATAATATAATATATTGATTTATATGGACTTTCACACATACATATGTCTCCTACCTATCCTTTACAGTCCCTTTAAATGCTATTTAGTTAGTAAAAATATTTTATAACAAAACTTTCATATAAACTTTTCTTATAAATAAGGCTGGCAATTTGTCACTGCTGTTTTTTCATTTGCATATCACGCTTCCGGTCGGGCTAGAGTCCAAAATTAAATAAAACGCGGGTATTTCCCGTGCAATTTGCTAAAAAGTTCTAAAATAATGTTTTAAAACAGCCATCTCTTACTTTTTAAAGTGATAACAAATTCGTATTTATGTCAAATTACATTTACTGCCATAATGTTTATAATTAATTTTATTTATAAATAGTTTGCTTATAAAATACAACTAATACTTTTTTAGATTTACACCAATATTTAACATTTTAAATAAAACTATCTTTCCGAGTTTTTCGTGATTTTAATTACGGGAGTCTCTTCCGTGCTGTAAAGCATTCGAAATTTCGGGAACCAAAAATCAAAATAAATCCGCGAAAAAACCCGGTAAAAACCGTTTTATTTACAGTCAAACAATTAAATATATGCATTACTATGTAAAATCATATAAAAGGTAACAGTACATACATATAGGTCTCGTACTTACCATGAAACTAGATGGTGCTGTGTGTTAATGTCCCAACATATTTATTTACATATTTAAACGTAATAATCACTCTTAATAAAACTCTACAAATGAAAATCTAATAGAAAGCTAGAAACAATTTATGTTGGACAGTAAAAAAACTAGCCAAAAAATGCCAGACTCCCACAAATTATAAAAATATTAATAAAGAAGAATCATTTTTTTTTTATTCCATTATCTATTTTGAGGTCTTATAATTAAAATTAATGATCAAAGATCACGTAAACAAAAATATGTATACTTTTTAAATTTTAATTAATGTTTAACCTAAAATTATATATAGATCGAAATGAGCCAATGATCTTTCGACTAAGTAGTGTTGCTTGATTCCATTAGATGGCGCTGTATATATCAAGATATAAAGGTATTATATTTTAATAATAAAATTATTATTATTAAATAAATTGTGTCATACTTTTAAAATAACAATTAAAATTTTTGCTTATTATAGACAATATACACAGTAATTACGATTTATTAAAGAATATCTTAATAAATTAATAGTTGTATATCTAAAATATCCTATAGATGGCGTTAAATATAAAAATATGTAAGCTTTTTTAACATGTTTTTCCATATTTTTTCTATCGTATTTCTATTAGAGACGCAGAATTAACATAGTAAACCATAGTAACAGAATTAATTACATATTATGTAAATATGTATATGGAGTGTCACATCTGGTTTTAATATGTATTTGTATTTTTTTACTTGTATTTACTGCAGTATTATATATATATATATATTTATATATATATATATATATATATATATATATATATATATATATATATATATATATACCTGTTAAATCTCAGCAATACAGCATTCGAATAATATAGCTGTGACATACGGACAGATGGACATGGCGAAATTATATGAATTTCGTTTTAATCATAAGGCTACAGAACCCTAAAAATTGAATCTGCGATGATGACGACAAAAGATACGTATGTATTTCTAAAATAAGACTTCATATTAGGCAAACGTCAAAATTGCTTCAATTACATGTAAATTAAGCGAAGGTATAGTGAGTATTAAATAATATATAGTATATGAATATCTATTGAAATGAGTCGCATATCTATATTCTATACAGATAAATAAAATTGAAGTGTCTGTTTGTAATATCAAAATAACAGCTTTTTACTAAATGGATATGAAACTATATATACGGTACTTATAAGAAAAAAACAACTTTTATAATTTTTGTCTGTCTGTCTGTCTGTATATCTGTTTGTTCCGATTTTAACGGAACTTTCAATGGAAGATAGCTGATGTTATAAGGAGTAACTTGGCTACTTTTATTATAGAGAAAGAATTAGGGTTCCGTAAAATAAAACCTACCTAGAGACGCTACCGAGCGATGCGAGGGTAAATCACTATATTAGTTAATATTTTAGGAATGCGCTTCAAATATGAACGGTGCAGCGTCGGCATCGGCACGCTCTCTCCCAAGATTTATTACACTCATGTCGATATAGGGTATAAAGAATATCACACTATCTCCTTCCTGAAAATTCAGTTTATAATTAAAATATATTTTTTACATCGCTTGTTCAAAATCAATCTCACTTTGGCTTAAAAATTTATAAATAAATTATTTTTTGCCTGCACTCATAACGCGGTTATCAACTTTAAAAATATTTTCATACTTTTCCTTTTAATGAAGTATTGTTTCAGGGACAATGTTTTTTTTAAAGAACATTTTTTTTTTAGACACGTGTAATAAATAGACTTCTTTGCGTGCTTTGGTGATTCTAAGATTCTATAGCGATTATATTATTTTTGACTTTTTCAGTTCAGAATCTATTAGAAATAACAGAAATAACAAACTCAACAATAATCATTAATACTAATCGCGTGTTGTATTTAAGTACTAGGTAGTTTTGTATTTAAAAATTTCAAATACTTTGATATAAAATTATATTTTCGGATTTTTTCGCAGATTTGTTTTGATTTTTCGGAGAAACTCTCTCCCGTTACCATAATTGATGTAATATAATAAACATTTAAAACGTCGAGAAGCAAAATCAAACTAAATCCGCCTAAAAATCCAAAAAAGATAGTTTTATTGAAAGTGTCACATATTCGCGTAAATCTAAGAAAGTATATCATATAGTTAGTGTATTATTCCATACTTAACTATAAGTTTTGTACTTATTTGCCGGTCATTTCCACATGTTTTTACTTTGCTATTTCCACCAAAATTTAACAATATTAGAGCTTAATTTCACTTACCCTTCACTTTATATTTTTTTTTTTTTGTTTGAATTGTTTAGTGCAATAAAGAGTATTATAATACTTTTTTAGATTTAGGCGAATCTTTTTCGCGGATTTATTTTGAGTTTTGGTTTCTGACGTTTCGAATGCTTTATAGCAATCATGGTCACGGTAGAGATTAAGGTTTTAGATGCATATTAAAATAAAACAAATAATCTTGACTATGTAGAACAGAATATTAATTTATTTAACGCAGTATCATATACCGCCACATATATTTTCGACATAATTTAAAAAAACTTTATAATACTCACCCACGCTTCGCTAGAGTTCGTACCTGTATTGCTTCCCCATACAAACTTCTAACTCCATTTTCACCCCCTTAGGAGATGATTTTCGGGATAAAAACTAAACTATCTTCTATCCAAATTTTATCTTAATCGGTTCAGTCGTTTTGGAGCCTTTTCGATACAAACAAACAAATCTTTTCTTTTTATAATATTAGTATCGATTAAGATAAATAACAAAAAAATTATAAGTAAAATATGTAGTGGCTCACATTTCCAAGTTATAAAGAAAATTTTAAAACAACCCTAAATTACTACAGTTTACTTCCGTTTAAAACCTGAAAATGTAAGATTCGCTCTACCTTTTGTTTGCTGCATTTATTGCGCTATAAATTTCAGACTATATAAGCGTCATTTTTATATTTCATGGACTCTTGGAACATTTAATTAAAACTGATACCATTACAATATAAAGGTAAAATTTAAAAAATATATAAAATATGAAATAGATAAATAGGAAAATTATAAATCTTAACACTGGAAATAATCTCATCAATTAATAAATTATATTATAATTAATTAATATAATATTATAAATACGAAAGTTTGCATGTTTGTTACTAAATCACGCCAGAAGGCTGAACGGATCTGCATGAAATTTGGCACAGAGATAGATTATAGTCTCACACATAGGGCTTTATCCCGGAAGAATGTATGGTTCCCGTGGGATAGATTTGTTTTTTTTCCACTAGGGACGAACCCGAATGAGGGCGAGTTGCTGGTATTTTATATACATTCTTCCTTTTTCAATACAATAGGAATGGAATTTCAAATACCTCTGTTAAATAACTTAGACTATTCAAAGTATAACCTTTAAAAAAAATCTTTTTTACAATAAAATGACACTTAATAATTTGAACATAATATTCTAAATTATATATATATTATACTTGTAATATCTTTAAACATAAAAAATTAAAAATAAAGACTCGATGTAACCGAGTCGTGGGTATTACAAGATTTTGTTTGCTTATAGTTTGAATGCTACGAGTATGTGTTAGGTTTCTTGGAAAAATCATTAAGATTATTTCAAACATTCATCGTACACTTTCGTATCTCGATCTAGGTTTTCTAAAAATCTGTACTTTATACTCTTGTAAAGTAATATTCTGCTCTTTCTTAACGTCCAACTGCTGAACACGGGCCTCCATCAAATACGAGGGGGACCAGGCCATAGGCCACCACGCTGGCCAAGTGTGTGATGGCGGACATCTCATGTCTTTCGAAAACTTGCTAGGTTCTTTTAGATATGCAGGTTTCCTTACGATGTTTCCATTTAGCTAAAAAAACTGGTAATCATGTTGAAAATGAAAATATCAGAGGTTCAACCGAGATATGAACCCACTTCACTTTGTCTCCCAAGCAAGCTTGTTGCCACGGGACTACCACTGTCTTTATACCAAGTACTAAATAAAAATAGAGAGTTTTATTATGAAAAGTGTATTTGTGCAACTGAAACTGACAAGGATGCGTAAAGTATACGTAAAGGTAAATGTTGACACTAACAGGATTCTCTATTACCGTAAAAGCAGTATTTTTTTTATACTATTCAGAATTAGTGCTTGACTACGTTCCACCTGATGGTAAGTGGTAACGCAGGCGTAGATGGTAAGTCGCACTAATTCAGTAGCCACCTATTCACTCTTGCCTTGAAGACACCCATATTATAATCGGATGGAAACACCGACGCCCGCAGGTTGTTCCAATCCTTAGCCGTACGTATAATAAATGTATAGGGCTTTGGGCCTCCTTTTTTATATTTTAAGCTTTAAAATAGCTTAAAATATAAAAAAGTAGGCCCATGCCCAGCAAAGGGAAGTTAAAAAGGGCTAACGATAGCCACGATGACGATGGTACACGACTTAGTATACATACAATATAATAGCCTTAAGTACGTTTTACGATTTAACATAGTTATCGCAGTATGAAAAATTCATTTTATTTTCACTATTGAATACACAAGCGAAGCTCGTGGAATTTCTAGAATTTTTATAGAAACATTCATAACATTTTACCGCGAAGTGGAATATTGCGAAGACTCTCTTTATAACAGGTTCCTTTAGATCATTGTTAGTTTTGATCTAGATTTCCATCCAATATTTAAATACTTTTAATATATGAATTAACTAACAAAATCTCTCAAAGAAAAGACTATAATACGCATATCCACATTGCAATTAATGGAAATTTTAAACTATTTAAAGAATTTTTATACATTTGCACTAGCAACTCATCCTCGTGTCGCTCGGATTCGTTCCTAGGTTGCTTCCCCATACAAACTTTCATTCCTATTTTCGCCCCCTCAAGGGTAAGTTTCCGGGATAAAAACTATCCTATGTTCTTTCTAGGGTCTTAAACTATCTTCTTACCAAATTTCATCTAAATCGGTTCAGTAATTTTGGAGCTTATTTGGTACAAACCAACAAAAATATCTTCCTTCTTTATAATATTAGCATAGATAAGTCATTAAGTAATACGTGTAAGACCCCGTCTTTATTTTTCTATACAAATAAATTATATACAAATATCTATAAATGTGAACAAATATAGGTTGAATAAAAAAATAACCACTACTTATAATAAAACTTTAGCTTTTGCCTGCTGCTTCATTCGTGTTTACTCCCAGAAACTGTAGAGTTGTAGTAAATATATAGTTAATATCTTTCTAAGTAAATGGGTGCATAAACATCAACAACAACATATATATATATATATATATATATATATATATATATATATATATATATATATATATATATATATATATATCAAATATATATAATATATAATAGATATCAAATTCATGTAATGTCAATCCCTTCGAGACTCCTTTCATTTTTAAATTAAATAGTATATGTAACATATAGTAAAATTCTGAGTCGAATCTATACATTAAATATTTTTTGGAAAATCTTATTGAAATTGGCAGTATTATCGATACAGAGGCCGAATCTATAGTTTTCAGAATTTTTGTTTGTCTGTCTGTCTTTAATCATCACGACAAAACTACTGGACAGATTTTGATGAAAGGTGATAGCTGGTTATCCGAGTCAACATATAGGATACTTTTTACTGCGGGAAAATATCTCATCATAAATCATTAATCTCATGCCTGAGAATATAAGAATACAATAAAAAATTTTCAAAAATATGCCACAAATTTACTCGACGTATCACATGTCGTGATTGGTTTGTACAGTATTGTTTGAGTCTTAATTAAAAACTATTTCTATTTGAAACACAATTTCATACAAATCTACACATATAATAAAATTGTACCTAAGCCGAATCTGTACATTAAATATTTTTTGGAATATATTATTGAAATAGACATTATTATCGATACAGAGGCCGAATCTATAGTGTTTAGAATTTTTGTCTGTCTGTATGTCTGTTACCGTATCACAGTAAAACCACTAGAGTGATTTTGATAAAATTTAGTATGGTGATAGCTGGTTTTCCGGGTGCCAAATAATAAACATACATACGTACAGACGTGCAGTAAACACTTTACTTATCCTGCTTCTTACACAGACGTTTCACAAATGTGAAAGTAATTCAATTAGTGCAGCGAAAGTTTAAAATTAATGGCTTAAATTTACTAAAAGTTCGATTTGAGATATAAACAAAGCCATTTCAATTATACCTGAAACTTAAACAAAAAAGTTCCTTGAGAATCTACCGGTTATTGCGGATAGCCCTTGACGTGAGAAGATTTATTAGAAAAACTAGCGGACCGCCCTGACTTTGCCTTGATGTAAAATAATACACATAATAATATGTACATACGTACATACACAAAAACATAATACTCATATTTTAAATACTGGTTTTACTTATTTTTAGACTAATCTATACTAATATTACAAAGAGGCAGAGTTTGTTTGGGTGTTTGTTGGTTTGAACGCGCTAATCTCAGACACTACTGATCCGATTTCAAAAATTCTTTTTGTATTAGATAGTCCGTTTGAGGATGGCTATATTCTATATATTATCCCGGAAAATGTACGGTTCCCGTGGGATAGATTTGTTTTTGTCTAGGGACGAACCCGAAGGCAAAACTCTTCAAAGTTTCATCACATTCGAATGAATAAGATAGAAGAAAATTAATTTCGATGTTAATAATATTTTATGCATATCGTATGTTCGATTTTGCTTCCAGCTGGCTTGTAGGAATCGATCTCTATGCCTTAAAATCTTTAGCCCTATAATTGAACAATTAAACCAAAAGGCAGTTATAATATAGCTACTATAGAAAAAGATAATTTGGTGCAACATTTCGTTCCTTCCAATTTAAATTTTGCGGCCAAACGCCACTTGAGAGATACTTAAGATAGCATAATGTACCAATACAATTTCAATTAGGTTCATCCTTCAGTACCTACTACAGACTTGGAAAATTTCCATACAAATATAATTTTGATAACCAAATTATGTCCTGAGATCAAATTTAATCTGGCTATTGAGATCAAAGCCCTCATAGAGTTGTCGTTCCCTTCACAACTTGAATTGAGTTTTCGAAAAACGTTATCTGTTGTTGACATTTTCAAATATACTTAAACCTAAATGCATACATATAATAATGGGAGTATTAGATTTGTTTGAGCATGAGCACCACAATTCTGGTTAAAACATGGTGAACAACCATAGACTACTTTAATTAAAAAATGAAATGGCGAAGTCAAATCATTTAAAGTCAAATATCTGCCTATTTGATCCTCTTTTAATTTGGTTATCTCAGAAACGGGACTTAGATATACATTAAAACATTCATTGGACTCAATCCTCAGTTCTGTCATGTTTTGGACAATGATCAATTGAGGAGATTAATTTTTTTGACATTTTCCTCTCTTTTTGACTAGGAAAATTTTATCTGAAAAAGATTTAAAAAAAATTATGGCCCAATTGCACATACAATAGAATTCCAAATATTAAGCTTTTATACAGGAACAATTTAAGTATTTAACTACACTATTTATAGTGTAGCCGATGCAAAGCAAATCTAATATATTTCGATAGATAAAATACATATTTACCTATTAGATATTCATATCTTAAAATATTGTCGGCTGGCACCGACTTAGAAAATATCTGATTAGGTATCTATTCTAAATGAAAACTCCCGTTTAGTTATTTTTTACATTTTAGTGCCTGGAAGTCGGTTTTTTTTAAATAGTTTTTATTTTGCCATTTTTAGCGTACATGTAATAAGCACGTAATTTGTAACAAGAAAGTTGTTAATTAACAAAAACGATTAAACAATTTATTTAAAAAAAATAATTAATTGTTGATTCTTTTAAAAAAACCGCTCGACCGATTTCGATAAAATTTATATGGGACCATCTGGGAAGTATATCCTTTGTAACAATAAAAAATTTCAAAATCGGTTCAGGCATCTTTGAGTAAACGGTGAACATACATAAAAAAAAGATTCCGACGAATTGAGAACCTTATCCTTTTTGGAAGTCGGTTAAAAAGAGCAACTTTTGAGTTTCTCATTGGCTATTCTCAAGAACTGTTTTGAATACTAACATGTTATTTGTTAAATTGTAGCATATTATTATTGAATGTTGGTTTTTTTCTGTTATTCTGCTATTTGATCCAATGAGATGTCAACATCAATGACCTTATGAATAACTAAATATGACATCTATGAAAGAATCTAAAAACGAATTCGGCACTTTTTTATAATCGCAAAATAGCACTTTCAAATTATTTTACACAAAAAGCGATTTATTACGGCCCGAAAAGTTTTGGAAATATCTGAGTTTTATTGTTTTGCACATTTCAGCTTTTTGCCCCTTTTGGATCGCGAGAAATAAGGCTTGAATCACTCTATCGTAGCAATTACTCAAAATTATTATTTTTATCGTACTAACATTGTGTACTAGAAACATAATATTGTTTATATTTTGATTTTTGGTTCCCACGTTTCAAATGTGTTTTACCAATTATGATCAAGGGAGGAAATAGTGTGTAGGTGCTTTATGAACGTAACATGTTCGATTCCAGTACAAGACAATGTGATTATTGCCTGCTTCATTTTTTTTTTGGATACTGCCAACTTAAAGAGATCGATATCACATAGCGGTGTAAAGGGTCAATGATATGTCATATTTTTTTATCAGCCTGTAATCTAATATATATAACTCGTGTATGTATGACTATACATTTAAGTAATGTAACATTTTACAAATTATTCAAATATTTAGTTAATGTAAGGTAGTAAAAATTAAGACAACAGTTTTAGAAGATTTCCACATACTTATAATCCAGAGAAATGCAAAAAAAATGATTGATTCACTTTTCTATTGTACATACGGAATTTATATATATTACTAGCGACTCACCCTCGCTCCGCTCGGGTTCGTCCCTGGGGAGGACCACCCTTATCCTTATCACTTAGGGGTATGAAAAATAGATAGTAGCCGATTCTAAGATCTACTGAATACGCATATAAAATTTGGTAAAAAATCGTTAAAGCCGTTTCGGAGGAGTACGGTAACAAACATTGTGACATGGAAATTTTATATATGAGATTATATTTGAAGGCGCTGCTTAAGTTTTTTTTTTTTCACTCACTCCCATGTAAAATGGCGAATAAATAGAACAGGCAATACGTAATAAATACTATTAATCGAAAAAGGCCGACATCAAAATCACCTTAAACCTAATTATTTCACTACGATAGGTAGAAGTTTGCACATTTCTCTATCATTTATTTTCTATTATACCTAAAAAATAGATAGATTTTTATGCAAACTTTTAGCCTTTTGTATTATAGTTTTAACATATTTGTCCCGAGTTTCTCGCAAAATCGATTACATATACAAACAAGAAGCCGCCTGAAAAATTTAAAAATCGATAGTGTAACTCAACCCTTAATGAGACTAAAGTTTTCGTTTTTCGAGCACAGATTATACCTTAGATTAACAGAAAACCAGAAAATTTTAACCTATTTCACACAATTTTTATGTTCTAAAAATATGTTAGCAAGTAAAAGGTCTCCTTGCTTAGCTATTAGCAGTGATACACTCGAACAAAATATTCGTATTATTATATATTAATACACTTATTAAGCAATATTCGTAATATTTTCTGCGCGTGGAGAAGATTTATATAGAAGACATTTGAAAGGGTTTACGCATGTTTTTAACCGACTTCCAATTCCAAAAAGGAGGAGGTTCTCAATTCGTCGGAATCTTTTTTTATGTATGTTCACCGATTACTCGAAGACGCCTGAACCGATTTGGATTTTTTTTTGTTTCAAAGGATATACTTCCCAGGTGGTCCCATATAAATTTTATCAAAATAGGTCGAGCGGTTTTTAAAAAATCAACAATAAATATTTTTTTAAATAAATTGTTTAATCGAATATCTAATTAAAAAACTTTCTTCTTACATATTACCTGCTTATTATGTCTACACTAAAAATGGAAAAATAAAAACTTTTTAACAAAAAATAAAAACCGACTTCCAGGCACTAAAATGTAAAAAATAACAAACGCAGGTTTTCATTTAGAATAGATACCTAATCAGATATTTTCGAAGTCGGTGCCAGCCTACAATATTTTAAGATATGAATATCTAATAGGTAAATATTATGTATTTTACGTATCGAAATATATTAGATGTGCTTTGCATCGGCTGGCACCGCTAAGTTCAAATTTTATTTCCTTAAAATCAATGTAAGGAATGAAAATTAAGTAAATTGAACACATTTTTCATTCTTGATATTTATGCCAAAAACTTTCAAAGTAACCTTTAATAAGTTACTCCATCTGATGACCACAAGGGATTCGTGTCTGAATCTAGTATCTAATAAATAAAGGTTGCGGGTTCAAAATGTTTAATATTACCGCCTGTACTCGCATTATCACAAATTACAATTGCTGCAGTAATAGAGGGTGTGGAGATTGAATACGTCGATGAATATCTCTATTTGAGCCAAATAGTATCTTTCCAGGCAAGACAAAATAAAGAAATTCTAAAGCACACTGATAACGCCCTGAAGAGCTATTGGACCATGAAAGAACTAATGAAGGGTAATCTTCCTTTATCCCTTAAGAGAAAAGTCATGGACGTGTGTATTCTCCCCATTCTCACATATGGTTCCCAAACCTGGTCTCTAACAGGCCAACAAAGATATGCACTCGAGGTTTGCCAAAGAGCAATGGAACGGAGTACACTAGGAATTAATATAACTGACCGTATCAAAATTACCATAATCCGTTCCAGAACTCAAATTACGGATGTCACTCGGAAAGCTGCCATGCTGAAATGGGACTGGGCAGGTCACGTCATCCGAAAGTCAGATGACCTTTGTACCAAACAGACAACTTTTTGGATCCCCCAACACAGCAGACGACAGCGCGGCAGACCAAAACGGAGGTGGCGGGATAAGTTGGACTCCTTCCAAAGAGAATGGCTCATTATGGCGAACAATAGGTAACAGTGGAGAAAGAGTAGGGAGGCCTTTGCCCTGCAGTGGGACACTACAGGTTTATAATAAGAACAATAATGAAATAGTAAAAGTTTTTTAAAAACGATCAAATAAAAATATTGAGAGTTTTTTTGCATAATTTTCTGAATAAAATTTTTTGTTGGTTACCACAATATTAAAAAACGAAATCTTGTAATGGAATTGTTTCGAATAGTCATTACTGGGCTAACACTGCCTATTAGGTTACCTAACAATTTTATATATTTTTTTCTCAAAGTGATCTGTTCTATTCCAGGAATACCGAGTCAATGAAAAATGTATGAAAGTATATTAAAATTAACGTCTAAATCATGTGTCACATGGCCTCATAAGTCCATAGAAAGTGGGCTCACTAAGCCCATGTCGTAAACCACAATGAACGTGTAATTCCCATATAATGTAGGTGACGTTACAAAATTACAAAATATCATATAAATCTTCCGTCCAGAAACAGAAAAAGCTAATAATGTGGACTATAACTCGACTACAACAGTCTAACTGCCACTGAATTTATATTATAGCACAAGTGATAAACTAAGGTGATAAGGGGTGTTTAAAAATATTTTACAAAGCTGTATATAGAAGTTTTTTATTAACATACGCTTTTAGTTACGAGTATTCGATGTAAAAACGGAAAGCTTAAGGATTATTCGCGTGACTGTCAGTCCGTCTGTAAAATAAGTAAAATATTCTATAAACTACTAGCACTTTTCCGCAGCTTTGTACGTATAGTTTGATTATGTTTTACGGTATCTTGAAAAAATATAGAATATGTTACTCTGATGTATGAGCTATATATATCACTGTAAAATTTCCCAAGGTCCGTTCAGTAGTTTTTGCGTGAAAGCGGTATTTATTACATCTATCCTTCCATCCTCACATACAATAAAAGTGCGTATGTGTAATTCACACGTGGTAGAAGTGAAACTTAATATTATGTATTTGTCAGACAATAACAACGGTTACCACTTACTATGGCAACACGGCAATGTGTTTTATATCATTCTCTCGCTGGCTTAATCCATACATATAATAAAATTGTAACTAAGCCGAATCTGTACATTAAATATTTATTTTACTATTATCGATGCAGAGGCCGAATCTATAGATTTTGGAATTTTTGTCTGTCTGTCTTACCGCATCATTGAAAAACCACTAGAGAGATTTTGATGAAATTTGGTATGATGATAGCTGGTTATCTGGGTCAACATATAGGATACTTTTTATAGATAAAATATTAAACAAGTAAATGAGTTTTGATTTCGGATGTGCTTTTTATTCTTCACTTTTGGAGATTACCTAATATGCACAAACAAGACACAGACAAAAAAGTTTTTAGCTTTTTTTATCTCATGTTTTACTTTGGCATAGTATAGTAGTATAGTATTCAGCATTTTTGATCCCACTGCTGGGCACACGCCTCCCTTCAATGCAAGGGGGATCAGGCCATAGTCCATCACGCTGGTCAAGTGCGAGTTGGCGGACTTCACACGTCTTTCGAAAACTTGTTAGGTTATCTCAGACATGCAGGTTTGCTCACGATGTTTATCTTCATAATTTGCAATCATGTATTTTATTTTCATTGTAATCATGTTGAAAATGATTCGTACATAAAAATATTAGAGGTGCGAGACTCGGGATTTGAACCCGCTTCACTCGTTTACCCAAGCAAGCAAAATAATATGAACATAATTTATAAGTATGAAAGTTACATATAGTACATAAATTGGAAAGCTCACGAAAGGCAATCACAAAATTTTTTCAAGCACAAATACCTGCTATTCAGGATTTCACGAATATTATAACGTGAATATAATTTTCTCTAATAATTTAGCAACAAAATACGTAGAAATAATCACACGATTCTACTAATAACGTACTAAGCACATTTATAATTAACATGATACGAGTGTTCACAAATTCAATAGCACTCAACATTCAACATATGTGCCAAATTGTATTGTAATATATTACGAAATTATTCAACAGATATGCCGATATCGAATTACACTAATAATAAATGCGTAATTATGTAATAAATTTATTTTGTATATTGTGTACATATGTTTGTTTGTGTACATACGTTTTCAATGAAACGACTGAACAGATTTCGATGAAGTTAATTAAACTAACACATAGGCTAGAGGAGGTTGGGTCCCCCCTCCTCAACGTGCGTTCACCTTGTCGTGAGGGTGTCGTGCAAAGCCCGGAAACGCACTGGGTAGCGGCCCACCTCGCTGGGTGGTGTGCTATGCGGGTTGCTCCTGGTGAGCTTCTCTGATAGCAGAGTGGATCGTGGGAGCAACACCATGATTGGTTTGGTCTGCTTTAGCAGGCCTGCTGTCGTCATGGTTAAATGTGTAAGCGATTCTGCGACCCCCCATTAAGGCAGCAGAGGTTCTGTTGGGTTTTAGTAGGTATTACTGGCTTATGTACCCAATGAGTCCCATATAACCCGTACGTATCCAGGTGGTATGCCTTCAGGCATTAGGGATGTACCGGTCGTTTAAAAAAACCAACCTTACTATCCGCTCGTAGTTTACAAATTACGGATTTTCTGTATAGCATCTTGCTTTCATTCTGTTTTATGACGGTTGCATGATTTAGGGAAAACTACGCATTTTTCCCAGTCAGCCGGCAAACAATATAAAAGACAGTAGTCCAGCAGTAAATTGTTTTATATAGTATTAAATTCCTCGTAACATTGTTATTAAGTAACTAGCGGCTGTCTGCGGCTTCGCGTGCATTTGAATTTTATTTAGAAATATAAACGTCTTAAGGGGAAGCGTGAAACCCAGTTAGATATTAAGTAGTATCTATCTGGTTACGTGAGTAGACTTCTTTTATATAGAAACATTTATAAAAAAATTAAACAAAGCTATTTTTTTATTATAGTTTACAATACTTTTTTTAAGCACGATCTAAGTTCTCCCATAATAAATCTAATTCTACTATAAAGTCGTAATTTACTAGACTAGGTACTATACAGACGAAATTGTAAACAATGGCATGATTTTAAAATTGACTATATATTATTATAAATTCGAAAGTTTATATATGTGTATGTATGTTTGTTACCTTTTTTCATTTTTTTTTAATGTTTAGTATACAAATAGTCCTGAGTAACACAAAGGATACTGTTTGACACCTATCGGCGGGCGAATCGATGGTACGTTGCTTAACTGCCTCGGTGGTGTAGTGGCTAGCATGTACGGCTGCACACCCGGAGGTCCTGAGTCCGAGTCCCGGGTCGGGCCAAGTTTAGTTATTGAGTCTTCCTGTATAGTAAGTTTCAGTAACAGCCCGGAGTTGGGAAGTTGGCGGTGTTTCACCCCCGTGCCTCGGAGAGCACGTAAAGCCGTCGGTCCTGCGCCTTAACTTTCACCGGTCGTGTCGAGTGGTCGTCCCACCGGAGTATGAGAGTGATAGAAATAGAGAGTGCACTTGTGTCTGCGCGTACACTTGAGCACTATAATATCTCCTGCGCAGTTGGCTAATCTCATTGAGATTGGCCGCCGTGGCCGGAATTGGCTAGGAGAACATCATCACGTTGCTATACTCGACAAAATTAATTAGGGTTCCGTACCCGAAGGATGCCAAAGGAACCCTATTACTAAGCCTCCGCTATCCGTCCGTCAGAGGACTGTATCTCATGAACCGTAATAGGTAGAGAGTTGAAATTTTTACAGAAAATGTATTTCTATTGCCGCTATAATAATAAATAATAAAATTAAAAAAACAAATATACAAGAAACATTTTTTTAACGTTCGTAAACGATCATCGAAGTAAGTATACTACATACATAGAGTAAAAGTCATATTAATAAAAAGTACATGTACAGTAGAACGAATCCCTCCGTGTGCCGAATTCGACTCGCACTTGACCGATTTTATTTTATATTCTTTATCCATAACCATTATCATTATTAATTCAATCACAAAACATAAATTAAATTATAAACCTTCACATTTCTTTAAATAAAAGAATTTAATTAAAAAAGTTAGAACCTGTCGTCGGTAAAACCCCTGTTATAATTACAGCGGAACGACATTATGGACTAACGTTGAGAGCGGCTTGTTAGAGCTGATATGGGTATAGATTTTATAAAGACCACGACAAGGGTCGAGAAGGATGAGTGATAGCGTTAATTCCATATGGTGTTGCCAGATCATAATATTAACCAAGATGAATATATCTACTTAGCGAAAATGTAGATAAGAAGGTTTTATACGTCGAATATCGGCTAAAATGACCCGACTCCATAATATTTAACCACAAATAAACATTCTTAGATTTACAAGAAAATTTGACATTTTAAATAAAACTTTTTCTTCTTCTAACAAGACTCAGTTTTTAAGTATTAGTTAGTCTATTTATTATTATAAGTTAGTCTTACAGTAAAGTATATAAAAATTCGAGAACAAGATCAAAATAAAACCGCGATAAAATTCGAAAAAACTAATTTATATTTAAAATTACAGACGAGCTCTCTATCACTTCATCTCATAGATCGATATCTCTGAAGCACGAAGTTATAATGTCTTCCTTCCCTAAAATGATAGATAACATGCTTGTATCACACCTTGTCTTGTTGCAAGAGATATGAAAGTTAGGGTCGATCCACACTATAGTACTGATCCCAGTCCGTTCTCGGTCCGATATTGGTCTGGTAAAATATTTTTATGCAAGAAACGTTGCTGAAGTGTGATTCGACCGGAACTCGATTTTTAATTACTTATTTTTTACTTCATTTTTGAAGTGAAACTTCTTAAAAATCGTTATGATCTGAAAACGGAAATGCGACACTAAAAATAGACAAACATATACCTAAATATGTATATAGAATTAAGCCAGCGAGAGAATAAGATAGTATATATTGCGGTGTTGTCATGGTAATCATGGTATTATCTGATAAATATATAATATTAAGTTACACTTCTACCACGTGTGAATTGCATTGACACGCACTTTTTATTTGTATAAATATACTTTACCAGACCGATATTGGACCGAGAACGAATCGTGATTGGCACTATAGTGTGGACAAACCTTAATGTGACCATCAACTAGGCAACATGCATGTTGCGACTTAAAGTTTACGTAAACTGTAAATACTAAGAATATTTACTACCATCTTTATTTTAATTTTAGTCACTCTTTGATTTCTTTAATTCGAAACGATTTGGATTGGAACATATTTTCTTCTTTTAAATAATTACTAGCGAGTCGTAGTCCCTAGCTTGCTTCCCAATACAAACTATCATCCCCATTTTCACCCCCTTAAGGGATGATTTCCGGGATAAAAAGTATTCTATATCCTTCCCAGGGTCTCAAACTATCTTCTTACCAAATTTCATCTACATCGGTTTAGTAGATCCAGCGATTACCTCCTACAACATCACAAACTCACAAACTTTACCTCTTTATAATATTAGTATAGATCATCAATTGCATCGTATATTGAACCATCAAATTATTTTGTCTAGTAGCTTAAACAGCTGCAGATCATAAAGTTCAAGATTTCGTTCAAAAGCTCATTATTATTTACATGTCCTCGAGTATCCTATACAGAGCACTAGACTCTTCAATAAAAAACTAATTTTTGTTTCGTATTTTAAAGTTAAATTTTGTTTGTAAAGTGAGCTTTTTCGATAGCAAATCACAGAGTGCATTTCAAAAGAGCCGTTTCATATTTTGAATTCACTGTCATACAAAACAGATAGAAAGTCAGTTATGCATTTTCCAATATTCGAGTTCATTTCACTTTTTGTAACAGATACAGCAAAATTATCAGCATTATACAGCATGTCTTTTAAGGTATCGGCAAAGACTAAAATTGATTAGATTTTAATTTTTACCAAATCTGGAGTTTATAATTGATAAATAATAAAATATTTTACAAAAAAATCTTGACTACGTTTATTTTATTTTATTTTATTTTTATTTATTTATTTATTTATTTCAGGCAATATTTACATAGGGATCTTAAATATAAACAGAGGCCCATAGCATATATACCTTAAAACTAACGTATATATTAATTATAAAAAACTTAAAAACTATTTAACACGTAGTGCAGACGTGTAAGCTGTGTCGGCGGGCAAACGACCTCGGAACTTCCGAAACACAACGCCCTGCGGCCAGAAGTCCTCCTTCATGAAGGTTGGTAGATGATGAGTCGGCACTCTCACCACAAACGAATTGAAACTCGTTTTGTAGCGAGGTACCAGCCGTTCAACCCTCAATTAGAAGTTGGACCTCTTCAGGACGTAGTTTACGACATCCTCGACCTTCGTAGACCAGTGCACTCGGGACACATACAGCGGCGTCGATTAAAGCGAACTAAAAAACACATACACAACATAGTATTATTCAGTTTGCTTTTTTAAAAAACTGTATTTTAATACCTCATTCGATTGATTCTGAGTCAGATTTCTGACTATGAGACACATATTAGCCAAGTATGGTCCACCATTTTGATTTGTAATGATATCTATAAATAACAGTCGTATTATCAAGACGAATCTAACGAGATATAAATCTTCAAAATCTGTTAAGCCGTTATTTAATAATTACGAAGGAACATAGGATCGGACATACATACATACATACATACATACATACATACATACATACATACATACATACATACATACATACATACATACATACATACATACATACATACATACATACATACATACATACATACATACATACATACATACTTACATACATACATACATACATACATACATACATACATAAGCCTCCTTTGGGCGTCGCTGCAGTCACGTAATAAATAAGCAATAGCAAGTACTAATAAGGCAGTTAATATAATATTTAACAGTGCCAGTAAATAGAAGACCTTTTCAAACAGTTTCTAAGCATGTATGTACATAATATTTAGTTCCTGATGCTCAATAAGCTCTTTATAATGAGACGATACAAACCGCAGAGGGGAATATTACGCTTCGTTAAAATAAACTCAATCGTTCTATATTCCATTTCTTTATTAAACTAGTTGAAACCGTGACTTTGTCTACAATATACAAAAAATGCTCAAATTTTTTGATTGTCCCATGTTTACTTGATTCCAATATATAAAGTTGAAAATGATTTGTCATCGACAATTAGCTAACTTAGTTATATTTTAACGTTTAATATAGATTCTCAGAGATGAGATATTAATATATTGCATCGTATATTTTTTATAGTATTATTTTAGATAGTTTTGTTAACCGACTTCCAAAATGAGGAGGTTCTCAATTCGTCGGAATCTTTTTTTTATGTATGTTCACCGATTACTCGAAGACGCCTGAACCGATTTGGAAAATTTTTGTTTTGATTGAAAGGGTGTGCTTCCCAGGTGGTCCCATATAAATTTTTATCGAAATAGATCGAGCGGTTTTTAAAAAAATCAACTATAAATATT
This sequence comes from Brenthis daphne, assembly GCA_947093115.1. Lineage (NCBI taxonomy): Eukaryota > Metazoa > Arthropoda > Insecta > Lepidoptera > Nymphalidae > Brenthis > Brenthis daphne. The sequence continues at coordinate 1,648,740 of OX352476.1, forward strand.
TTTTTAAACAAATTGCTTAATCGAATTTGTTTTTACAAACTTTCTTCCTACAAATTACCTGCTTATTACGTTTACACTAAAAATATAAAAATAAAAACTAAAAAAAACCTACTTCCAGGCACTTAAATATAAAAAATAACTAAACGGGGGTTTTCATTTAGAATAGATACCTAATCAGATATTTTCGAAGTCGGTGCCAGCGGACAATATCTAAAGATATGAATATCTAGTAGGTATATATGTATTTTACGTATCAAAATATATTAGATTTCCTATGCGTCGGCTGGCACCGACTTCGAAAATATCTGATTAGTTATCTATTCTAAATGAAAACCCCCGTTTACTTATTTTTTACATTTTAGTGCCTGGAAGTCGGTTTTATTTATTTTTTTAAGTTTTTATTATTCCTTCGATGCCACACATTTTTGGTGTCATCGTGAGAATATACCTACATATATTTTTCATGTTTAAGCCTGAAGAAATGTCAAGTAGTATGTACTGTATTTACCGCCATTCCTTTGTGTAGAAGTTGCGGTGGGCGCCTAACATCAGAGTTGCCACATGAAAAAACCCGTAAGTATTATTGCTATCAACAACACTTACGAAATCCTTAAAAGATGAAAAAGATTATTATGTTACATCTTCCCACATTAAATAAGTAACATAATTTCTATTTGAACTTGAAGATAGCCCTACAGTGCCGGATTTAACCTTAACGCCAAGGCATAGTAAAAAATGCCGCCCTATAATCGAAATTTTGAATAAAATAGGTAAAGTTTCGATAAAGTTTCATTTCTTTTTAATATTTTTTTTTTGAAAAATCCAATAAAGTAAATTATAAATAATTTCAATTTTTGGAAAAACGTACTAATAATTTTTGTTTATAACTTATTTTTGGAAAATAAAATTTTCAATAACGCGAAGAAAAATTTTTTCCCACCCTCCAAATTTTGCCGACCCTAAAATTTGCCGCCCTGGGCACTAGCCCCGTAGTGTAAATCCAGCGCTGACCATATAAAAACCCCTTCGATCCTCAAAATCAATAATTATTGATATCTTATACATACTGTATCTATCTATGTACATTGTCTTATGACTGTAACCACTACATATTATGTATCTCTGTAGAATTGTTATTTTCATGACTAAAATAAAAATTCCAATAGTCTCTGAACAAAATAACTGTGACACGGACAGATGTAACTGTAAAATTATATATATTTTTGTCTTAGGCTACGGAACCCTAAAAATGGCCTAAATAAAAATATTTCCAAGCTCTGAGCACATCTTACATTTTGATGGGATAACCAAAAAAAGCCCTTTGCTCAAAGTAATAAATAAACACAAGCAAAGTAGTTATCCTGGATTTACTGTTCGCGTACATTAAAGGCGGATACTAAATACCCCGCTAAAACACAGTATCACCGCAGGATGCTCTAACAATAGGGATAAGCTGAAAAGTGTGCGAACACGGCCATAAGGGCAGCTTTCCTTTCAAAACCTTACTACAAAAACTTTAAAGCTACATTTTAGCGTTACGTCAACGTACAGTTAGCTTTCCCTATCGAATTAAAGGATGTAGATTCAATGCTGTACATGAAATGATTTTATGAACTATTCAAAGTTTGTTTTTTTAATAGTTTTTTTAGATTTACGCTTCTATCTATACATATAATAAAATTCTAATTGAGTCGAATCTGCGTGGCAAATATTTTTTGGAAAATCTTATTGAAATTGTCATTATGAATTATCGATACAGAGGCCGAATCTATAGTTTTAAGAATTTTTGTCTGTCTGTCTGTCTGGGAGCGCACCACGAAAAATTCACAGTACAGATTTTGATGAAATTTGGTATGATGATAGCTGGTTATCCGGGTCTATATATAGGATACTTTTTACTGCAGGGAAATATCTCATCCCTGAGAAATCTATGCTAAACGTTAAAACGTAACTAAATACGAACCCGAGCGGAGCGAGTGTGAATCGCTAGTAAATTATAATTAAATCTTATGCTATGTATATGGGTAGTTAACTTTATGAAACCCTAAAGGCCCAAACAAATAAATGCTTAAATTGCTTAACTTTGTGATATACTAATGATGCCTTTGGTTTGTCAGTCAGTTGCGAGAAAACATGTTAACGCCAGGAATGAACCTTCGTAACTCATAATATGCTCATTTAAGTGATTTAAAAATTTTCCTATCTAAGTAATCTGTACTAATATTAGAAAGATTTGACGACACGTTATCTCAGATTGTAGTGACGCTACTTGCTGTGCCAGCGGTCGCGGGTTCGAGTCCCGCTGGAAGCATTCATTTGTGTGATGAGCATGAATGTGTGTACTCCAGTCATGGGTGTTTATATCTATAATATGTATGTATTTAAAGTTACATATGTGTAGTGTATCAACTATCTGGTATCCATAACACAAGCTTACCATGGAACTAGATGGTGCTAATGTTAATGTCCCAACATATTTTATTTATTTAAAGAGGCAGAGTTTGTTTGTTTGTTTCCTTGTTTCTTTGAACGTGCTAATCTCTTGAACTACTAATCCGATTTGAAAAATTCTTTTTGCATTAGATAGCCTGTTTATTGAGGAAGGTTATAGGCTATATATCATATAATATTATATAGTCTATCTATTCTATACTAACAATTAAAACGTACCTAGGGACGATCCCGAGTAACTAATATAAGTAATCATTAGCGACTTCCCCTCGCTTTGATCGGTAACGTCCCTAGGTCCTCCAGGTTATAGCCTATCTATGTACTAAATTTTATCGAAATCAGTCCATCCGTTTCAGCGTGCAAGAGTGACAAACATTCACAGATACATACAAACTTTTGTATTTTTAACAGTATTACGAATACAGGACGAATTTTAATGCTATTTTAACAAAAACAGAAAATTCTTACTCGAATACTTAATAACTGAATATCACATCAAATATGAGATCATATATATCTATACAGATTAATAAAACTGATGTGTCTGTTTGTAATATTAAAATAACAGGTTTTTAATAAATGCATATGAAATTATATATAGTAATTATAAGAAAAACACAACTTTTAACATTTTTGTCTGTTGTGTGTCTGTATGTTTGTTCCGGTTAATCTTCGAAACGGCTGGACTGATTTTCACCGGACTTTCAATGGCAGATAGCTGATATTATAAGGAGTAACTTAGGGATGATCTTTTATTTTAGAAAAAGAATTAACGTTTCGCTAAAAAATATAAAACCCACCTAATAACGCACCCGAGCGAAGCGAGGGTATGTCACTAGTTTATAATGATTTTTTATAATATTTTAGTAATATAAATAACTTTGACACGCCAACCCCAATGGAGTCTACATCAAAATAATAATATTAATAACTTGTAACATTTAAAGAACAAAATAAACTCATCGGTCTCCAAATCCTTTATATTTGTTTCCCCGCAAGGAATATTATGTCAAAACATGTTGCGAAGCTATTAAAACTTTCGAAGAGCAATCGCGTGTATAGTTGGACAGATTTTATGCTGGGTTATTGAATATTATTGAGGATTCCAATACTAAAGTGGCCTTATAAAGTCTATTTTATAAAGAAAAACCTGCAAATTGTAGGTTTCTAAGAATTCATTATTATCAGATATGCCATACTTAGATCATGATCGATGTTAGTTAATTTAAGTGTTTTTTTTTTTTAATTTGGAGTATGTTATGAGTTTAAGCAGTGGTAGCCCGCTGGCAGCGAGCTCGCTTATAAAATCAAGCGATGCGGGTTCTTTCTGATATGTTCAATGTTCATGTGCAACTTATTTTCAATATGATTACCCTCAGTTGCCTTATTTACTTACCTAACGGTGAACAAACATCGTGAGGAAATAAATAAAATGTGTGAAAAATAAATTGTTTTGTACCTATATACTTTTGATTTTATGTTTATTAGATAACTTCGAGTATAATATATGTATACATACTCGTATATAAAAATATCAATATCAATACTAATATTATAAATGTGAAAGTGTGTTTGTTTGTTTGTTTCTTTGTCTGTCTTTCTTTCACGTCGAAACGGAGTGATGCATTGGCGTGATTTTTCTGTGGAGATAGTTGGAGAGACTTTTTACCGCGGGAGATTATCTAATTCCCACGGGAAAACACGTTATAACACAATCCAAAAAAAATATTTATGATCAGAATTACTTGAAACATGGTATTAAATGCTCTATAATAAAATTAAATAAATATGTATTTTAGCATTTTTCAAAATTCTTTCTATAAGGGGGTAAAATATGGGATGAAAGCTGTTATGAAGTTACCTTTTTTTGAGTTTTTTTGTAGTTTTAGCGCGAGCGAAGCCGCGGGTTCTGCTAGTTATTTCATGATTTTGAGTTGAGTTTTTGAAGTCGTTTTTAATAATTTATTTTAAATCAGTAGTTTATGTATATATTAAGTGGTTCCATATAAATTAGATAACATTTAACTTATAAAAGTAGAAGAATTACTATTACAAAAACAGAAATTTATTTTGAATAGCGAAAATCGGTTCACAAACAGAAGAAAAAGGTATTGAACTGCTATGTCTTCCTCTCTTGTATATAGAGACAGAACTTATAATGAAAACTACCAATAACAATTTGATGAACATAAAAGAAAAGGTCGCGAGTTACAATGAACAATATTGTAGTTTTAATGGCATGTGATATACGGCTTCATTGAACATACTTTGATTTATTTCTATTTATTATATCTTCTAATTTTTCGTATATATTCTTAATATTACTGTTCCCATTGGTTCTTACCACGACTTCGCTCACAACAAGCAGGTTGGGTTTCCAGAATAGCTTATAACCGATCTCAGAATGCAATCTATGTCTTTGCGTTTTATCGAAATCTGTTCAGCGGTTTAAGCGTGAAAAGGTAACAGACACAGTTACTTTCACATTTATAATATTAGTGAAAATTTTGTGTCAAATTTAGTCAGTTTGAGTTTAGTCTATTTTTCTTTGAATTATTTTAAAGTTTACATTTTATGCTAACAGGTCCACGAAGTAAACTGAGGCCCGTGTTACATATGTAAATACAAAAACCAGCCACTCGTACGCAAACACTCAGGAAAATTTAAATAAAACAATATGAGTACAGAAGCTAAGCTGAAGCAAGCGTTATTTAAACAACCTGTTTTTCTATCAAAATTATTTATTGCGTTATTTTTTACAGCAATTAGATATATGAATAGTTGTAAAAGTAAAATATATTTTTTTAATAAAAAAAAATCTTTTTTTATTTATTTAAATTAATTTATTTATAACTTACCATAAATATTAATTTAAATTAAAAAGTTAAAACTTGTTAACAAAAGATAACTTATCGTTTTACATCGTATTGAGTCATATTTTTTCGAAAAAAATCAGATAAAAATCATCCGTAAGCTCAGCGTTCTACTCCAAAGGTCTGTCTGTATCTAAATTGAAGCGTTAAATTTTATGTGACTTGAAAACTTGTTATAGTGACGCGGTGATTTTGTGGAAACAAAATATTTGTTTAGTAGCTTTTTTCTATTTTCGCACAAAAAGTTCTTTAAAAGCTCATAACATTACTCTTTACGTTATATTTGTAAAAGTTTTTGTACATATGTGGTAAGACTGTGTTTAGAACTGTATTTTATAATATCTAAGTTACTAAGCTTACTTACTTACTTGGAGTTTAGGAACCAAAATAAAATTGAAATGACTAATTCAATCGTTTTCTAATAGTACGAGTACAAATCATAAAATGTAAGTCCTATATATTTTTTAAGTTTTCTATTCTTCAAAATCTTGTCTAAGCTCCCAGTATATGAATCCGTACTAAATAATATAAATGTGAACCCAACTCTGTCCATTTTTTCATGCGTAAACCGCTAAACAAATGGGCATAAGGTATCTTTGATCCCTACTTCAGTAACATGAGCGAAGCCGCGGAAAGTTTATTTTTACAGTTTTATAATCAAAAGGATGTTTTTACAACTTTCCGCAATTCCAGTTGAAAATATATCCAGAAAGTCTAATTTTTCTTCATATTCAAATACAGTACATGAAATATGAAAGTAGTTTATGTATAAAGTAGCGTATATATTCGTGCTGTATAAATAGTAAGCTAAAATATATTAAAATAACATTGTAAAAAAAAGTTAAGTTTATTCTGTAATAAAATCAATAGAGATAAAAAAATTATGACAGGATTTTGAGAAAGGAAAAAGGTGTCATAAACTTGTCATGTAGGTAGATATAAAACAAATAAATGGGTAGATACAATACAAGCCAACGCCTATTTGTTTTACCAATAAATCATTCAGCGATAGTCCGTCTTTCATTTCATACATTACAATTGGCGCAGTCGGTTTCCTAAAAATAAGTTTAGTTTTTTTTTCATCATACTATGCCTTTTGGAAAAATAGAAACTTTTGAAGTAGGTTCCCATAACTGGGATGCCTATTGTAGAAGAATAAAGCAGTTTATAACATTAAATGACATTAGTGAACATTTGCACGTGGCCACGCTAGTCACACACGTTGGCGTGTCTTGCTACGAGTTAATGTGTGATTTATGCTCCCCGGATTTACCTGAAGATAAAACATTTGATGAGCTCGTGGATATCGTTAAAAATCATCTGGAGCCGCAGAGGTCGGAGATTGCTGAACGCCATATATTTCGGCAGCGGAAACAACTTCAAGGCGAGACTGTGAGTGATTACTTACAAAGTTTAAAGCATCTGGCGAAAACATGTAATTTTCGCGATACTCTAGAAATCAATATAAGGGATCAATTCGTCTCTGGACTTATTAATGAAGATATGAGGTCAAGGTTGTTTGCCGAGCGAGATATCGATTATAAACGTGCTATTGAACTCGCATTAGCATTAGAAGCGGCGGACAGGCACGCAGCAGAGGCGGCGTCCGGTGCTAGCAATGGAGTTGCGGAAGGGTTACATAACGTAAGGATGAAGCGTATCGTCGGCGTGACGGCGAGCCGGGACGCAGCGGGCGGCGCGAGCGGCGCTGCAGCGAGCGACGGCGGCGGCGCGCGGCGTGCGTGTTCGCGCTGCGGACGCGCGGGGCACGGGCCAGCGCGGTGTCGATTTAAGCAGTACACGTGTGATAATTGTGGACAAAAAGGTCATCTTAAAGTTGTGTGTCAAAATTACAAAAGTGTTAGCGACAGTGAGTACCAGAAACATCATAAAGGTCAGTTCTTTTTAGATGATTCAAGTGACAGTGATTTAAATTTTTATAATTTATCATGTAATCGTGATGATAAACCATATTATATCAATTTAACTATTGAAAACATTTTATTAAAGTTTGAAATCGATACCGGTAGTAAAATATCTGTTATTTCTAAACAATGTTATGATAATTATTTTGCAAATATTTGTTTACAACACAAGCATCTACGATTAAAATCTTATACGGGAAATATTATTGAACCTCTGGGTTACATATTAGTTAATGTAAAATACAATAATTGTTTGTTTAAGTTACAATTATTTGTTATTAAAAATGGTGGCCCGCCATTGTTAGGTCGTACTTGGATCAGATGTTTACAACTTAATATTACAAACTGTTTCAGTATATGTGATAACGATGAAAACATTGATAATTCTATAGAATTACTGCGTAAGGAATTTCCTGAAGTTTTTGCTGATGGGCTTGGGACTTTTAAAACACAAATGCAATTGCATCTCGCCGATAAAACACCCATATTTGTTAAGGCGCGGCCGTTGCCTCTGGCCTTAAGGGCACCGGTCGAACGCGAACTTGAGCGATTGCAACGCGAAGATGTCATTTATAAAGTAGATAGTTCCGAATACGGTACACCTATTGTTCCCATAATTAAAAAAAATGGTTCTATACGAATATGTGGAGATTACAAAATAACGATTAATCCGCGTTTAAAAGATTTTCATTATCCTCTTCCCCGAATCGAAGATATTTTTGCTACACTCGCGGGGGGTGAGCAATTTTCTAAACTTGATTTGTCCCATGCCTATCAGCAGGTTCTTCTTACAGAGGATTCTAGACCCATGACTGCAATAACCACGCATATAGGTACTTTTGTATATAAGCGGGTTCCATTTGGGATTAAATGTATACCTGAGAATTTTGAAAAACTGATTGAGGAAACTTTGAATGGTTTACCTTGTACTGTTGCATTCCAAGACGATATATGTGTCACTGGGAAAGACAAACAAACCCATTTCGAAAACTTACGTGCTGTGTTATCTAGGTTAAAGGAGGCAGGTTTGCGTGTAAATTGGTCAAAATGTGAATTTTTTAAAAATAGTGTAACTTATCTTGGATATAGAATTGATAAGCTGGGCTTGCATACAGATACGGAAAAAGTTAAAGCTATTGTCGCGGCGCCATCACCGAATGATTTTACGCAATTAAAAAGTTTTTTAGGCCTTGTAAATTTTTATAGTAAATTTTGTGTTAACATGAGTAGTGTTCTTAGACCTTTGTATAACTTGCTAAAAAAAAAATGTAAAATGGTACTGGAGTTCGGAGTGTGAATGCGCTTTCAACAAAATTAAAAAAATATTAATTAGTTCCCCGGTATTAGCTCATTATGACGCGAACTTGCCCTTGCTCTTATCAGTCGACAGCAGTGCGTACGGTTTAGGTGCAGTGCTATCTCACCGCTATCCCGACGGCACGGAGCGACCGGTCAGTTGCGCTTCTCGCACGCTTAATGACGCCGAGCGAAATTATTCGCAAATCGACAAAGAAGCACTGGCAATAGTTTTCGGTGTTACAAAACACCACCAATATTTATTTGGTAGACACTTCATTCTGAGAAGCGATCATCGAGCTTTAAGCTATATTTTTGGGAAAAATAAGGGTATTCCACAAACGGCGGCTAGTCGTTTGCAAAGATATGCTTTACGTTTAGCAGCTTATACTTTTGACATAGAATTTATACCTTCTACGAAAAATTGCTTTGCTGATGCATTATCTCGCTTACCATTACACATACATAAGACTAAGAATAAAGTGCAAAAGAATGAAAATAATAGTTATTTATTTTTTATTCAAGATAAATTGCCTGTAACATTTCATGAAGTAAAAAATGAAACTAGTAAAGATTTAATTCTTAATAAGATAGTTAGTTTTGTTAAATTCGGTTGGCCTAAGGAGTTAAATAATAACATTTATAAGCCATTTTATATAAGACGAGATAATTTATTTTTGGAACAAGGTTGTTTAGTTTGGGGTTATCGTATTGTTATACCTAGCAAATTACAAGCTTTTGTTTTAGACGAGTTACATGCGGGGCACATAGGTGTTGTTAAAATGAAACAACTGGCGCGCAACTATGTCTGGTGGAGCGGTATTGACTCGGATATCGAACGTGTGTGCCGCGAGTGTAAGCCATGTTGCGCGCAACGCGCTCAGCCCCCGCCAGCACCACTTCACACATGGGAATGGCCTACTGAACCTTGGATTCGATTAAATATAGACTTTTTAGGTCCGTTCCGGAATAGGTATTATTTAGTACTATTAGATGCTCATTCTAAGTGGTTGGAAGTAGATTGTGTAGTCAACACATCTGCTCCTATTGTTATCGCAAGTTTACGTAAAATATTTTCTAGGTTCGGTCTACCTAAGTGTATTGTTAGTGACAACGGACCGCCATTTTCCTCAAACCAGTATTTGTCGTATTTAAATAATAACGGTATTAAAAGAGTTTTAGTGGCTCCGTATCATCCCTCTAGTAATGGTGCAGCCGAAAATGTAGTAAAGACAGTTAAGTTAGTATTAAAAAAGGCAGTTTTACAAAATGAAAATATTGATGAGGCCCTTTGCAAATTTCTATTCACTTACAGAAATACTGAGCATTGTACAACACAAAAAGAACCTTCGGTAGCACTTATGGGTCATAGGTTACGCGGAAGGTTAGATCTCTTGCGTCCGAGTACTCGCGATGTAGTGCTTGATAAGCAACAGGCACAACAAGCTCGTCATGGAGGGGTTGTGCGAGACATGTCCCCCGGGGACCGAGTATTGGTTCGAAATTATAACGACAGCTTAGTTAAATGGAAGGAAGGGGTAGTAGTAGAAAAAAGGGGGCCGGTCTCCTATGTTGTTAAAACAGATAGCGATGATCGTATTAGTAAAAGACACGTTGACCAGTTATTAAAGAAAAATGTACGATTTTCGCGTTATTCGTTGCCGACATCAAATTGTACTCAGCCATCCAGTCCTTATAAGGCAGATTCTTTAATAAATACATCTTCAACATCTATATTCCAATCTCCTTTGTCAGATAAAAATAGTTCGGAACTGAATAATGACAATAGGAAAGCGCAGTCACCTCCGTTGTATCCTACTGAACCGTCACATTCACAATCATTAAAACCTCAGCCTGAAAAATATGTTTCTCATGGTATGACGTTAAGACCTCGCAAAAAAGTATTGTAAGTTAGAGTTTAAGACATTAATATTGTACGGGACGTATACTAATTTGTTGTCCTTTATAACATGTATTCTTAGATTATGCTTAGTTTAACTTTAACTGTATTCTTAAGGAAGTTGTTTTGTTAATTGTTTTAATGATTACATTACTTAATTAAAGGGGGAGAAAATGTCATGTAGGTAGATATAAAACAAATAAATGGGTAGATACAATACAAGCCAACGCCTATTTGTTTTACCAATAAATCATTCAGCGATAGTCCGTCTTTCATTTCATACATTACAAACTATATATATAATATTCGAACCGAATCTTAAGTTCATCCCATAGGGTCAGCGGGCAACCTGCTATTGCCATACAAAGCCATAATATATTTTCACACAAAATAAAATCCGGCTTCTTTAGACAATTTGGATGTCGGTATCGGGACTCGGGCCATTACACTTGGGATTCAGTTCCATATCTATATTAATATTATAAAGAGGTAAAGTTTGTGAGATTGTGAGTTTGTGACGTTGTAGGAGGTAATTTCTGGATCTACTGAACCGATTAAGACGAAATTTGGTAAGAAGATAGTTTGAGACCCTGGGAAGGACAAAGGATACTTTTTATCCCGGAAATCATTCCTTAAAGAGGTGAAAATGGGGACGAAAGTTTGTATGGGGAATCAAGCTAGGGACGAACCCGAGCAAAGCGAGGGTGAGTGGCTAGTCTATACATATAAATTAAAATAGTGCCGAGTTGAAACTTGCATTTTTAAATTTCTAGGATCTTAGGAATTTTATTATTACGCTTTTGCAAAAGTATAAACAATAAAAAGAACACCAGAATCGAACCCAAAATAAGAACCTATTTAAGATTGTCTCCACTCGCTTGATGAATATTTTTTTTATTATTATTATTCGTGCTCTGTGTACGGGATTGATTGTAGTTTTATAGCTTGCAACAGTGCCCAAATATATACATATAATATTGTACCAGTAACCATAAAAGCTTAGAAATACGCAAATTAACTAAATAAAATGGAAAGCAATAGCTGACCTCTTATCCGCGTATTTCCGAACTCCACTCGAAGTATTGAAGCGTGTTAGCAAGTGCCAATTGGACTGCTCGGGTCGCCGGACTTTACCGGAGTAGTAACGGGCGCTATTAGCACTAAACTAAGTGGAGTTCCCTGTATAGATTAACGAAAATGTACTTCCATTATAATAATGAAACATCTAAAAGCTATTTGAAAGAACAATAAGTATAGCTATAGGTGGTGTAATGGGCTTCTGGAGCAACAATAAAAATGCCTAACTTCGCAACTCTTAATTTGGTAAAGGAAAAAAATATTTGAAAATTAATACTCCTGTGGAAATTAAGTTGTTTTGGTTCTAAACGAAGGTTTTTAATTTGGATTTTGGGTGTGTTTTTTTTGGAAATGTTACGATATCATTGCCTGTTGTTTAGTTAATATAATTTTTTGTTTAATTAATAGAACCCATCTAGGGGTATAAATACTTTAAATGTTAAGTATTTTGTAGTAGACTGTCTCGGTGGTGTAGTGGCTAGCATATACGGCTGCACACCCAAAGATCCTGGGTTAGAGTCCCGGGTCGGGCCAAGTTTAGTTATTGAGTCTTTCTGTATAGTAAGTCTCAGTAACAGCCCAGAGTTGGGAAGTTGGTGATGTTTCACCCCCCTGCCTCGAAGAGCACGTAAAGTCGTCGGTCCTGCGCCTTAACTCTGACTGGTCGTGTTAAGTGGTCATTCCACCGGAGTATGAGAGTGACAGGAATAGAGAGTGCACGTTGTGTCTACGCGTACACTTGTGCACTGTAATATCTCCTGCGCAGTTGGCTAGTCTCAATGAGATTGGCCGCCGTAGCCGGAATCGGCCAGGAGAACATCATCATCATCATCATCATTTTGTAGTAGTATAATGTGGTGTAGTGTAACTTTAAAAAAAAAGATATTATTATTCTGTAAGTGTATAAAATCAGACTTATTTTAAAGGAAGTTATGTTTTTAAATAATGGGTAAAATTAAATGTGACTAAGAAATTTACTTTTTATTTATTTAAGATGTAATTTTATATACCGAAATACTAAAATTAAAACTTCTAAGTTTGTCATGACATTAAAGTAGCTATACACATATAATAAGTTATATATAATTTATGCAAAGTTATATATAATTAAATTGGAGCAAACGGTTGAGGAAATCTATACGGGTGACTATTGCAACGTGGATGGCCTTAGCTCATCTAAGCTACTTTAAGGTAATTGATCATTTTGATTTTATTTTTTACAACAAAGAAAATTACAAATATACTTAATTATATATACACTAGCATTGCTTGCGGCTCCGCCCGCGTTCAGATGACCAAAAACTACATTCTTAGGTTTTACATATTAATATACTCTTACACTACAGTTTTTGTATTTTTTCTCAGAAATGAGACATTTTCCCGCGATAAAAAGTATCCTATATGTTGACCCGAATAACCAGCTATCACTATACCAAATTTTATCAACATCCCTCCAGTGGTTCTTCCGTGATGCGGTAACAGACAGACAGACAGACAGACAGACAGACAGACAGACAGACAAAAATTCTAAAAACTATAGATTCGCCCTCTGTATCGATAATAATGTTTATTTCAATAAGATTTTCCAAAAAATATTTAATGTACAGATTCGGCTTAGTAACAATTTCATCATAATATATAAAGAAAACAAATGTACACTTAGTTATGACTGTACAAGTCATGTCCGCGTGGAATAGTGTCAAGAATGCTAGCCGCATTCCCCCGTTGAATGGCAACGCTCATTCTTTGGGCGATTGATCATAAAATATATACAAAATTTCAAATTATTTAAACATCTAAACATAGGTGACTTATTCATTCAGTGAAGTCTTTTGAATGAAAGGTGTTAAATAAGGCTTTTAAGAAAACTCTTTTATTTTCTTGATTTTTCAGTAGTTTATTTCAAACGTCGCTCGTAAGAGACAATTGTTTCAATACATATTCAACAGGATTTTACGTAGCTCTTCTAACGTACCTCAATAAAATATAGTATACATTACTTAGGGATAGTAAAGCTAAAGTAAATGGTTTAGCTTTATTTGGTATTTAAGTGACGTGGTAGAAAACTACATAAGGAAACCTGCAAGTTCAATATGGTCACGGGAGAGAACTGGTCTCTGACCGTGATCACTGACCACGTTTGGTTTAACACCTGCAGGTAAATTTTTAAAAAAATAATTAAATTTCTAAGAAATCTATTGTTAACTGACACGCCGGCGTGTTCGCGGTCGTGGAGGGATAAAGCATTCGATAGTTCATGAACAAAATTATGGTATAAAACCACAACAAAATCGGAAAATATTCATTTATTCCTATTATTTAAAAATAAGTACTTAAATATTTAAAAACGATTTAGTAAGTTGTAAAACGACGACGATTCTCGGGTGGGACCAAGTTTAGTTATTGAGTCATTCTGTTTAGTAAGTCTCAGTAACAGCCCGGAGTTGGGAAGTTGGCGGTGTCACCCCCGTGCCTCGGAAAGCACGTAAAGCTGTCGGTCCTGCGCCTTAACTCTCACCGGTCGTGTCGACCAGTCGTCCCACCGGAGTATGAGAGTGACAGGAATAGAGAGTGCACTTGAGTCTGCGCGTACGCTTGTGCACTATAATATTTCCTGCGCAGATGGCTAGTTTTAATGAGACTGGCCACCGTGGCCGAAGTCGGTCTGGAGGTCATTATCATGGTCGTCGAAAGCGTTGACTTCGCCTTTAATCGCCAAAATCACCTCCAGTGTGATAACCGTCTCCTACAAAAAGACATGATTACGATGTAGCACACCAACACTATCATATAAAGATGCACAAATTGGTGCATAAAATCCGCCATTTTAATTTTTAACAATTTCTATAAATAGCCTCGCGTTATCCAAACAAATCTAACAACGTATGAATAATCAAAGTCGGCTTAGCCGTTTAGTAATTACTATAGAATATAGGGTCAGACATACGTGCATACAGGTCAAATACGAAACCCTCGTTTGCGCTTCGCCGCAGTCGGGTAAAATAGGCTGTACAGCACCATGCAGCATATTAACTGAAAAAAGACAGACAGGCGTATTCTACGCCTATATACTTCTAAAAAAGACAAAATAATAATAAATATAATAAAATTTAAGTACTTGTGATGTTAGAAACCTAAATAATCATATTTAGGTCGAAGCACAGTGCCAAGAGTGCTCTCGCGTTTGGCAACGTTATCAGTTCTAACCTGCCCTTACATTGCTAGCCAACTCGACTACTATGTACTCGTAACATGACATTCAAACTTTGCTTTACAAGTAATAAATTTAGTGAGAGCCACTGAAACAACGGTGAACAATGTGAACATATTATATACTAGCTCTTGTTAGCGGGTTCGCTCGTATATATTGACAATATTTTGTGAATTAATTACCTACCTATTACAGAAGCGACTACATGAAGTATATATAAACATGTGTGTAATTTAGGCAATTTTGTATGTACATAAGACTAATTATGAAGAAAAATATGGTGCTTAGTATTAGTTCGCTCAATGAACGAAACTCGACCAAAATCATTCTCTTTTATTTAGTTTTTAACACTAAAACTCGTCAATAGCTACTAAACAAAAACACGGTTCACAAACGGACGAGAAAAAGGTACTGAAGTTTTGTTATTGATATCTCATCTTATATAAAAAAAATCGATTATGACACAGAACCCTTTATGTGCGAGTCCGATTAGCACTTCACCGATTTTTATTTGTAAATAACAGCAAATTTACAAATAAAAAATGTACATAACTAAATAATTTTTGATGTTTTATATGTGTATATTGTTATTGTGCATGCGTTACAGAACCTAACTTGTTTTCGAAAGATATGTTAAATCTATGTCTATAGCCATAACTTCTTAAACAAACCTGAATTAATTTATTATTTTCATGAATCCCTAACGAATCCCTTAAAAATTCCTTAGTATTAAGCCAAATATCTTTCTACCTAAAAAAATAGCTTATAGTTCAATATAATGTTTATTTTATAATTTGACAAAATAAGGCACTCAAATTATAAACTCTTTCCCTTAAAAATTCTTTCGTTAAAAAAAAGCTAAATTCCATCATAACATCCAAATACTTTTAATATTTTATCTAAAAAAGTGATTAAAATAGTCAACTAAGCTCGCCAATTATTCCTCAAGAGATATAAATAGACTGTTATGTTATAAAAAACACGATTCTTTCCGCCGTCATCAAGAAAAATGGTGAAAATCAACCTTCTCTGAAGAAAAAAATCCAATAAACAATTTTATTAATTACCTCATGCCTCGTATCTGTTCCAGGTATGCTCTAATACTGCCTCAACACAATAACGATATCACTTCAAAGCTGAAACTCAGGTAAGTTACGTTATTTAATATACTGTGTAAGATTAAATCTATTCATTTGATGCTTCTAGTTTCATAACTAAATTACCTACTTGTTATTTTAACCGATTTCCTAAAAGGAGGTTCTATATTCGTCTGTGTGTATTTTTTTATGTACGTATTTCACCGATATCTCGGAGACTGCTTGACCGATGTTGCTACTTTAAGCGGTATTACATTTAGGTGTAGTGTAAGTGGTCCCATAAAATTTTCTTGATAGAGTATGCCGTTTTTGATAAAATCTGAAAAAAACCCTGTAAATTCGAAGTATCTTAACAGTTGTTATTTATAATTTTTATCTACTTGTAATTGTATGAAGAATATTTTTTTTTAAAACATTTAAAAATTTTGTAAAATTCCTACAAGCATTTTTGAATCGTCAATTGTTACATTCTGTAAATTTAAATCAGTTAAACTAAATAAAGTTTAGTCCTAACGGATTTATGTACATACATACATACATACATACATACATACATACATACATACATACATACATACATACATACATACATACATACATACATACATACATACATACATACATACATATGTACGTCCGTGAGGAATCTATCACCGGCTCAGAAGTTCTGCTGAGAAGAGCCGGCGAAAACCTCACCAGCTAATATGCGTAGAAGTGTACCAAGAGTTAATTGAGTACCAAAACTTTTCACATACTAGTGCTCTGTAGTATAGTACTAAGACCATATATTAAGCAAAAAAACAATCAAATGCAAGTAGGACCTTTACACAGTTCATCTTCATAATTTATACTAGTTATTATATGAACTGAAATAAACTTTATTCAATTAGACTTATTATAAGTGGTTTTGAATCGTCAATTTAATGAAAGCGTCTTCGCCAGGCCGTGAGGAAGCTACCACCGGCTCGGAAAGCTGTTCTGTTGGGAAGAACAGGCGAGAAACTCAACAGTATGTTTATATATACTAGCAGAACCCGCGGCAACACCCGCGTTTAATCTACAAAAAAAACTCTTTGGCTTTATGCTATACAGCGATATATGTATTATATTTATAAAATATTGTTCATACAAAAATATTAAAATCGCGATTAAAAAATGGGGGGTGGGGGTAGGAGGGTGAAAAATACTTTACGACCTATTCTCATACCTACCAAATATACAAAAAAAATCATTAAAATCGGTTGAGCCGTTTCGGAGGAGTGCAACCACAAACACTGTGACACGAGATATATTAGATAAAGAAAACTACCCAAACACATATCATAATCACCACATAGTATAAAACAAAGTCGCTTCCCGCTATCTGTCGGTCCATATGTAGCTATGCTTCCATCTTTAAAACTACGCAACGGATTTTGATGCGGTTTTTTTTATAAATATAGTGATACAATAGTAAGGTTTATATGTATAAGACATGCATATTCTAGTACAGAAAACCGAAAAATTGAAAGATTTGTATTTCGTACTAACCGTTAAAATGTACCTAGAGACGAAGTCGATAGTCTAATATATAAAATTTCCATGTCACAATGTTAGTTACCGTACTGCTCCGAAACGGCTTTACCGATTTTTACCAAATTTTATATGCGTATTGAGTAGGTCTGAGAATCGGCTACTATCTATTTTCCATACCCCTAAGTGATAAGGGTGGCCCATGTTAGGGACGAACCCGAGCGGAGCGAGGGTGAGTCGGTATAATTAGAGAAAGTTATAGGTTATGTTATACACCTTATGATTCTTGAAGCAGAGAAATTACGTGATTGGAGTCAGGGCCAGCAAGCTATGTATTCCTACTACGTCTTTACCAATAAAATGGCTGAATAGCGGTACTAGGCACTTCCCACGAAACCTACTCAACTTAAACAGTATTATTACTCGTATAAGTTATTTTACTTAAAGGATCGTAACACTTGTAGGAGCTGAATTAAACTTCTAAATCATGTAGACTTATGACACACATATCTTATACGGGTTCTTCTTAATTTTTTTGTTATACGTTAGGAAATTAGACATAATAACATGTATTCCATAAAAATTTTAGCCTATAATGTTCACTAAATTAAATTATCTATTATATTTCATAGATGCATTTTGTTAAGCAAAAGACAGACAGACAGACGGTCTAGTAGGCTGATAATACTTTTATCCGGACCTTAACCCGTGAAAAATCCTAAAAATTAATCAAAATACTATAATATAAACAAAGAGTATGACAAAATTTATAAAATATTTAATTATAATCTCTTTCTAATTTTTCTGCCTTTAACTTATCAAGCTTCTTTATCTTATAAAGATCACAGATGTATTTAACACGAGCGACTCACCCTCGTTTTGCTCGGGTTCGTCCCTGGTTATGTTTTAAGGTTTAGTATAGATTTCTCAGAGATGACATATTTTTCCGCAGTAAAAAGTATCCTATATGTTGATCCGGATAAACAGCTATCATCATACCAAACTTCATCAAAATCTGTCCAGTGGTTTTCTCGTGATCGTTCCCAGACAGAGAGACAGACAGACAAAAATTCTAAAAACTATAGATTCGGCCTCTGCATCGATAATATCTAATTTCAATAAGATTTTCCAAAAAATATTTAATGCACAGATTCGGCTTATTTACAATGTTATTAAGATTATTATATGTACAGACATGTATAGATGTAGAAATTTCTCATTAATTTGATGTTCAGTAGAAAACCCCGAAGACATAATTCAAAACAAACAATGCCTTGTATGTTTATAGGATATTCTGTTCTCAGTAGTAATAAACTTAACCGAATTAGGAAGCACTTCTTTTATAGGAAACACCTATTACCGTAGTAGGGTGGCCCTTATTTATATGGTATATACAGATTTTACTAATAATTAATTTGTTTTTTTTATTTGATTATTTTATTTAACGTATTTTATTTTATTTAACATATAAACACAACAAAAAAAATAGTTAAATCGGTCCAGCCGTTCACGCGTGATGGCGTGACCAAGGGAAATAGGAATTCATTTATATATATATATATATATATATATATATATATATATATATATATATATATAATATTATAGATTACTCTTATAATAATTGCATGCTATCTAACTCTGCTTTGAACAAAACTTTAGTCCAGGCACCGTACATTCTTCAATGACTTTAATTAAAATACTCTCATATCCCTCGAGGATCGCTTGGCGTGAAGCGGTAAAAAAGAAAATTAATATCGGGATAAAAATATTGGAAACAATTTTAAAATGATCTAAGAAAGTCCTACAAAAATGTTAGTTACCCTAACATAAAGGATCCCGCAATACATTAAATTGTTAGTATTTGCCTAAATAATTAACGTGATTTTAGGCTTAGATGTAGATTATTCTATAATTTTTGTATAACGGATACCTTCTACAATTAGTACAATCCCTAGTTAATTTTCGCAATAAGCTAAAATTTTAGTTTATGTTATTATTTAGTTCAGATACGATAGGGCTGGCATATTTTTGAAAGAAAAGTCCTTTTGAAATAAATAGAAAATGAAACTCAAAACCTATTTTACAGACAGATATAAAAACAACTTACATATATATCGTAACACCATAACTATACAAAAACTAACAGCAACCAAAGGATTTCTAACAAACAAACACATTCGCATTGATAATATTAATATTAGCAAGTGTTTATATTTCACTAGCTCCAAACCCTTGCTTCGTTCGAGTGCCTCCGTCGATGCCTTTTGTATATATTTATTTTTTATTTATAATTATAATACTATATTTATAATACAAGTGGCATCACCTTATGGCAATTTTTTTACTAATATTAGCCTATGTGTTACGAATTATAGTATACATATCTGTGTATTACATTTTATCCAGCCGTTACAGCGTTAAGGAATAACAAACATACACACACTATATTAAGTGTAAACTATCACATTTATAATTGTGGTGTGATGGGTTTGGTGTTTGAATGGCAGAACATATTATGTATTTTACAGCCAACCATTAATGTGTTTAATTTATTGTATAATGTTTTAAAATAGTATAAAAATGAAAATTTGTGTATTGAGTGATAAGTAAATAAATGTTAATAAATAAACATTGCTAACAGATTTTATTATAATAAAGAAAAAAAAAGAAAAAAATAAGCTAATATAATGCTACCTCTCTTTCAAGGAGAAGAGAACTAGTACTTAAAAATACAATACATTATAGTACTATTTTTACTATCCATATTTTATTCCCAAGAACTGTATATAAACTTGACTATATATATTATATCCCGTATTCTTTAAGGCAGTGGTAGCCCAGTGGTGACGCGCTCGCTTGGATAACCGAGTGAAGCGGGTTCAAATCCCGGGTCTCGCACCTCTGATATTTTCATGTGCGAATCATTTTTCAACATGATTACCACTTGCCTTACGGTGAAGGAAAACATCGTGAGGAAACCTGCATGTCTGAGAGAACCTAGCAAGTTTTCGAAAGACATGTGAAATCCGCCAACCCGCACTTGGCCAGCGTGGTGGACTATGGCCTGATCCCCCTCATATAGAAGGGAGGCCCGTGCCCAGCAGTGGGACGTTAAGAAGGGCTGAATACATTCTTTAAAAAGAAACTAAACAATCTGTATGGCAAAATAAAGAATAATAAGTAACTTAAACAGCAAATCACGCTAATATTTTTGATGTTGATATTCATTTTGGTGGACTCCATTTATATAATTGTTTAATCAAATTTACGATGTATTTTTCCTAAATTGCTACCCAGACTATGAATAAATTATTATTTATTCGAAGTACCCAGTTAATTTTCCCAATAGATTATAAATTAATCTGTAAAGAAAGATTCAAAATTTGATTACAAAGCTTATCACTGCATTATGTCTATAAGATGCTCCTCCTATTATTTTGGTAAGATTTTAAACTATTGAATAATATAAGGCCACAATGGCAATATCCCAAGTCTGCCGTCACACGCGTCACGTAGCATACGTGCCGGCATCAAAGTTTAATTATCCTTTAATAAAAATATCTGCATGATTCGTATGCTTATCTAGTTTATATTTTATTGTTCATCTTTCTGTTTTATGTTATAATATGTGTATTTATGAATACACATATTATAACATAAAACAGTGATGGCAATGTGTGTTGTACTAGCGACTCACCCTGGCTCCGCTCGGGTTCGTCTCTAGTTACGTTTTAACGTTTAGTATAGATTTCTCAAAGATAAAATATTTTTTCACAGTAATAAGTACCCTATATGTTGACCCGGATAACCAGCTATCATCATACCAATTTTGATCAAAATCTATCCAGTGGTTTTCTTGGATGCGTTCCCAGACAGATAGACAGACAGACAGACAAAAATTCTAAAAACTATAGATTCGGCCTCTGTATCGATAATAATGACTATTTCAATAAGATTTTCCAAAAAATATTTAATGTACGGATTCAAATAAGTTAGAATTTTATTATATGTATAGATGTGTTTATTTCATCTATATATTATATCAATATGCTACTAAATATTTTGGTTTGTGCATTATACGAAGAAGACTGGTTAATCGTTATCTTGGAATGAACCTTTTATGAGTCAAGAGTCAACCGCCATTTCAGAAAGAAAAAGCTTCAGTCCTAAACAGAACTACAAAAATAACTGAGCGGTACTAAATAGTACTAACAATTATTTTTACAGATTAAATAAAAGTTCAACCCAAATAATCACAATAAACATTAATATTAATTAATGTATTATAAATTAATTAACATTTATGTAAAACTTACATAGAAAGACTCCTTAAATTAATTTACAAATATAAAAAAAAACCAAAACATGCGTAAAAAGCGAACTAAAAAGAAGAGAACAAGTAGACAAAGAAACATAATATTATACAGTCGGGGACACCGGACATACATAATATGTATCTGTGGCAACACTCGCAGCTAAAACATACATACATATAGATCAAACACGTAACCTCCTTTGGCCTTCGCCGCAATCAGGTAAAAAGAAAAATTAACGAGCTTTTTGCTGTTTTATAAAAACCGGACTCGCTTTGCTTGGTAGCTCTAGCAGTCATTTTGCCATAGATTTTATTACTTGCGTACGCCAGAAAAGAAACTTCAATTAAAGTTCTAATGATTTCTGTCAATATTCAAATTTTTACCAGAATAAAAAATAGGCTAAAACCCTCAGTAGTAATATAGCTCCCTATTAGCGAAAGATTTTTCAGAATCGAATCGATCAGAGAGTACCTACATCCAAACCAACAAACTTAAAAACATATAAACTACCTCATTATAATAATAATGTTATACTTTAATGAAAAATGATATAAATATTTACATATTTTCCCAATAACTATCCTCTTACCCCATCAGCCTCTTGGGAAAGTCGGTTAAAAATAGCAAAAGATTTATAACAGGCGCCTTTGCCTATAGAAGCAGAACTAATTCCTTAATGAGGCAAGAATGAACATAAATAAAAGAAAGTCAAACACATTTAAACTTTATGCCATAATTATAACAGCTTTATTATTCCCTGCGGTGTAATTTATAAATCTATATTTAAACTTAGTCATAGGAAGTATTTAGGCTCAAGCAGAAGTTTTATAATGAACTAGCAACTCACCCTCGCTCTACTCGGGTTCGTGCCTAGGGACGTTTTAACGTTTAGATTTCCTGAGAAAAATGAGATATTATCCCGCAGTAAAAAGTATCCTATATGTTGACACGGATAACCAGCAACCATCATACCATAATTTCATCAAAATCCCATAAATAAATAACAGATACACAGACAGATAGACGGACAGACACAAATTCTAAAAACAATAGATTCGGCCTCTGTATTGGTAATAATGTCAATTTCAATAAGATTTTACAAAAAATATTTAATGTACAGATTAGGCTTAGTTACAATTTTATTATATGTAAAGATTAGTAATGCAAATTCTCCGGATAATAGCAATATAAGTTTATTGACATTGTACTCCCTTATTATTAGCGACTCACGAATTATTTGTGAACCGTTTTCTTTTTTTTTTTACGAACTTAGTGTTATAAATAAACTAGCGACTCACCCTCGCTCCACTCAGGTTTGTCCATAGTTATGTCTTAAGGTTTAGTATAGATTTCTCAGAGATGAGATATTTTCCCGCAGTGAAAAGTCCTATCTGTTCCTAAAAAAAACATATTATTTTTAACTTTTTGTTTCTTGTTTATCTACACAGGTAAATCTCGCGACAAGCTTTTATTTCATATAAATTGTGTAATGTAATAAATTTTTGGGTTTGATTTAATTTAAAGTTTATTTTCTTCTTTTTAGAGCATTTAAATAAAACCTAATTATAAAAATATATATATATATATTTTTAATTTTTTTTTAGTTATTCGTATTCTTCTCAGCAAACCCTTTCATTGGATATCCTTATCAAAAAAAAATGTTATCCGCCATCGTTGTGAGTCCGCCATATTAGATTTAGAATGATGTCACTCATCTAACCATGCATTCTCATCCAAACTTAACTGCTACTGCTATATATGATAACTGCTTTAAGATTCAGTTGCAAGATTTGCCCCAAACTAACATATAAACACGGCAAGTAAATAAAATCTTGTAAATTGTAATATTATAATCGTTTCACTTAACACTCGACGTCATCTTTATTACCGCACAATAGTTTTTTATATATTCAAAATCTATACATATAATCAAATTGTAACTAAGCCGAATCTGTATATTACAAATTTTTTGGAAAATCTTATTGAAATAGACATTATTTTCGATACAGAGGCCGAATCTATAGTTTTTAGAATTTTTGTCTGTCTGTCTGTTACCGCATCACAGAAAAACCACTGGAGGAATTTTGATGAAATTTGGTATAATGATAGCTGGTTACCCGGGTCAACATATAGGATACTTTTTACCGCGTGAAAATATATCATGTCTGAGAAAAAATACAAAAAGTGCAATGTAAGAGTATACTAATATGTAAAACCTAAGAATTTGGTTTTTGGTCATATGAACGCGGGCGAAGCCGCGGGCTATGCTAGTCTGACATAATCTTATAAGATAAGAAAAATCTTGAAGATCTAGAACAAAACAAACGTTCAATACTTGTAAGATTCACAAAGAACTGACTTTATTTATATTTCATTTAAGTCAGACATAGGACAAAGGCTTATTCGGTTTATATTATTCGAAGAAAGACGAAACTTCATTTCTATTTAGCTTGTAGTCATTGTATTACAATTGTAAAGAACTTGTGCATTAGATATCTATTTGAACTCAATACTAGAAGGAATTGAGTGAGAAAGTATATTTTATATTTAATGCGCCATAAATTGTGACCCTTAGGGTTGAAAATTGACATTCTACAATCGGCAACAAGTTTTAAAAAAATGTGTCGATATTGTAAATCTATGTCATCGTATTTTTTGCGTATTTATTTAGATTTTCGATTAAGTTCGTTTAAAATGCTTTAATGCAATTATGGTCGCTGTATTAAAAAAAAATAG
The DNA here is from genome assembly GCA_947093115.1 of Brenthis daphne. Classification (NCBI taxonomy): domain Eukaryota; kingdom Metazoa; phylum Arthropoda; class Insecta; order Lepidoptera; family Nymphalidae; genus Brenthis; species Brenthis daphne. Next base: position 1,673,137 of record OX352476.1, read on the forward strand.
TCTTTATTCAAATAACATAATGGTAACAAATGCACACAGCCCTAACTCCTGAACTAGAAAACTGTGTTTCAGGAGCTAGTACCTTCCCATATCAGGCGTACATATTCAATGCATGAAATTACGTTATAATAAGGTAAGTTAATGTAAACAAAAAAGGAAGAAAAAATTAAAAATAAAAAAAACTTGTAACTTACAAGACACAGAGAGAAAAAAGTGTGTGTGTGTGCGTTTGTGTGAGGGGGTTTGGTTGTATGCTTGTGTGTGTAACAATTTGTATATATTAATATTTATTTTATTTATTCATTTTTTTATACAGAGGTTTTTGGCTTCTGAAAAATTATACAGTTATTACAGACGGCCTCTACGCACAAAATTATAGAATAATTTTGAATAAAAAAGAAATGGCACCAAAGCACCTTACAATTATAAAAATTTAATTGTAATGACAAAAACCTTGTCATATATTCGAAATCTTACTGTGTCATGTCCATATATTTAGATTAAGGTTTTATTTATAATGATTATAAAATATGTATGTATGTATTCAACTTGGCACGGGCCTCCTTCAATACGAGGGGATCAAGCCATAGTCCACCACGCTAGCCAGGTGCGGGTTGGTGGACTTCACGTGTCTTTCGAAAACTTGTTAGGTTTTTTCAGACATGCAGGTTTCCTTACAATATTTTCCTTCGTCGTAAGGCAAGTGGTAATCATGTTAGAAATGATTCGCACATGAAAATATCAGAGGTGCGAGACCCGAGATTTGAACCCGCTTCACTCGGTTTCCTAAGCAAGCGCGTTACCACTGGGCTACCACTGCCCTATGTACCTATGTAATAAAAATTTAAACTCATATCCATCGAAACAGCATTTTATAATTCATTTTGTTTTTTTTATCTGTTTTCTTCTATTTAATATCCCTGTACATAAAGTTTATTTCGTGGAATACCTGAAAGATACTGAAGTACTTGCAAAAACTAATTTTGAAGACATTAGTATTAAAATAAAATTATTTAAACTGTAACATATAAAAGCAAAAATCGTTTTAGTTTTATAGACAGATAAAATTGCAAATTTGAGTTTTAAATTCAAGCAAATCGTTAGTAGTTACAACGGTACTGCAATAGAATATCCGATATTGCTATTTGCTGACACCACGTGCTCTTTACTGCAGTTTCCTGCTCCAGATTTATGTAATATCTACTCGTAGATATAATATTCTACGAAAGGAAATAAAATGTATTTTAAGCTTCCATTTAAACGGCTAAACGCTTATAATAAAGGTAACTCATGCATTAGGTAAGTAGTTACCCCCAACATGCGTTCACCTTGTCGTGATGGGGAGGCTTATTGGCGTCCGGCAATCAAGCCGAATGGCAGAGTGGACTGTTGGAGCAACCCCATGGTTTTGTGGTGTTCTTTGGCAGATTTGTCATCGGGGTGTCGTGGTCGAATCCAGAAACGATCCGTTGGGTTTTAGTGAGTTTTTGTGGCTCTACCGATGAGTCCCACATAACCACCTGTATATAGTCTGTATGTACATGCTACGCCTATATGCATTTCTCAATGTTAAAAAAGGTAGGTAATTAATCTACCCCACCAATTTATATGATAATCCTATATTTTTGCTACTTGAGATTTATTATTGGTTAGAAATAAACCTAATTAAAAATGAGCTGAGTTGCGGGCCGCGTTAGTTTAATATTAATTACTGAAAGATCCTTTTTCTGAAAGAAGTAAAGAAATATGTTCAACTGAAATTGAAAGTGATGCTGTTGAATAGATCTTATTAACGCGACGGCTCAGAATGCCAGAACTCAACATTCATTTCCCTACGTGGAATAAAAGCTAGAAAATGGTTAGGACGAATTAAACTGTTATTCATGAATAATAGCGTGCTCTATCTAAACTCTTTGTATCTAAACTTGTACTAAAATTGTAATGAGTCAATGCTGCAAAATGAATATTTTACTGAAAATATGCGGTTGGGGAAAAATATAAGCAATCTTTAAGATCTGTTTCCAGTTTCCTAATTAAGTTATTGGTTAAAAATACTGATATCTTACTAGCGACTCACCCTCGTTTGGCTTGGGTTTGTCTAGACAAAAACACCATCCCACGGGAACCGTACATTTTTCCGGGATAAAAAGTAACCTATATGCTATTCTAGACTATAATCTATCTCTGTGCCAAATTTCATCCAGATCCGTTCAGCCTTCTGGCGTGATTGAGTAACAAACATCCATCCATCCAAACTTTCGTATTTATAATATTAATGGAATTTTTACGTCAAATAGTAACTGATGATGATGATGTTATCCTAGCCGATTCCGGCCACGGCGGCCAACTCTCTATTCCTATCACTCTCATATTCCGGTGGGACGACCACTCGACACGACCGGTGAGAGTTAAGGCGCAGGACCGACGGCTTTACGTGCTCTCCGAGGCACGGGGGTGAAACACCGCCAACTTCCCAACTCCGGGCTGTTACTGAGACTTACTATACAGGAAGACTCAATAACTAAACTTGGCCCGACCCGGGACTCGAACCCAGGACCTCCGGGTGTGCAGCCGTACATGCTAGCCACTACACCACCGAGGCAGTTAAATATCAATCAAATAGTAACTATTATATACATGAAGTTACTTAAAAAACGAGCGGATTAAAGTTAGGACTAGAGTGAGTCAGTATTTTAATAAGATTTTGTATGCAGAAAACATACCGCAGTCATTGAAGTCGGTCAAAAATAGAATCATATATACATTTAAATCATTTTTTTTTGTTTTTTTTTTGCTTCAAAGTGTAACTGTAATGAAAGATATTTCAATATAAGAACATGAATATAGAAAGTGAAGAAAACCTCATTATACCCTATAAATAATAGAAAATATACACTGTATACTATACATGGGATCTTAGTACTATATTGAATTATTTTCTATGGTGTGAACACCATCGACATTATTGGAATTTCTTGAAAATTTGCAAATTGTCAAATACATATTTGTAAAAAAGCAATCCGGAGAAAATTCGATTTAACTTTGCTCATACGAGGACCCTCAAAGATCCCTTCCGATCGGTCACAGTTAACTGAATTTCGACAACTTTTGTCTAACTCAATGCATGCTTTCAATTTACCCCAATATGTTTTTCACATCTCAACATCTTATATATAAAATTTCCATGTCACAATGTTTGTTACCGTACTCCTCCGAAACGGCTTTACCGATTTTTACCAAATTTTATATGCGTATTCAGAAGGTCTGAGAATCGGCTACTATCTATTTTTCATACCCCTAAGTGATAAGGATAAGGGTGGTCCTCCCAGACCCCACCCCAGGGACGAACCCGAGCGGAGCGAGGGTGGGTCGCTAGTTTTTCTATAATATACAGTGTTATTTATATAATTTAAGCTATATACATAACAGATATAAAGTATTGGTATACGCCTAAGTAAATATTTTGATTTGTCCTGAAACACTGAATGTACCAAGATAACAAATGGCTTAGATCCAATAGCACATAGCTATACAAAAATGCTAGATACATAGAAGAACTTATACATAATATATACATAGTATATAATACTAGCGATTACATTTTAACGTTAAGTATAGATTTCTCAGATATGAGATATTTTCCCGCAATAAAAAGTACTCTATATGTTCACCCGGATAACCAGCTATAATCATATCGATTTTCATCAAAATCTGTTCAGTGGTTTTCTCATGATGCGTTCCCAGACAGACAGACACACGCAACTTCTAAAAACTATAGATCCGGCTTCTGTATCGATAATAATGACTATTTCAATTTGATTTTCCAAAAAAATATTTAATGTACAGATTTTGCTGAGTTAAAATTTTATTACATGTAAAGATCATATCAAAATAAGAATTACCCACGTTCACAAAAATAAAATGAAAACTAAGGTTTCTGCGAAAATTTCACTTGAGCTGGTATCGCTTAGCCAGGTCCATTGAATTTATATTCTTTCTTGGAAAAATTGCATTTTACCTGCAAAAGACGTGTGTAATGTGAGTTTGAATGCGGTAGCTCAGACTTTGGTTCCATAGAAATGATTCTTTAGTTTAAACCTACATTAGAGTTAGTTGTTTTCGATCCAATAATTCTATATAGTTTTAGATGTACTAGTTGGATTTATTTTTATATTAATATCACGTATATAAAGATAATATTAAAGTTTTATTTAACAAAAACTGACATAAAAAGTAACATTTTTAAAATAGATTTATAATATTTCAAGGTAAATATTTTATATATATTTTTTGTTAAATAACAAACATATCTATACATAAATAGGCAAAGACATAACAGTTTAGTACCTACCTGTTTCTCTCTTATTTGTCAACAGATTTTCTTTTTTTTACGAGCATAGTGTTATAAATAAACTAGCGACACATCCTCGCTCCACTCGGTTTCGTCCCTAGTTATGTCTTAAAGCTTAGTATAGATTTCTCAGAGATGAAAAATTTTTACGCAGTAAAAAGTATCCTATATGTTGACCCGGATAACCTGCTATCATCATACCAAATTTCATCAAAATCTGTCCAGTGGTTTTCTTATGATGCGGTCACAGACAAACAGACAGACAGACAAAAATTCAAAAAAATATAGATTCAGCCTCTGTATCGATAATAATTTGCATTGATCTTCCAAAAAATATTTAATGTACAGATTCGACTCAGAATTTTATTAATGTATAGATTTTTTTTTTAAAAAATCCTTTTTTTTATATAGTATTCATATGTTTTCATCAAATTTTCAATAATTATTATAGTCGAATTTCGACCTCTAGACGAAGTAGTACAAATAAATATACTTGACTAAATGCTATTATTTGATTTCAATGCTATATTTAAATTGCGAATGGCAATCGTGATTGCGATGCCCTGTTAAGATAAAATATAAATACAAAACAGTAGCGTTACATTACGTTGAAGCTTTAGAAAAAAAAAAAGTATAGTTCAATCTATGTCGTTTATAAAAAAGTTACTTTGGGTATAATACAATTCTTTGTAATTCTGTAATAAGAGTATTGTGTTTTTTTATATCGAATCAATTTATCTTTAATTCTTTCAGAAAAATATATACAACTAGAGACTCGCCCTCGCTTCCCTCTGGTTCGCCTCTAGAAAAACAAAAACAAATCTATCCTACGGGAACCGTACATTTTACAGGGATAATAAGTAACCTATATGCTATTCCAGACTATAATCTATCTCTGTGCCAAATTCCATCCAGATCCGTTCAGCCGTTTTGGCGTGATTGAGTAACATCCATACTCACAAACTTTCACATTTATAATATTTAGATACAGAAAAATTGATTTCAACAAGATTTCAGAGAAAACTTAAAAAGCTTCTATTAGTAGATGTAAAAAAATTAAAGCACACTTAGTTTATTATATAATAAATGCTTTTATATTACACATAAAATCTCTGAGAAACGAATCTAGTTCTTATTTTACTCGTAAATCTTGTCTCCTTACGTGTCGTCCAGACCACAGTGACGACAGGTGCTATCGAGTGGAACTATCGGGAGAAAATTACAAGACGTCACAGCTCTAGCTAGGTAATACAAAATAAACATATTTGAGTTTAATAACATTAGTAAAATAGTACCATAACGTTATTTGGAAAAGATATATGTCGGAGACGGTCATCAATACGGTCGCTAAACGAAGCGCGGCACGACGCCTGAGTGATGGCAGCACCTTCGGTATTATCGCCAACACTCGGCGAGCTTCGTGCTACGACGGAGCCTAGCTAAGGGAGGGGTGTTAAGAGGGCTAGACACTTGCCTTCGGGCCGAGCCAAGCTTAAGACCGCTCCACTAGGAACTGTCTTGCGTTCCGTATTGTCTATACATGGTAATAGTGAAGTGGTATATGGCTGTGTAGTGAAGTGCTGTTTAACTATGTACGAAGTGATTATTGTTAATTTGAAATACAACTGTGATAGCATCGACTTTCATTTGAACCAACACTTCCCATATAACGCCCACTGTATAAGTCATGATAAAATAATGGAAAATAATAGAGAAAATTAATGCTGCTTCGATATCAGAAGCGGGATCAGTGTTGGTTCAATTGCAAAAAGAACTAACTCTGAGTAAACAATGACGTGCAATGTTTGAACAACAAAATGTCACTATGTGATCTCTTATCGAGGCCTTGCAAATGCCTCAGATGAAGAAGAACGTCAAGTTACGCGAGTTTGACCCTGACAATATGGATACGGACGCAAGATCTTGATTTGCGACTGTAGATTTGTGTTTTGCTAAATACCCTCCATACGGCGGCTAGCTTATTTTAACAATCAGTAAGGAATTAAAAGGATAAGGGTCGACGTGGCTATCACAATTTGTATACCAGAGAATAACATAGGAAGAGTTCAAGGTGATTTTCAAGGCGAGATTTATTTCCACCGAGACATTGGCTGGTATGCTAATTAATTTTAACAGTGACAAACGAAATGAAAAAAGAAACTCGTTACGTACGCAAATCGCCTGATGACGTCACTGACTAATCGTTGGAAAGACGCTAGCAAGAATCAGATAGCAATTGCGACTGTCCTTGCTCACTTATGTCAGTTTAATTCGAAATTACAACGATTGGCCTTTACTACGAAAATTGCTTCGCGAGATCGACTGCAGCAGGGATTGCACGCATTCTTAGATTTGAAACGCAAATGCAGAAAAGTGAGTCTTAAGCGGTCAGAGTGTAGAAGCAAGGTAAATGACAGTGTGGAACGACCTTCGATGACAGCAACGGCATTGCAGCCTGCAGTGAAATCTCTGGTGTGCTTCAAATGTGGCAAGCCTGGTCACATCACGCTCCGGTGCATAAGTAGTGCCAGTCAAGTGGACGGCAGCAATATGGGTGCAACACGAACGGAACGACGCGTGGATGTATGTGTTGTACAACCATCTTCGAATGCTCAATGGCATAGAGGTAATCTGTATTGCTTTTGTTATAATCATGGTGCTGAATAGTCGTTAGTAAGATAACATTTAGCATTCAAATTGTGTGGTTAACGATTTTGTCCTTGCAATTTCTAGTATTGATCAAAATAGAATATTCCGCACAGAGTAAAATTTGTTTTGTAACGATTAACGGTCATTCTCTTGAAATCTTTTGAAATTTTATGTTTGCCTAATTATTCGTTACAAACTAGTATCATGATAGAACATGAGATATTGAAAGGTTTTCTATTAACATGATGGCTATAAATTCTTTACACAAAAATTCTAGTAGGTCATGTACCAATAGAGGTTGATGTAAATAATGATCATCATGCTAAGCAAATGTTTTAATGAAGTCGATAGAAACCGATGTAAGCATTCTGACGGCCGTAGTAGTGTCGACCGTACTAGTAACTATTACGTAGTCATAGCCTGGTAAAAGTCGGTCTTTTGAGGAAGCTCAAACTAAATAGACCGTGGGTGTGTGATGTGCGTTTAGTTCTGGCGGAGGTCGGGGTCTGTTATGACCATAGTGTGTAGTCACCGAGAGGGTGATACGGTGATCCTGTAGTGGATGTGTCGACCGTACCAGTAACTATTACGTAGTCATAGCCTAGTAAAAGTCGGTCTTTTGAGGAAGCTCAAACTAAATAGACCGTGGGTGTGTGATGTGCGTTTAGTTCTGGCGGAGGTCGGGGTCTGTTATGACCATAGTGTGTAGTCATCGAGAGGATGATACATACGGTGATCCCGTAGTGGATGCACCTGGATTGTGGAGCAATTGTGATTGCTGGTTGGCTTGTAAAGCCGTGGCCTAAGAGTGGTTTACAGAGGTGCTAGTAAATTTGAAAATTAGTTTGATTGCTAAAGTGTTGAATGATGTTGGTACATGGCTCTGGATGACTGACGATATTAGTTAGATCAGAGATAAATAGTGACTTGGAGTTTAAAAAAAAAACAAAGGTGTTAGCGTTAAAGCTTTTCGTTAGAATAAAGATGATTCAGATTCAAAGTTAAGTTTTATCTGGTCAGGATTGACCGAGTCGAGCAAGTATTTTCGTTGATTATTTGGTTGCAGGCTAACACACGGCTAACACACGAGGGCGTGTGCACGCAGGATGGCCGTGTCGGAGACGGTCATCAATACGGTCGCTAAACGAAGCGCGGCACGACGCCTGAGTGATGGCAGCACCTTCGGTATTATCGCCAACACTCGGCGAGCTTCGTGCTACGACGGAGCCTAGCTAAGGGAGGGGTGTTAAGAGGGCTAGACACTTGCCTTCGGGCCGAGCCAAGCTTAAGACCGCTCCACTAGGAACTGTCTTGCGTTCCGTATTGTCTATACATGGTAATAGTGAAGTGGTATATGGCTGTGTAGTGAAGTGCTGTTTAACTATGTACGAAGTGATTATTGTTAATTTGAAATACAACTGTGATAGCATCGACTTTCATTTGAACCAACACTTCCCATATAACGCCCACTGTATAAGTCATGATAAAATAATGGAAAATAATAGAGAAAATTAATGCTGCTTCGATATATAGAATTAGCGTTTGTTTTTTCAGAACAGACTTACAGATAAACAAAGCTAAATATATCTACATATAAAGATTCAAATCGTTAGAGCCGTCTTCGAGATACATGAAATAAATGTACCTATATATAATATAAAGAATAGCTAGTTAATATAATTATATTGGTCTAATTATCCGTGTAAAATGCGAAAAGCATTTTTCGCGGTTTTCGCGAAAATTCGAATTATCAAATCATTTTAGACATATCTAATATGTCGAAAAATATCTTTTTCGGTATACATTTTCAACAAATTGTATACCTGTCTGATCAAATGTTAATAGAAGTAAGGCGGTAAGGTAATTTAGGAGCTTGTCACGCGTGGACGTGATGTAGGAATGCCAGAGGTATTATCTCTGGCTCAGTGTAGCAGCGTGAATGGCTGCCACTCCCTTTTGAATTCACTTATATAGTATGTTTTTTATTGTCTATACTGTGTATGGGATAATATTTTTGAAGATGAAATTTACAATTCATTTTACAAAGGAAATCGAGTTTCTTTAGTCTGAAAGTTTTACGTTTATTTAGTCTGAAAGTTTCAGCACAGTAAAAGTTAAACAAGACTATAAATCGAGACACAGACGGACAAAAGTTTATTTTACCTACATACAGAAAGAGTAATTTTGCGACCAAATAAAAAATTAAACGTGTAACGGAAAATATACCATATCTTAAAAACTACGACACATTAATAACAAGAACGCTAGTTTTTACGTAAGTTACTAGCATTGAATGATATATTATATACTCGTAATATTATATATATATATATATATATATATATATATATATATATATATATATATATATATATATAATGCCGATTGTCTTCTTTTTGTAATTTGACCTCATCATTGCCTAATAGCTATATATATTAAACAGCTCTATAGACCTTAGCATTCATCATCATTTTTACCATGATTACCACTTGCCTTACCAAACCTGCATGTCTAAGGGAACCTTGCTAGTTTTCAACAGACATGTGAAGTCCGCCAAGCAACACCCAGGCCAGCGTGTTCAGCTATGGTCTGATCCCCCTCAAATTAATGGAAGGCCCGTGCCCAGAATGGGACGTTAATAAAGACCGAATACAACATAGATCTGTACTTCTAGTAAATGCGCATGACATAGTGATTGACTCACATTAATATTATGTAAACAATTATGAGATCTGTACAGATATTATTTTTATTTCTTTTTTTTATTTTTAGAGTTGAAGTTGGCAACCCTTGCTGCCCGATTTGGTCGAGATTTTACTACGTACGTGATTTCTTGTAGCCTACTATCAATTTTTATGACTTACACTGGCTCAATCTCTAAACTTTGTAAAGTTTAAAATAATAATTAAGCATCTTGTTAAATAATAAGATGACTATTATCTATCTATACATATAATAAATTGTAACTAAGCCGAATCTGTACTTTAAATATGTTTTGGATCTGAAACAAACATTATTATCGGTTCAGAGGCCAAATCTATAGTTTTTAGAATTTTTGTCTATCTGTCTGTCCATCTGTATGTCTGTCAGTCTGTCTGTCTGTTACCGCATCACAGAAAAACCACTGGAGGAATTTTGATAGTTTGGTATGATGATAGCTGGTCATCCGGGTCAACGTATAGGATACTTTTTACCGCGGGAAAATATCTCATTTCTGAGAAAAAATATAAAAGCTGCATTGTAAGAATATACTAATATGTAAAATCTAAGGTTTTTGGTCATCTGAACGCGGGCGGAGTCGCGGGCAATGCTAGTTTGTCATAAAATTGAATTATAAAATTGAATTACTAAAGTCTATACATACATAACAATTAAAGTGTATGTTTTTCTATTTGTACCCACTAACTTCTGAAATAGCTTGATTGATTTTGTAAGCTTTTTATGTAAAGACTAAACTAGTCTAGTAGTAGTGAACAACTGTTCACCCCCGCTTCGCTCTGGTTTATCCCTAGGTACGTTTAACGGTTGGTATGAAATAGATATATCATTCATATCTATACTAATATTATAAATGTGAAAGTGTGTTTGTTTGTTTGTCTTTCTTTCACGTCGAAACGGCTTACCGGATTGGCGTGATTTTTTGTGTGGAGATAGTTGGAGGACTGGAGAGTGACAAAGGCTTTTTATCGCGGGAGTTTATCTAATTCCCACAGGAAAACACGTTATAATACAATCCAAAAAAAATATGATCAGAATTACTTGAAACTTGGTATTAATGCTCTTCAATACAATAGATTAAATACGTGTTTTTGTATTTTTCGAAATTCATCCCATAAGAGGGTAAAATAGCGGAAGAAAGTTTGTATGAAGCCTACCATTTTAGAGTTTTTTATAGTTTTAGCGCGAGCGAAGCCGCGGGTTCTGCTAGTATACTATATATATATATATATATATATATATATATATATACTTAGATACAAAATGTACAGTTCTGAACTTTTGAATTTTCCCTATTTTTTTATACTTAAACCTTCCCTTACACATCCTCAACAAAACAAAAAATAAAGATTACTTAAATCGGTCCAGCCTTTTTTGATTTTTAGCGATATCTAACGAACGGCAATTGATTTTATATATATATATATATATATATATATATATATATATAGGTGTATTAAAGCCCAAAGCAAATTGAGGACGGAAATGTAAAGACGAACAAAAATCAAATATTCATTCTTATATAGGTACACATACAAGAATGCCAAATGAAGACTTACGTTTCAGCCGTTGATGTATAAATAAATTCATTTATTTTATCCCTTATAAAGAATTTTATATGAACATATATTATTTACTCCATTCCATGTAAGTGACATATGACTTAGAGTCGCCTTACACCAGATGCTACGTTGTGGCCTTTTCATTCAATTTAAGATCATTGAGTAATAATATTTTGGAGGTGGTAAATAGACAAATATATGTTAACTAAACTCGGATTTTGAGGCTTAATCTTCATATTAGTACATAAAAAGTAGCAGAAAAATTATTACGTAAAATACTTAGACAGTGACGAGAAGAAAGTAAAATAAATTGATTTATTATTTCGTATTACAGAAAGGACAAACCCTTATTTCAAAAGATATGTTTCATGCATTTTTTGACAATTGACAAACTGTTAATCACTAAATGATTTTAAAATTTATGTGAAGGATGGCTCTATACACTTTGTAAATTAGGTTTTTCGTTATAATTTTCCTTCAAACTATGAATAAAGGCCTTATTACGTATTCTTTTAAAATCCAAGGCTTACAATAATCCAATTATAATATACTAGCGACTTACCCTCGCTTCGCTCGAGTTCGTTCCTATGTAGCTTCCACATACAAACTTTACGCCCATTTTCACCCCGTTAAAGGATGGTTTCCGGGATAAAAACTATCCTATGTACTTCCCAGAGTATCTTTTCCACTTCCTTTTTTGTACCAAATTTTTATAACTAAATATTATTAAATTAAAATTCTATATCGAAATCGGTTTAGCATTTTAGAGATTACTCGGTACAAACAAACAAACAAACAAACAAACAAACAAACAAACAAACAAACAAACAAACAAACAAACAAACAAACAAACAAAGAAACAAATCTTTCCTCTTTATAATATTAATACCTATAGATATCTGAGGAAATATAAATACAGATGAGCAGACAGACATAATAGTGATCCTCTAAGGATAAGGTAGGGTAAGGTATTCGGATATTTTAAGGGTTTCTAAACAAATGTAAACAATGACTTCCTATTCAGCTTATCTATATTTTATACTCCTTAAAGCTCACTTTACATGCAAAGTACTTGACGCAAATGAACCATAAGTCTCCATTTACCTAAATGGAGTCAATCAAAGCTACGAGTATATCTATTTGATCTAGAGATCATGTCAAAAAGCTTATGTAATAATTGAGCTTTTACATACAAAAATATATATCTTTATATATATAATTCTTCTGTGAGTGTGTATGTCACTGAACTTCTCTCAAACGACTGGACCGATTTTGATGAAATTTTTTGTGTGTGTTCAAGGGGATCTGGAAATGGTTTAGATTCACAATTTTTTTAATAGAAAATAATATATTAAAAAAAGTTTGATATTTTCAAATTAAAGACGTGTAGACAGGACAACGTCTGTCGGGTCCGCTAGTATAATATAAAAATGAATCACTGAATGTGTTGGTAAGCGCAAATCTCGAGAGCAGCTGAACTGATTTCGCTAATTCTATTTTTAGAATATTCCTTGAAGTACGAGGATGGTTCTTATGGAGAGAAAAATTTAAAAAAATGCCTGAAAAAGTCTAAAAACAACACTTATCTATACTGCCATACAAAAGATTCGTAATAATAATTAAAAGTCAATTTGAACCTTAATACCATAACAAAAAGTTTAAGTGTTAGTGGAGAGGTTCCGGGAAGGCAAAACATTGATGGCAATTGAGTGACGTTAGAATCTTATAAATATTAATATCAATATTTGTCAATATTATTAACAAAAAAAATTAAATGTATATGGCTAACGTTGGCTATTTAAAACGTACCTAGCGACAAACCCGAGCGACGCGAGGGTGAGCCGCTAGTAAACAGATAAAAAGATATATCAACTCGCATTATGTAATATTGTAATATTATGGGTTGCAGCACAAAAAAATGTGATGCAACTAGTAGTTTATTTAATTCTATTTTTTCGCATTCTTTTGCGGTTTTATTTTACTTTTCCTACGATTCAAATGCTTTAAAGCAAACATAGGCTATTTTTATTTTATAAAGACAATTAGGGTTCCGCTAAATAAAATTAATATTTCGCTAGTTTTCAATATGATTACTACTTTCTAACATGATGAAGGAAAATATCGTTAGGCATGGCGTAGCGTGAGGCGTGAGGGAAATAAAGTGAGCCCACATGTCTGAGAGGTCCTGACCGGCTGTTGAAATATGATAGGAGTATGATTATCAGCACTTGACAAACATACCTATGACATAAGTATATAACAGGTTGTTTCTATACATATGTATAAGATATCAACATTCATTTCGGTATTCTTTTAATATGAGCCCTTTTTTATTTAGCTCTTTTTAACGTCTCCCTTCAGTACGCGGGGCATCAGACCATAGTGTGGTATACTGGCTAAGTGGGGGATTGGCAAACTTAACATGTATTTCGAAAACTTGATGGGTTCTCTCAGATATGCAGACTTTCTCACGATGTTTTCCTTCACCGTAAGACAAATGGTAATCATGTCGAAAAATGATTTATACGTGTCACTACCAGAGACGAAACCTTTTCGTAGGGATTTGAACCTTGGTTATCCAAGCAAGTGCTAACACTGAGCTACAACTACCTACTTAAAAATTATATACAAACTTACATTCCGTAGTCGCTGTTTTTGGCGTATTTGCTTAAAAATCGAACCCACGATCAACCAGATACACTGATTTCAATTATTAACTACTTAATTCTTACAGTTAATTTAACCAAAAAAAGATTTCGATGTAGGATTAGAAGCCACGGGTAGCTGTGAAGATAAAAGTCAGTTCGAGTAAACAGGCCGATGCAATGCACTCAGAACCTTTCAAACTCTATTTCGAGCGGGCTATTGAATGTCACAGTTGTTACAAGAAATAAAAGATATATTTTCTGTGAAATAGAAATATTCTATGCCGGTTTTCATTTTATTTTAATAAAAATATAATATTACAGTACGTGTACGAATTTATACAGCGCCTGAAGTAGCGATTACTATAGTTTTATCGTGATCGTTAGTCCGATATTTGCTCTAACACACGTAAATATGGGGTAAAGAAATTTTTTCAAAGTAAAACTTCTTGCTTGACTTGGGGGGTAAGCTGGAGAATGCGTTACGCAAAAATGTACGTAAGTTTGTTGCCATGGTAACCGTTGTTATTGTCTGACGAATGATATATATTATATTCTTTCCTTAAATGATATTCTATAAATATATGATTTTTATATGCCTAATATGTGTTATTTTTAGTACCTCACCTATCCTAATTATTTAAAATATAAATTGAATTTCATAACGAGTACCGATAACCTACAGAAGTGCTCTTTAATTTTTTTATTAGTTTCGTTTTTATTCATATTTATTTTATACGTACATTAAATATTTTTTGGAAAATCTTATTGTAATAGATCGATACAGATGCCGAATCTATAGTTTTTTGAATTTATGTCTGTCTGTCTGGGAACGCATCACAAGAAAACCACTTGACAGATATTGATGAAATTTGGAATGATGATAGCTGGTTATTCGGGTCAACGTATAGGATACTTTTTACTGTGGGAAAATATGTCATCTCTGAGAAATCTATACTAAAAGTTAAAACGTAATCCGGGACGAACCCGAGCGAAGCGAGGTGACTCACTAATTTGTATATATTTCTTCCACAAAAGTATACCAGAAAATGGACAGTAATTCGTAATGAATAAAAAACAATATGATATCAGCTCCGATGTTAGATGTTTTCGTAGGATCTATTTCTTTCTCAGGATAAAAAGTAGCTTTTATGACTGTAGCTTCCAACGAAAGTCCTTTCAAAATTGTTTCAGCTGTACCGGACGTTCGAGAGTTTTCCTCAACAGTGTTTAGAAATTGGGTACAAATACCGAAATGGTTCCAATATAAGAAAATCATTCTTAGATCATAAACAGACACTTCAGCATTATACTTGAGTATGTAATTTACATAATATTATGGGTAAATAAGTGTTACACAGATCTGGATCTCACTCCACGTAATATTTATAGTGACAATACTTACCTTTTACGGGCTGGACCGAGTTATGCTTGCGGCAACGGAGGATGTAATAAAACAAAGTTATTCGTCGAAAGGATAGACAAAACTAAACTCTAACTTAACTGCCTCGGAGGTCTGGTAGCTAGCATGTACAGCTACAGATTTGGAAGTCCTGGTTTCGAGTCTCGGATAGGGCAAAGTTTAGGTATTGAGTTTTCTGTCAAGAAATTCTAAGTAACAGGCCGGAGTATGGGTAGTAGTAGGTACAATTAAGAGTGCCCTTGAGCGCTCATATACTTTTGCACTATAACATTTCCTGTGCATGTCTAATCCCAGTGAGATTGGACGCCATCGGTCACGAGTATTATTCTTATTATTATAGACAGAACTAACTTCATTTTCTTAATTCATAAGCTTAAATATGTTAGGATTTAAAACGAAGGTGGTCGAACCAATTTTATCTGTGATCCAGAATCCGGATATAACAATGTGCTTAAATATCCATCGCAATGTAATCGCAAAGCTTTCTATCGTAAAATTGAGAAGCCATCCATTATTAGATATAAGTACGTTGAAAATAACGAAATGTGATTTTTAACTTATTTTAGTATGTTTACATTAGTTAATAAGGTAATTTTTTTAACTAAACTATTTTTTGTGACTTCTAACACAACTTATAGATTTCACAATAATTAAATTATCAGAAGGTCCTTTTTAAAGAGTTTTTAATGAAATCTTCATAAATACCTTAAAGTTTATATTTTAAAATAACCTAAATTAATAAAACTATGTAAATAACTACCGACATGTACCTATGCTTATAAGAGGTACGCTACTTCCATTGCCTCAAGAAACGTATAAAAAATAAAATATATCAAACAGCAACATGATTTAAAAGCCCATTTAGAGTTAAATATCTTGAGAACCGTATGGGACCATATGAACAATTTACATTTTCATATAATAATTCACCCGAAATGTACCCCGTGATTGATCATTCATCCATATTTTCCATGAAATTAATTTTATACTGGTTCAGTTAATTTTATGGCACTCAAAAAAAATTAGGTTACATTTCACGTATGCTCTTGGTTTTTTTTTACATTCTGTAATACTGGTCAGTTTGAAAAACAGCTAGGCAAGCTGTTGTCAAATTGATTATACGTTATTAATATAGTGGAACTCCATCTCTACTGCGTATTAAAAATTGCAAAATGTTTCTAAATGGCATGTAAATAACTCAATCTCTCGTCTCAATAACTTTTGACTCTTTTGTTTCCTCAAAAGTAAACGAGGTTTCCCATTGACTACGAAATGCTAAAAATTATACAGTACGTGACAAAGACAGATAAAGCTCTTGCATATTTATCGCAGTACTGTGGGTAGTAATTACCTGTATGCGCCTACGAAAATATATCTTCTAGTTCATTAACATACTTCCTTCCGTATCCTAAATGAAATTTACATTTTAATTTGCACGAAAAACTTTTACTTGATTACTTTTTTTTTAAATAAGAATGGTGTTTTAAATACATAAATCAATATAAGAAACTAATTACGGATCTCAGCTCTCCCATGGAACTTGCAATAGAATTGTTTTTAAACAAAAAAAGCAGTCATGAGGGCTAAAATAAAGAAAAAAAAGAGGAAAAAGTTTAAACTAAATTTAATTAAATATTGATAATATTTTCAAATAATTTTACAATCGTTGTAAAAAGTCAAACATTAATAATAATTAATATATGCTTACAAAAGATACACAAAAATACATTTATTCGATCAAAGTAAGATTATACACATTTTATACTAGC
Source organism: Brenthis daphne (assembly GCA_947093115.1). NCBI lineage: Eukaryota > Metazoa > Arthropoda > Insecta > Lepidoptera > Nymphalidae > Brenthis > Brenthis daphne. Next base: position 1,690,254 of record OX352476.1, read on the forward strand.
GGCTCACCCTCGCATCGCTCGGGTTCGCCTCTAGAAAAACAAATATAAATCTATCCCAAGTGAACCGTACATTTTTCCGGGATAAAAAGTAGCATATGTATTATTCTGATGTATGACCTATATTATTGCAAAGTTTCATTAAAATCCATTCAGTAGTTTTTACGTGAAAGAGTAACAAACATCTACATATCTATACTTCCAAATATCCAAACATTCATACATCCTCACAAACTTTCGCATTTATAATATTAGTAGGATGATTTATTTTCAATACTTCATTCGAAATACATACATTCGACACATAAAATATGATTTCTTTTTGAACAACTCATAAATATCATAAAACACTGGCCCATACATAAAACCAGGGAAAGCTGTTCTAAGCTAGAGGCTTTACTGCTCCTAGATAATAAGGAAAAATTGCAAGTTTCTTACTCAGTGGATAGTCCAGCAACTAATCCCTTACTCGTGCACTAAGAACATACGCACACTGTAGACTTTCTCTAACCCGATAGTTTAGTCGGGTTTACAATCAATATGAACATATACGCAAGGACATACATCAAATAAATGAGTATTCAAGTTCCAGAGGTTAGCGCATTCAAAAAAACGAACAAACTCTTCTAACTTTATGTATTCATATAATTTTATTTTTCAACGATTTTCATGAATTCTATATACAGGGGGTTTCGGGGGCGATAAATGATCTAGATTAGACTTATGTCCGTACGTATGTTTTCTTTTGCATTATTTCACGCAAAATATAGTCGGTAATTTGCACGCTCGGGCATAAGTATCATGGTCAAGCGGCCAAGGTGCAAGATCAAGAATCACAGGTGTCCAGATTCGAATCTCGGTCTCATACAAAGTTTTTACTTTTGTTTTTTTTTTAATATTTATTCAAGTATATAGTTTTTAAAAGAAAAGAAAATTGTACAGTAGGCCAAAAATTTCAAGCGAAGCTAGCTAGCCCAGGTACTAATATTTTAATAATATAACGTGTAACAATGTAATCTAGACCGATTTAAGCTATGCCGGCCATTCTCATAGGGACTATTATTGACAAATATTATAAGTACATTAATTAATACCTGTGCAGAGTGCAGACCAAGTGCTTTCTCTATACCTTTCATTTTGAAGTCCGGTGGGATGACTTTTGAGAGATCAGACACAGGACCGACGGCCATACATGTACTTACTTTAGGCACAGTTGTATAACACCGCCAACTCTTCAACTCCATTCTATTACTAAAAACTTCTTGACAGAAAGCCTTTTTACTTATCCTTTAGTCCCAAACCCAGAGTTTCTAGATGTACAGCCCTCTATGCCAGCCACTTATTTTTTTTAATGTTGGGAAATACATTTACGTACAACACTTGTAAATATACAGTTGGTTATGAGGGAATCACCGGCTTAAGAAAAGCCAGTACTAGCCATTAAAACCCAACAGAAACTCCCCCGTCTTAATGGAGCATCGCAGGATCGCTTACGCAACACATCACAACGCTGACACAATGTCCCGACGGCAGGTCTGCCGAAACAAACCACACAACCAAGGGGTTGCTCCCACGGTCCACCACCTGCTGTCAGAGAAGTACCAGGAGCAACCCATATAGTACACCGCACACAGAAATAAGCCATCTCCTAGTATGTCTCTTGGCTTCGCGCCCGGCTGGATTGCCAAACGCTAATGAACCCCTCCCCCCACCATGACAAAGTGAACACACTTCTAGAGCCACTAGACCATCGTGACAGTCTGTTACATATATAAAATGGAGGGGATTTTTATAATACAAATATACAATCGAACAGAGCCAAAGGAAGAAACTAGTTCTAAATGAAACTATTGTCATACCATCACCATTATATGTCACTCAAACTTAACTCCCATAGGTCAGAATATATGAATCTTTGCACGTACGAATTAGATTACGATCCTTTTTTCTTAATTCGTCACATAAAATATACCCTAAAATTCTATGACGATAATAATAATATGTAATGCTAAGAGTTATATGTACATATAATAAAATTCTAATTCAGCAGAATCTGTACATTAAATGTCTTTTGGAAAATCTTATTGAAATAGACATTATTATCTGTACAGAGGCCGAATCTATAGTGTTTAAAATTTTTATCTGTCTGTGACTGCATCACTGAAATCCCACTGCAGAGATTTTGATGAAATTTAGTTCATACTAAATTTCATCAAAATCTCTATTATTATATATCATCATTGATAGCTGGTTATCCGGGTCAACGGGTATAGATAGGCAAAGACAAAACAGTTCAGTACATTTTTCTCCTCTGTTTGTCTACAGATGTTCGTTTATTTTGTGTAGTAGCTATGGACCATCGTTAGTGTTATGAATTAAAAATTTTGAAAACAGTTTATTTTCATATAGACAGGTAAATACTCTTCATATTGTCGCGTAATGGAGAGTGTGTAACGTCATTATACAAAAAAATAATAACTAAAAAGACACGTCTGAAGCATGCTCTATGCATCCTAAGACAGTTGTCAAAACATTTCGAGAGAGGCATAGAAATTGCTTCAATTTAGTCAAGAACATATAATTGTAAATTACCGTGTGTAAGAGTGAAAGAGGAAAAAAACATACGAAATGTCTTGAAAGGTTTCGAATTTTCGAATACTAGAATGTTATTTGTTTATGCATATAAAAAACCGGCAGTATGTCGAGAAATCAGTTGAATTTCGAAGTTAAGTGAAGTTTGCGAAGAAGTTTGGCTCAGTTGGTAGTGACCCTACTTGCTGTTCCAGCGGTCGCGGGTTCGAGTCCCGCTGGGGGCATTCATTTGTGTGATGAGCACGGGTGTTTGTTCTTCAGTTATGGGTGTTTACCTCGTAGCTTACCATGGAACTAGATGGTGCTGTGTGTTAATGTCCCAAAAAAAAAAAAAAAAAGTACGGAAAAAGTGAAAAGGAAAGAAAAATTAAGTAAGCTATAGTGGAAGTGTATCTAATGGTGAAAATAAGTGTCCAGTGACTGATTTTAACTAAAATTGTTTATATACTGCGTATGTTAGTGAATCTCCAAAAGTCACTTTTGTTAATCCGGAGTAATAAAACATCGATAGTGCAAAATACGCGCTTTTATTTCCGATCCCCGAACTCATAGAACGTAATATATTACTATATTTTCCAATCGTGATTATGGTCGATTTTCGACCGCTAGACGGACAGTAGGTTAAATAATGGAATAAGTTAAAAAATTAAGGGACCATTTCCATTTTCTAGATCCAAGTAATAATATGTGTTCCTTTCCAGAATCTTTCATTGAGATTAATTCAGCAGTGATAGTAAATCGATGATAAACTGTTAACGAATTTGCATTCGTAAGTAAAATCATCTTTTCCAAACGCTTTTTACGTCAATTAAATTTTAAAAGTGTCAGTGTTGTCAGTCCGACCAAAAGTTACCTAGCTTAGAAAATATTTTTGCTGAGATGGAAATTTGAATTTTTATAAAATATTGCATATTCGATGATTCGAGTATGTAGCAAAAAATCTTATATTAAGATGAAAAATTCTTCTTTAATTTTATCACAGGTATTAATTACTTAAGAAAATTTCATTTTTCCGGACTTAAAAAAGATTAGGTACATTTGTGTGTTGATTTTTTGCGTATTGTACGCGATATTTTCGTCAAATTATTAATGAATAAATTATACAGGCTGACGAGAAAATAAACATAAATTTTAAGAAAAAAATTTGTAAGTGTGGTTACAAAATAATTATATTAAAAAAAATATTTTTATTTTTTTTTATTTTAACCGATATAAATAATTAATGTGCGTTAAAAATTGATTCTTGTGCATTTCTAAATTGAGAGTTAACAAAGATGAAAATAGATAAATTATTATTAACATTAACAATTTTTAATACCAAGCTTTTATATCATACAAATTGTGTAATGTAATAAATGACTTTGATTTAATTTAAAGTTTATTTTTTATGTATTTTCTCGTATTCTTCTCAACTATCTCTTTCATTTCATATATCATGGGAGTGCATAATAAACACATAGTCCGCCATCATTGAGAGTCCGCCGTGTTGGATTTAGATTGATGTCACTTAACACCATGAATTGTCATCTAAACTAAGCGTGTATGCAAAATTTTCGCTCAATCGGTTTCGGATAGCTGCTTTACAATTCAGTTACAAGATTTTATTCGAACAAACATACATACAAGCATTGCAAGTTAAATAAAATCCTGTAAAAATATACTTTACAAAATAATATGAATAACATCTTCGAGCTTTTACAACTTTGAACCGACTGTCCGCCAACAACAACAACTCACTCTATATCAGTAGCCGAAACTAAGCTCAAGATAAAATAAACTTTTTAACAACATCTTAAGTAAGATTATGCTTATCTGTACTTATAAGCACAAAGAAGTTTATTTTTAACCCCTGACGCAAAAAGAGGGGTTTTATAAGTTTAACGTCGATGTCTGTCTGTGGCACCGTAGCTCTCAAACGGACGCATCGATTTCGACGCGGTTTTTTTCATTTAAAAGCTAGTTTCCTTGCGGTGGTTCTTAGCTATGTTTGGTTAATGTCGGTCCAGCAGTGTAAGAGTATCAACTCCTTTCCAAAATGATGTAATGCATTTTGGCGTATGATTACTCGATTAAGTGCTTCACGCGTGCCAGTGTAATCGTTAAATGACAATTAATTTTCGTAGGGGGTTTTTTAAATTTTTAATTTATAAAAATCCATTCAAGTCGTGTTAGGTAGGTATAGTGCTAATCCTCTCCTCATCTGTTGAAACGACTTAATACTAAACTTAACTACTAAAGCTTTCACAGAATCTGGTAATTATCGAGTTCAATCTAACAATTAGTAATATGTGACATATTAACAAAACATCATCATTTGCTTTGTTTTATTTATTCAAAACGTAGACATGCAATCTTAAAAGTAAATTATGTATCTATATCTTTTTATAGTGATGTAGTAATTATAAAAAGATATAGGTACATACATAATTTATTTTATTGACAGTCAGTTGTTTCTTTATAGGGGATAACCTTTTTTATGCCACAGAACAAAAAATTGAATTGAATTAAGCCTTTATAGTTGACTGCGGCGAAGCCCAAAGGAGGGATATGAGTTTGATCTGTATGTATGTACATATGTTCAAACCTACGTTCCCTTGGCTTTACTAAACGTCTGGTGCAGATGTTTAGACAGATTTAGGCTTTATAGATATTATGAAAAATTAAAGTGGCAACTCTCAGGCGCCAATTTGCGTCTTTAATTATTTTTTTTTGATCCCAACTTATCGAGTGCGGTATCAAAGTATAGGTTAAAAGGTGATCACAAAAATAAATACCTATACAACATGTTTAAAAATAATTTAGATAGGGCATTGTTAAATAAAATTTCAAATACCTAGGTAAAACTAAAAATTGCGTAAAAGACGAACTAGGAAGATTACAAATAGATAAAAGAACTTAGTATTATGCAGTTGGAGACATACATACACTCGAGTCGCATCAAGTATAAAAGAAGTACCTGTATATACTCATATATCTCCGACTGATAATACTATGTTAATTTGTCAACTTGTTCTCATATTTTGAGTTCGTTTTTTAGGCAGTCGGTTTTTATAATCTAATACCTTTTTTCCTTTATAATAATAATAATAATGTCCTCCCGACTGATTTCGGCCTTGACGACCAATCTCATTGAGACTAGCCATCTGCGCAGGAGATATTATAGTGAACAAGTGTACGCGCAGACACAAGTGCACTCTCTATTCCTGTCACTCTCATACTCCGGTGGGACGACACGAGACACGACCAGTGAGAGTTAAGGCACGGGACCGACGACTTTACGTGCTCTCCGAGGCACGGGGGTGACACACCGCCAACTTCCCAACTCCGAGCTGTTAAGGAGGCTTACTAAACAGATAGACTCAATAACTTAACCCGACCAAGGACTTCAACTCAGGACCGCCAGATGTGCAGCCGTACATGCTAGCCACTACACCACCGAGGCAGTTTTATACGTATATAGTTTTTCCTTTACACGAATTCATGCAAAGCGCTGATACCAGTGGGACACATACCACACTGCGATAGGCTTTGTGATGTTTTTTACAAAGAGCTTAAAGCATTCATTAGTTATAAACTCTTCAGACTACGAATTCAATTAACTTTATCTTATCAAGGCACAGATGTACGTACGTGATCTAAATACTAAACAGTGTAAAGGGCTGCAATGTAACATTTGCATACATTAAAGGTATAAAAGTAAGCTAAAAGCTTCTTAAAGAAACATATTTGCGAGTTACAGCAATAATATTTTTTTCAATAATCATAATTATTTATTTTAAATTTATTATTGTTATATATTTAAATTACATTAAAATTAATTAGTCGCTTATATAAGAAATATTGGGTAATTTTAGTGTAAAAATATCTAATATCTACTCGTATATATCAATATGGCTATCATTGTATTTATTTAACCAAAACTACGTCTACGCCTATCAATAGATGGCGCTGCCTCAGATCGTTCAAAGAAAATGAGAAAATAGTATATTATTTGAGAAATTTGTTACAATAAAGAATTATAACAGTTTTTAAAATAGTAAATAAAATAGATAGGATGAAGCTTTAAAGGCTTCATTCAAACAAAATCAAATATAAGTTTATTGTACTGTTAAATAAAACAACATGCGAGCTTTCGCATCGAACAGAGAAATGGCAGAGAGTTTATTTGATATTTCATAGATAACAGAGCAGAGTATATAATTACAGATAATAAATATTCTTGTCAATGACATGTATTTTTAATGTTATTTATATTATTTCAAAACCATTAAAACAATTAAAAAATATTTAAGTTTTAATAAATAAAGGGTACAAAAACAAATAAATAACAAAACTATATTTGCATATTTTTAATCAAATATTTGCACGAAATAAAAATATATTTTACAAATTATATTTATGAAGCTTAAGCTTTTAAAAGTTCAGAAATGTTACTTTAAATGATATTCTATAACAAAATTAAGAAAGATTTTTTTTGATATAAGTATAGTATGGAGATGGAAATTTCATTTTAGCAAATAGTTCGAATACAATTATGTACATACAATAGTTGGAATACAAGTATGTGTGTAGAGACAAAGGTGTAGATACAGGCGTTGTTTTTATAATTGTGAAAGAATATTGCACAACAAGAAGCAACTTTGCTATTTATCTTATATATGGCCGCATATCACAACACTCAAATTCATTGTAATTACAAACCATAGCTCCCGATTTTCTGAATATGAATGGTATACTTATAATAAGCACAGCATTCTCATAATCTACATAATAAGATAATTGAGATATTAGCAAGTGATCCACTAAAATAACTATATCCTGCAAATCCTCCCTTGGCGTATACATTGATCTCGCACTAACCTTCATCACACGATTCTTAATAATAATTTCGATGGAATCCTCAAAATAATCTTGAAACGGATAAATACGTTTGTATTCGTCGGCTGTATAAATATCCTGAGCATTATACTCTTTTAATCCAAAACTTCTTCTTGCAACGTCAGCTTCGATAAACGAATCTGCTACTTCAGAAAATAGTTCATGAAATTCTTGTCTTCTCTCATTATTATAGTCATCATAATAAATTCTAGGATGATATCGCTTTATCCTCACAGAAAATCCATAGTCAATAACACCGAAGAACAAAGTGAACAACAGAATACGTAGCATCTTCTTCAGCTACTTCATACAAACTGATAAGAATTAGTATTGCCGCTATTTATACATCTTAATTATATTCGCTAAATGTTTGTAATTAAGTTTTTTAGAGTTTTATAGCTAAATGTTGAATAAGATAGCCTTTAAGGTCGTCATGAGCGTCTGTCTATATCATGGCCACTATATTGACACGGCATGAGACCATTGCCACTAAAACTTTTATTGATGACCTATCTTGGTGTCATCAATAGTTGATCATCCCCATAGTTGTTTACCTTGTCATCACAAGAGGCACACTTTGGTGGACGGTGTAGCATACGGGCTGCTGATAGCAGAGTGGACCGTGTGGAAGTATGAGCAACCTCCTGGTAGTTGTGGTCTGCCTCAGCAGGCCTGCCGTCGGGGCGTCACGGTTAAGTGCATAAGGTATCCTTCGACGCCACATAATATCTGGGAGGCAATGGTTGGTTTTAATGGTAGAACTAGCTTTTCTGGTCGCTGAAACTTGAGTCTTACATAATCACGTGTATGTGTAAATGTGTTTTCCAACGTTAAAAAAGAAAACAAAGAGCTTCATCAATAACGTGCAAAATGATGGACATGGACTTCCAGTACCATCGTGTAGGCTAACTTTAGTTAGGTAGATCCAAGGAACAACTCTAGGAAGGATAAATCCTTTTAAATTATATACATAGATAATTCTAAAAGACTTTTTCGATTAAGTCCGTACTTGCTGAAATAGGTATATTATTTAACTTTATAGGTATAATATTTGTATACACTTGATATATATTATTTATGTAGATAACTGAGCAGCAACCAATCGATCGCTAGGACATACTATCTCACTCACATTATTATAAGACTTAGGAGTAAACTTTAATCATATCATAACTGATAAACGCATGAGCACTTGTAGTTTGATTTGTCGTGATTATGTATCGCATTATATATTTCATTTTGTTATTAAATATAATAAACTCTCAGCAATGGTGTGAAAAAGTAAGAAAATATGAAAAAAAGAAGCCCATGTGGAAACAAAAGCATGTAATTTTGAAGAAAGAAGACATAGTCAAACAACTTACTGAAGTCGATACAGCCCTTCAAAGGTATTGCAATGAAAATTCGAAAATCCGAACAGTTATTTATAGTGAAGATGAATATGTGATTAAATATCGTCTTCCAGGATTCAAGCGAAAAGATGTGGAAGTGCGCAGTATGTATCGCCTTCTATACATTCATGTTGCAAAACCAGATCCTGAACAAACTCTTGAAGATGTTGTATCATTACCTGATTTTCTAAATTTTACCGACGCCTATTGGAATTTGGAGGGTGATTTTTTAACTATAACAGTCCCATATAAGATGAAGTTTGGTGAAACGACGGAGAAAATGTGTGAATCTGTTAGTGAAATAATGAATAACGTTGTCGAATATTACTCTTTTGCCATTTATAGCTGGATGTTGCGTTGATTCTCCTGTTAATGATACTATGCTTATAATACAATATAATATTGTACAATTTGTTTTGTTGTTTTTTTTAAACAATTACTATAATTATTTACATAAAATAGTTAAATAATAATTGGCCAAAGAATGATAAAGGTTACTTATCCATCCCAGTTCATCGAATGTTTCCTGCGGGGTATTAAAGAAGCGAAGGCGTGTTAGCAGTTAGCAGTAATCATAAATATCAACAAATACGAAGCTAGTTCGCATATAACTTTTTAGATTTCCATTCTTGTAACTATTGTAGAATGATATCTTGAGGAAGACACCGTAATTGAAATCTTCATGTATGGTGTGGCATTTACATAGACATACTCGTAGATAGTTGACTAAATGTTTCTTTGCCAACCGTCAACTAAAAATGGCGGAAAAGTCACAGAGACGAAATGAATGTGCGGCTAGAAGTCTGTTGTGTATTAATTGCAATACGATTAATGAAGATAGATATGTATCCATTTAACACTCCTTTATAATATTATAATTCAAATTGGAATAAAAGACAGGTATTGGCCGCGCGTTCACTTTCTCTCTAGAAAGAGAGTGGTCAAATTTATGACAGTATTGCTCAGTCCATTCTCTACGTCTATGGGCATTGAGGAAGGAATGCCAACCATTCAATTTGACCATTGAATTTGGCTATAAATTACTATAATTAATATAGTTTAGTTTACTTTAGCTGATAACTAATAAACAAAAACAATCGATAATTAATAAAAAATAAAGTGTTTCTTATCTAGAAGTTGAAAATTACGCGGACGTAAAAACCGTTGTAATAAATCTGTTTTGTTGAAAAAAAATATTCGATAAATTAATATTATTTTCAGTCCAGATGGGTTTTGCCGGTGCGCGAACTTATAAACAATGATAACAAGTTTCAATATAAGGGTCATGTGATAAAATTAATAAAGAATGGCTAAAAACAAATCTATCCCACGAGAACCATACTTTTTTCCGGGTTACAAAGTATAACTTTGTACTAATCCAGACTATAATTTATCTCTGTGCCAAATTTTATCCAGATCTGTTTAGCCGTTCTAGCGTGATTGAGTAACAAACATCCATCCATCCAAATTTTCGCATTTGTATAGTAGCAAGGTTACCAAGAAGATATGCGTACTGTGGAAGAGTGAATTGAAAGCGAAATTGAGTAGTTGATTGGTACCGAGATCTTGTCCCGGAACCAATGGATCTCATTCCTGGATTCCACTGTCACTTAACATCAGGCAGCATGGAGTCATCTTGTCAAGCATCAATAAGAAAAATAGAGGAAACCTTGGTGGACTTTTAAAGACCAAGTGGAAGAAACGAAAGAGATATGAAGAGATGATAGAATTTGGCATTCTGTTCTCTCTGCCTACTGTGTATGAGATGAGATATACTATTCATCTTATTCTCTATATCTAAGAACTACAGACTCCATCTAAAATTTATTTTATTAGCTTCAAATAAAATTCCTCGACTATAAAATACAGTTGTAAATAAAATTGAGGTTGGCAGATTATTTCCAGTTAGGCAATTCTGCAAAAAGCATAGAACTCATCAAAGCTATTCAAATAGTTTTACGTGATGGATAAATAAACGGGCAAAACGTTTAAAAGTAAATAAAGTATTTCAAAATATATCAATGTGTAAATCAACACACTACGAAATATTTTGTTTGTGTAAATATTAATTGATTTTAAACAATAAAATTAAATATGTATTTTAATACATAACTAATTTTCATTTGGGACTTCTATGGCTTAGAAAATAAAAAAAAAACTTTTTCCCTCTACCTATTTCGAATCTTCTACGGTTCCTAAATTCACAGACACAGACACAGGTACAATATTTTAATTAATGGCTTCATGGGTTTTGCTCTCGTGCTGAGATGAGTGTAATATATATAATAATTGTGTGGAGATAGTTGGAGGGCTGGAGAGTAACATAGGCGACTTTTTACAGCAGCAGATTATCTCATTCCCACGAGAAAAAACGTTATAATGCAACACAAAAAATATTTATAATCAGAATTACTTGAAACTTGGTATTAATGCTCTTCAATACAATGAAATAAATACGTGTTTTAGCATTTTTCGAAATTCATCCCTTAAGGGGATAAAATAGGGGATGAAAGTTTGTATGAAAAATAACTTAAGAGTTTTTTGTATTTCTAGCGCGAGTGAAGTCGCGGATTCTGCTTGTTTTATATGAATAAAATACGCGAGCGGATTCGCGGGTAAAAGATAGCTAAGAGTCAATAAATTCCGGTTTTCTGCAGTCTTTCTCTATATAAAGTTTAACTATTCCGAAGCTCATCCTCCTCCGTATATGCAATATGCTTAAAAAGGGGTTCTAAGTTTTTGCTTAACGTATTAATATATACTAATATAGATAAAATTACTTCACTGCTAAAATATGTTAGCAAGATGTTAGATAACCTTCATTAATATTATACGAGTACTTACAAAATATGAAAATGAAAAGTCTGTTTGTCTGTACGTACAAATCTCTGAATATATGGGCCCGTTTCAAAATTCTTTTAGATTTTTTAGGTTATCTATATAAATTTGAAGATAGAACCTCCTAGAACCAGAATTATGGTTGATTTTCAACCACGAGGCGATCACCAGTATCTTTACAATTTTGACAGGACAACGTCGATCGGCTCAGCTGGTTTATAAATAAAAATAAATTATTTCTACAGCTGTAGAGCGAATGTATTATATGGCCTTATTATTTTAATTATTTTAAGCATAAATTAATGTCTCAAACATAAACATTTTCTAGTAGGTACTTAGTAAAACGATGAATTTATATTGTTGAATCTAATTACGTTTGACTTTTGATAAGGGGGCATTTCGACGAGAAAACAGTATCACAACGTACATAATATGTACTCGTTATTTACTTATAAATAACCGGTTTTTAACACTCGACGGAAAAAGAAGTTTAACGTGTGTGTCTGTCTGTGGCATCATAGCGCCCAAACGAATAAACTAATTTCAATTACTACTAAGTAGTTTGAAAGGTAACTTTATCGAGAATGTTCTTAGCTTTAAATCATGAAAAACCGTTTAGCCCTTTGCATGACATAAGGTTTTTTCTAGACGTTATAAGTATCCATTCGAAACTTGATATCCTATCACTTCAACGGATTTGCAGCGATATGGTAACCTTGGTCTGATGCTGGAGCGTCACCTGGAATCTGCATGATGGTCAAACTCTTTACTAAAATACTGAGAAATATCGTGTTTAGACTCATTGAAATAGCCTTAATGTATATATAGGTTATTGTGTTGGTTTTCTTTTTAATTTTTAATATAATTTCTTGTTACCATTTTTTCAAAATAAAATTTATATTGGTAAATATAAATACGAAAATTTGTATTTATATATGTATGTTTGTTACTCCTACACGTTGAATCTGCTGGACTGATTTGGATGAAATGTGTTACACAGATAGATTATAACTTGGAGTAACACATAAGTTAGCTGGTAATAAATCTTGCTTAAAGGAGGGACTGCCTATATATATTTATTTATATGTATTAATTATATTTATTTATTTTATTTTGTTTCTAATTTAATTTTATGGAAAAGTATTGCGGATTAAAGAGATTTTATTTTTATTATTATATAAAATTATAAATACAGAAGGCAGGTACTGATGTACCCAAGTAATAATATAGAAAAATCCATGAAGACACTTAAGACAACGTTTTCATTTACAATGAGAAATAATCTATACAGATAAGTAAAAATTGAAGTGTCTGTTTGTAAAGTCGAAATGAAAGCTTATAAGAAAAACATAATTTAAAAAATGTTTTTAGTCTGTCTGTCTGTCTGTTTGTTCCGGCTAATCTCCAAAACCGCTGGACTGATTTTGACGGGACTTTCACTGGCAAATAGCTGATGTTATACGGAGTATCTTAAGCTACATTTATTTTAGAAAAATAATTAGGGTTGCGTTAAAAAAAATTAAAACGAAGCTCCGAACTCCGAGCCAGGCGAGGGCCAAGTCGCTAGTTTTAACGTAATATATTTATAATATGTATGTATTTAAAATTTATATATTATGTGTAGTGTATCAACTATCTGGTATCCATAACACAAGCCAAAAAAAATGCATCGGGTCATGCCGTCATTATTTCAACAAAATTTGTTTCTCAGAAATATGTATAATGGTGTTTAGAGGTATAACTTGATAATATTAATGTTTATATTTAGATTCTTACGACATGCGGTTCTTCATAAATGATTATTTCATTTAGGTATTTATTTACAGTTAAATAAAATTTATTGTAAATATATTTTTTTATTATAAAAAATCTTTATAATGAAAATTAATTATTCGAAAAATGAAGAGATTTCTCTTTAACTTAACATTTTCCAACTCTGAAATATATCTCAAAAAAAAAAACAAAACCATGGACTTCTTAATATTTTGTTTTATTATTTAATAAGTCAAAACAAAGGGATTCAATTATAAATAAAACTTGTTATATAAATTACTTATAAAAGGTCAAAAATTATTAAAAATACGTCTATCACAATAAAGAACTTAGAGAAACATGTTTAAAAAAATCTAATTTCAGCCCAAACCTAATAACGGGCTGGAACAAGTTCGACTTCATCTTTCAAATCAACAGCATAAGTAGTCGCTTCAACAGAATTGTGTTTTGGTATTTCATTAGTCAAAAGTTCTGTATTCTTGCCAAGGTCTCCTCTATCGGATTCTACATCGGCATTTCGGTTGGCATTCTCATTTGACGTAGGTTCCATATCTTCTCGACTGTGCTGCGGTGCTTCTGTGGCAGGTGCCTCCGTTGGAACTTCACCCTCAGCGATTTCTTTCTTAGCGATCGGGAAAACAATTTTCAGCACTCCATTTTCAAATGACCAGCTACCAGCCTCGTTGACACAGTCAGGTAAGGTCCTGACGTCCAAATAATTTCTCTGTGGCTCGCCCTCCTCTTGGTGCACAGCTTGAACCATTACCAACCCTTTCCTTGCCTTCACAGCGATTTCTTTCTCCTCATAATTAGGCAAAGATATTGTGATAATGTATTCGTTACCTTCGATTTGTTCACTTGAAATGCTGCTTGGATAATATCTACCGAAATCCGCTAGCATAGTATCGAGTTCCAACATTTCCCGTCTCAATTCATCCCAAAATCTTCTTGTGTTAAACATTTCTTCTTCCAAGTACCTTTCCAAACTTGCTTCGTAGGATGATCCATGCGGTGGTCCATGATGGTGGTATGGATGGTGGTAGTGACGAGGTGCAGCGCTGGAAAGCGCCAAACATCCCAGAAGCACGAGTGCGAACATTTTCTTGTATTTCTTTGTACTAACTGATGTATTAGCCTATACAACTATATTTATATGAGACGGATGGGTCATAGTTTATCACTTATCGTTCTTTCTGGAGTGGGCATAAGTCGTTTGAATAAGTTTCTTAGAATGATGATACACAATGTATATATACATACCTAAATATGTTTGTATAATTGTTTGTACACATTGTGTTCATTATGGATGATTTTAAGGAAGGAAGTTTTTTTGAACTTGTAGAATTATACCGATAATTGCACTTTTATTACTTATTCTTAATTAACAGTTTTAATGCAAAATTTCATTTTTCTTTTGCCCATCTTTTACTAGATATTTTGCGTAGAGTTCATTGACCGAAAGCATATGCTACGAGTAGGTATACATATATGATTGTTTTTTTTTTTGTTTATATTTTATAATTATTAAACAAAATTTAAAACAAAAGCTGAAACTAAATAGGAATATGTCTATTATATTATATCATATACTAGTGTATACGTGGCCTTTCAATATCGGTCCAAAATTGTTTGTTCCACAAACATTTAAAAAACAATGATATTTTTGTAATATTTTTCCTCCTTATCTTCCTCCATATCTATCAAAAAAATGATAGCCTTGTTTATTATATTAATATGTTATTTACTTATATATTTACTTACTTATATATTATTTACTTATGTATATAGATATGTCTATTTATTATAACGAATCAATTTTCCTTCTTAATTTTCTCAAAATCTACTATTTAAAATCAAAATCATTAACTTTTAACTAAATAAGATATTCCGAATTCAACTAATGAGTAATTATTCCACTCTAAAGGGTGGACCTTCGTATAAAATTGATTTGAGACCACCCTTGAGGTATTTATTAAAAAAAGGATTATGCAAATCGCACATAAAATATATTTTTTTCTGGATAGTTTATGAATTTATTGAATCTATACATATAATAAAATTTTAACTGAGTCGCATCTGTACTTTAAATATATTTTTTTTAAATCTTATTGAAATAGTCATTATTATCGATACAGAGGTCGAATCTATAGTTTTTAAAATTTTTGTCTGCCTGTCTGGGATCGCATCACGGAAAAACCACTGGAAGGATTTTGATAAAATTTAGTATGATGATAGCTGGTTATCCGGGTCCATATATAGGATGGAATAGGATTTACTAACTTCAAAACGCCAGTACTTATATAATTTTTTCTGCTATAATAAAAAAATTGTCATAAAGAGCGTAGAAAAAAAGTCAAATGCTGAATATAGTCAATAAAAATAGGTAAGTATTAATAACAAACTATAATATTTCATATGAGTTATTAGTAACAATAGAACCGATAAAAATACTTAGAAGCTTCGCCACTTCCTTTGACTGATTCATTTTTATATTATCTATTTGTACATAAAAATTAATAGCTGTTTGTTTGTGCGATTATTCGATTGGTTAGTTGTTTATCTTACAAATGACGCGCTGTCTGCTATCTTAACATGAGTTTTAACCGACTTTAAACAAGAAAGAGGTATTTGATTCGCCTTACTTTTTAGTTTTTTTACCCGACTGCGGCGAAACCCAAACGAGGGTTATGTGTTTGACCTGTATGTATGTACTTATGTCCGATACTATGTTTCCTCGTAATTACTTACTGATTTTAAATAAAACTACTTAAATATATTTTCGGTTTTTTTGCTATAAAGTGTAAAGCACTCGAAACGTCGGCTACCAAAAATCAAAATAAATCCGGTAAAAATTGTTTTATTTAAAACAAGCGACTAACCGCCTATAAGAAAATAAAAACAAATCTATCCTAAGGGAACCGTGCATTTTCTGGGATAAAAAGTAACCTATGTGTTTCTTATATATGCCATTTTATTTGCTATATTATTGTAAAATTTCATCAAAATCCATTCAGTAGATTTTGCATGAAAGATTGACAAACATCCATACATCTATACATCCAAACAAACTTTGGCATTTATAATATTAGTAGGATGACAAATATTTGTGTAAATCATTACGGCTTAACCGATTTTGATGATTCATACGTCGTTTGATACGTCTTGATAACGCGAGTGTATTATGGATATCATTATTCAGTGTGTAACTATGTAATACGATATCTTCGCCGTTATGACTATTTCTTTTTATTAGGTCCACTTATTTCGAAATAAATAGATATTAGATTTTAACCTCCATCTAAATAGCGATATTCAATTTTTAAGTTACTTGTAATCCAGAAATAATATTTTTTATTTGTTTCCAACGAGCTTTCCCCATTCGTTTTGACGAGTCCTATAAATTACGGTTTTTCAAAAGCATGTTTTTGTATTACTAGAGCCGCCCTCGCTCTTCCCATTTGTTATAACTAGCGACTCACCCTCACTTCGCTCGGGTTCGTCCCTAGGTTGATTTCCCATACAATTTTTCTTCCTCATTTTCACCCCCTGAAGGGATAATTTCTGGGATAAAAAGTATCAGTAATAAGTATCAATAGTCCCAGGGTCACAAACTATATTCTTACCAAATTTCATCTAAATCGGTTCAGTAGATCCAGAGATTAATTACCCCCTACAACGTCACAAACTTACAATTCACAAACTCACAAACTTTACCTATTTATAATATTAGTATATGTAGATAGTATAGATTAACAAATGGCAAGAGCGAACGTGTCTTTTTAAGGTATTCATCTAATCGTTCAAGTTCAAACAATTATAACTTTTTCTTAAATAAAACTATCTCTACTCTAAAATTCTCCTGGGCGTTTATTACAATCCGAGTCACACGATCGATTATTTCTCATCATTTGAAACCCTGTTAGAGCAATTTAAACCTTTGTATGATCATATTTTGTTGATGGGTGATTTCAACACGTGTCTTCAAAAAAATGATCATAAAGCTAATCGTCTTAGTTCCCTTATAAATGCAGCCGATTTAAATATTCTCCCACTAAATCCCACTCATAAATTTCCAAATTGTGTACCTTCTCTTCTTGACCTAATCCTTGTATCTTCCACCGACCTTGTTGCAAAACATGGCCAGTGCTCTGCCCCATTTTCTTACCATGATCTTATCTATTTATCTTATAAATTAAAGCCACCAAAAGCAAAATCAAGAATCCTTCTGCAGCGCAATTTTGGTGATATCAATTTAGAGAGATTGCATGCGGATGCTGAAAATATCGACTGGTCGGCTGTTACTAATGCAAGCACAATTGATGAGCAAGTGTCAATCTTTAACTCGTTGTTAATCCAACTGTATGACATCCATGCTCCGGTCCGTCCTGTTCGTATGAAGCATCTTCCGGCTCCGTGGCTTACACCCGAAATAAAAAAACTCCAAAGAAAAAAATTTGTAGCGAAGTCAAAGTACGAATCTAATTCTAATGATAGCAATAAGACTAAATATATTAAGGCTCGCAATCGTTGCAATATAGTGTGTAGGGATAGTCAACGACGCCATATTTATAAATCGGTCATCGAAGAAGATGATCCAGATAAAATCTGGAAGTTTCTCAAGTCTCTTGGAGTAGGTAAATCTAAGCATAACATAAATCCACATAATATAGACTTAAATCTCATAAATCAGCATTTCTCTTCTTCGGCTACTATTAATAGTACAAATAAGTTAAGCACACTAAACTATCTTTCTACTTTACCTACTCCTGATTTTCCCCGTTTTACTTTTAGTCAATTTTCCGAAAGTGATGTTAAGAGAAATATTATGGCAATAAAATCTGATGCTGTTGGGGCAGACTGTATAAGCCGTAAAATGATTCTTCCTTTACATAATCATATCGTACCTATTATTACTTTCATTTTAAATTCCTCAATTAATTTCAATCAGTTTCCTTCTTCCTGGAAAGATGGGCAAATATTTCCTATTCCAAAAATATCTAGTCCGTCTTCTTTTTCTGACTATCGACCTATATCTATTCTTCCTTTCCTATCTAAAGTTCTGGAACGACTTGTACACCAGCAATTGAGTGCTTTCCTTTACAAGCACAATCTTTTAAATTCGTTTCAATCCGGTTTCCGTCTTAATCATAGTACGACTACGGCCTTAGTCAAAATCACAGATGACATCAGAGAAGGTATGGATGACCGAAGACTTACTGTGTTAGCACTACTAGATTTTAGTAATGCTTTTAATTCAGTGGACTTTGATATCCTGTCTGCCATAATATCTTCTCTTAACATATCTCCTGAGGTTGTTGACTGGTTTCGTTCTTACTTGTGCGGTCGCCGGCAACGCATTCGGATTGAAGATTCTTACTCCGATTGGTGCGCAGTTAATGCCGGTGTTCCACAAGGTGGCGTGTTGTCTCCTCTCCTATTTTCAGTTTTTATTAATTCTATTTGTCTCAAAATTTCTTCTCGCTACCACCTATATGCTGACGATTTGCAAATTTATACTGTGACATCTGTGGCTGATTTACCACGAGCTGTAGAAAATATAAACAAAGACCTCTCATCTATAGCCACATGGAGTAAATCGTACGGACTTAATTTAAACGCTGCAAAATCGCAGGCAATTATTGTTGGCAGTCAAAGGTTGTTGTCAAAAACTAAGTCAATGCAAATACCAGCAATTTTGCTAGATGGTGTTCAGATTCCTTTTCATGATAAAGTTAAAAATCTTGGTTTAGTAATTGATCAGCATTTGTCATGGGGCCCGCAGGTGAGTGAACTAAGCCGGAAGATATTTGGAGCTGTTGCTTCTCTTCGCAGATTGCGAAACTTTCTTCCGATTCCTACCAAAATTGCGCTAGCAAATTCACTCCTTCTACCAATTCTTGATTATGCTGACATTTGTTATCTCGACATAAAAGAGGAGCACTTGAATAAACTTGAGCGACTCCAAAATCTTTGTATACGGTTTATTTTTGGCCTTAGAAAATATGACCATGTTTCTCAATTTCGTAAAAATCTCAAGTGGCTTCCAATCCGATTCCGCAGGAATACTCATATTCTTCATCTTCTCTACTGCGTGCTATTTAATCCTTCAACTCCTATCTATCTGAAAGAGCGTTTTGAGTTTCTGAACGATTCCCATGATCGTTCACTTCGCTCTGTCCAGAACTTCCTCCTTAAAATTCCTACTCACTCTTCCTGTTTCTTCACAAATTCTTTTACGGTAAAAGCCGCTCGATTATGGAATTCTATTCCTTTAAGCATTAGGTGTGCTAAAAGCCTAGATAAATTTAAAAGTTTATTAAAAGATTACTATTTATCTCTTTAAGCCTTTCTCCTTTAGTATTTCCCCTTTCTCTCTTGAGTCCTTTTTCCTAATATCATTATTATTATTATTTCATCTGTTATGTTTAATGTAGATATTATTCTATATATTATTTGGTTGTTTTGTTGAATGAACACGTATGTAAGTATGTATATATGTATGTATGTATGTATGTATTTATTTGTGTGTGTATGTATATATGTATGTATGTATTTATGTATGTATGTATTTATGTATGTATGTATGGATTGGTATATATATATATATCTATTTATCTATAAGTATTTATATACATAAACGTGTCAATGCAAGTACACCGCCTACCGTCTTATGAACATTTACTCCTCTTCCTCAAGGTTGCCTGGAAGAGATCGCTTCCAGCGATAAGGTCGCCTGCTGTACATCTTTTCTTTGTGTTTTTTTTTGTATTTTAATTTTCGGTGTGCAATAAAGAGTATTATTATTATTATTATTATTTTTACAATTTTGTTCTCCTAGGTGACTAGGGTATAACCAATTATTGCGGGCAAATAGCCAAGCAAAAACTGGGTGGATTTTTTTTTATGTTTCGGTGATTTAAGAAAGATATCAGCCATGTAATTATATAAATAAAATATTATAAATAAATAATAGTAATAAATAAATCTGCGAGTACAATCCTGTTAAAAATCCAAAACTGTAAGAAAGTTACCACCTATAAGGATAGGAATTTTCTTACAATTCGGCATGTATTTAAAATTGCGGCTTTTTGAAGAAGTATATAAGTTGAGCGGTGGAGGCCTAAGGTTTCCAGGCTAGTATGTAGAGTGTGTGGTATAACACCTGTAGTTGATAGGACTATTGGTATTGTGGTTACTGTTTGCACTTTCCATTGACTCCTAAGTTCTATGGATAGGTCCGTATATTTAGCTATTTTACTAGAATATGTTTGTGCAAGATTGTGTGTGTTGGGTATAGCAATATCTATAAAGAATACGGTGTTGTTAGTTTTGTCGAGAAGCAATATATCAGGTCTATTATAGTGTATGGTTTTGTCGGTAATGATTGTACGGTCCCAGTAAAGTTTGTAATTAGGAGATTCTATCATAGTTTGAGGTGTGTACTTATAGTAAGGTGTTTTTTGTGCCTGTGTGATGAGTGAATATTTAAGTGCAAGTTGTTGATGTATGATGGCAGCGACTTGATCGTGCCGATGCTTGTAGTCAGTTTGGACTATGGACTTGCAGGCTCCAGTAATGTGCTGAATAGTTTCAGAATTACAGTGGCATCGTCTACATAAATCAGTCAACATGTTGGGCCTTCTAATAATATGTTTTTGGTAGTTACGGGTGTCTATTACCTGATCTTGAATGGCTACCATAAAGGCCTCCGTCTCCGGGAAGAGCTCTCCACGCCGCAGCCATGCGTTCGACGCATCTTTGTCGACGTATGTTTGACTTAGATCAGCTAGATGTCTTCCGTGAAGTGATTTTTGAGACCATGCTTCTATTTTCTGCTGCTTACTAACTGTATTTTGATTTAGTTGCACGTTTCTATCGTGTAAATTAAGCGGCGAATATTTTTTGTCTATTTCAGTTATGCATTTGTGGAGTTCAGAATTTTCAGCTTTTGAGTGAAAATAGTTACGAAGTTTGGTTATCAGATTGTTGTGTAGGTTGCGGATATCAATTAAGCCTATTCCTCCATTTTGACGCGGTAAAGTAAGACGTTGGATGCAAGATTTAGGGTGATGTTTTCTATGGGTAGTCATATGAGTGTTAATTATTCGTTGTAATTTTATTAAGTCGGTTTGAGACCAGTTTATTACGCCAAATGAGTAAGACAGGATTGGTATTGCATACGTGTTTATGGCTTTAATGTTGTTTCGTGCATTTAATTGTGTTTTCAGAACCTGATTTAATCGTAGCTTAAAATTCTTGGTAAGTTCTAATTTAGTGTGTTTTTGTTTTATTTGTTTTGCTTGGTGAAATCCTAGATATTTGTAGGTGCTATTTTCGTCCATGGGATCTATTTGATCGCCTGTGTCTAGTGTGTACGTATTATGTTGTGTTTTTCCGCGGACAACTGAGTGTATTTTGCATTTATCAACTCCAAATTCCATACAAATGTCGGAAGAGAATGATTGTGTGATATCTGCTAGAGTTTCAAGGTCACTATAGTTTGATGCGTAGAGTTTGATGTCATCCATGTACATTAAGTGTGAAAGTGTGTGGTCTGTGTTATTACACTTCAGTTTAAATCCAATATTTGTGTCATTAAGTAGTTCTGATAGGGGGTTTAAAGCCAGGCAGAACCACAATGGGCTCAACGCATCCCCTTGAAAGATACCCCGGCGGATTTTGATCGGTTCCGTAGTTAATGATTTGTTATTGGCGGTCAACTTTAATCTTGTATTCCATTGAATCATGGCAGAGCTCAAGAACGTTATGAGGGTTGGATGAATTTTATATTGTTTTAATACATGGAGTAACCAGCTGTGAGGGACCGAGTCGAATGCTTTTTTAAAATCTATGTACATAGTGTGGATATTTCTATTCTGTGCCTGTTTCATAACTATTGCGTCTATTGTTAGTTGCTCTTTACATCCTTGGCTATTTTTCCTACATCCTTTCTGTTGCTCTACTAATATCTTGTGTTGGTCTACATGTCCGTAAATTATAGCACTAATACATCCAGTAATTATTTTGTATATTGTTTGTAGGCAAGTTATTGGTCTGTAATTAGCTGGATTTTTGGTGTCCGATCCCTTTGGCACCATATATGTAACTCCACGTGTTATAAATGTCGGCAATGTACTTGGTGACTGTATGAACTGATTTATGTGCTTGTGGATTAGCGAATGAGTGCAAGTTAGGTTTTTGTACCAGTAATTGTGTATGTTATCTGTGCCAGGTGCCTTCCAGTTATGAGTACGCTTGATAATTTGAGTGATAATATCTAAGGGGATATTTTCGAAATCCATTTGAACTATATGTTTGTTTGTTTCCCTTTGCATCCACACCGCATCCCTATTGTGCTGCGTTGGGGTTTCCCAAATATTTGACCAGAATTGTTGTAAATCTTCTAGTGATGGTGATTCAGTTGATTGTGCTGTGTTGTTTTGATGTCTGTTTGTTAGATTCCTGTAAAATTGTTTTTCATTGGTAGTGAATGTGTAGTTTTGTTGTTTTCGTTTTGTGCAAGTTAAGTATCTCCTAAGTCTATTTGAAGTTGCATTTAATTTTTGTTTAAGTGTGTCTAAGAAGTGTTGTGGTTCTGTATTAGGTTCTTCATGTTGTGTGTGGGTTTTGTATTTAAGTTTTATTTCTTCGACTGTTTTGACTATACTTTGATTTCTATTCCCTGATATGTACTGTGTAAGTCTACCTATTTCTAATCTATATTTCCCTATTTTTCTTTCAATTCTTTTTTGCCATGATGGCTTATTTTTACGTGTACTATTTTTTTCACTAAAATTAAATTTTGTGCCATTGCAGAGGGCTGCTGTGAAAGCGGCTGTATATATTATAGTATGTATGGAATTAAAGCTTATATTATTTATTAAATGCTTTGGAAGTATTTCATTATTCAAATGCTGGACTATCTGTGAAAATTTACGAGACGATTTCTGTTTGGGAATATATGGCCTAGCTTCTGGGTTTGTGTTAATAAATCGGGTTAGTGCATTATTAAATTCTGTTTCAACATACTTCAATAATTCACTTGGGTGCCTTTCTGTCAAATTATCTTTAGGGCTTTGTGTCAGTGGATGTGTTAATTGTAGTGAGTCTAATTGAACAGATGTTAAATCAGCTGAGTTGTTTAATTGGATATGATAACTAGCATCTCCTGTTGCAGTATTCTGATTTAAAATGGATTGAGTGTTAGTGACTAGTTTTTGTTCTATTTCTCTTCTTATTTCATTAATTCTATCCGTGTTTATACTCTTGTTATTAAATATTAATCTTCTTTGGTCTGCAATTCTTTGTTCTGTGAGGTGTGATAAGTGTGGGTGTCTGGCTATAAATAACTCGAACAAATTTTTTCGATAACCGGTCTTATTGGTCTCTAGTTTGGTTACCTCAAAGTAGCACCTAACAATTTCTTCATTGAGTTCATTTGACCATCGCATTCTAGTGTTTATCGGTGGAAGTTTATCGGTTGATTGATTAGAATTCTGTGTTTGAAAACGTTTTTTGGTTTTTAACAGGTTCATTACTTCATCTCTGATTTCGTCTAATGTACTTTGTGGTAATAGCTTCCTTCTTAATATCGCTCTTCGCTGATCTCCTATACGCTGTCGTGTTACTTGCATTTCAGGGAATTTAGTGTTGAATTCTTGGTGTAGTGGTTCCAAATAATTATTCATTAGTATAGTTTCACATTTTGTTATGTTAAGATATGTGCGCCATATGAAGCGGTTCATACTTTCTGTCCATTTTTTTCGCGCACGTGAAGGGCCAGCAGTGGGTACAGAGTTAGTGGCAGCTGCCTCCTGCACAACAGCTGTTGGCCTTGTTTGTGATGAATATGAAGATGATGGTGATGAATTGGATGAGTGAAATAGAGTATGAGTGGAAGAAGGTGACGGTATATTTGTGAAGAGAGAATGATTTGATGAGGAAGGAGATAATGAAGGTGATTGGTCGGCTGTAGCATTTTGTTCGAGGGGAACCCGCCTGCTCAGTCCCCCGTCGCCAACGGTTCGCATGCTGTAGCATCCAGCGTCGGCTCCAGATGCGCCCCGGCGACCCCCGGGTAGCGGCCGTAAACTATATCTCTTATTTTCCATGTTCTCCATTAAAGGGTTACCATAGCCATGTTAGCCGTGCCAGTAATATATTGTCACGTGTCCGCCCCCTACGTGAATCAGATGGTCGATTCGGACGTATGGTTGGATTTTAGGGGGCTTATTATTATTATTATTATCTTTTTGGATTTTTTCGCAGATTTATTTTGATTATTTATTCCCGATGTTTCGACACTTAACCGAAACTTCGAAACTTATTGAAATTATAAAAATGATTAAAATTAACAAATATTGTAAAGTACTTTGGTGCCATTTTTGTATTTTTTGAATTCATTGTGTTATTTTTTGGGTAGGCAGTAGGCTGTCTGTAACAACTTAAGTGTAAAACGCCTTTGAGACCTAACACCTCAGTCTCTCCCGCAACTATGATTGCTGTAAAGCATTCGAAACGTCGGGAACCAAAAATTAAAATAAACCTGCTAAAAAATCCGAAAAGATAGTTTTAGTTATATAGTAATTTTACGAGAATTGTTATATGTTATATGACCGCAGGATTTGAATAAATAGAAGCATTTTCCACTTTCTAAAACTAAACTACTGAAACAATCTGGAAGAAGCCATTTGCGTTTTAAAACATAAAATACACATTTCACCGAAAAACAAACAAACAAAAACGAAACAAACCAAAACGGAACGAGTAAACGATTTAAAATATAATTAAATTATTTTTTTTTAATTATAATTAAAATAAAAACTTTTTAACAAAAAAATAAAAACCGACTTCAAACAAAAGCACTAAAAAGTAAAAAATAACTGATTGGTAGTTTTCATTTACTATACATACCTAATCAAATATTTTCGAAGTCGGTGTGCTTTGCTTTATATGGGCTGGCACCGATTTCGAAAATATTTGATTAGATATGTATTTAATAGGTAGGCTTTAATTACTTAGCCTTACCTAATTAAGTAGTAGCAAAGTAAGAATTCTAACATGTTAGGCTTGTCAAATCAAACAAAATAAGCCCAAACTCAAAGTATCTACTATTAGCCGTTGAAAAGTTCCACCTTCTGGCCTTGCCATCAGATCAGGTCAACAACACCGAACCACTGTACTATCAACGGAAATAGAAATACTTGCAAAGTTTCAAGTCAATATGACAATTAGAAGTAGGTTAAATTCATCATTAGTTGTTTTTCCACCCTTAGGGGTGGTATTTTTTTTTTGAAATTTAAATGGGACCAATCTGGAAGCATACCCTTATTAGCATAAGGCATTAATGTTATATATACATATTAGGGGTGGCCAATTTAGGGGCAAAACTTTCTTTGTCTTACAGAAATTAAAAAGGTTCTACAAAAGTTTCATACTTAAATGTTATTATGTTAACACAAACAATTCAACATATAATATGGTTCACACTAAGGAAAAATTTTCAACTATTTGGTTATTGTTGGTTCAAGAAATTACAACTTGATAGAAATATTGTAAATTATAATTTTACTTAAAAAAAAGATTATACTTTAAGAAAAGATATTGGTCCCGCTGAGTTTCTTTCGAGAGTTGTTCTCAGGTCTGAGGCATCTTCTTTCCGAACTGGTAGTAGACTCATGACGCTCAGTAAAAAATTGTAATAATTTAATGCTGAATAAAATGTTTTGATTTGATTATAGCTGGAAAAAAATATGACTGAAATCGGGAAAGTATGTACATTACTGTGTAAGTAGTGTTAAGATTTACTTTATCCCGCCTTATTAAATAATTAAAATTAGTACATGATTGAGCTTTTCTTAGCTCAGAAGTATACACAAAAATTATTTTTTGTACAATATTAACTAATATCGTTGGATTGTAAAAATAATCTAGGAACTGGGTCCAGTGCCGGTTTCAACCTCAGCGCCTGCGTTTAAGCCTGGACCTTAGCGCCGCCTGTGGAAAATGCCGCCCTATGACCGTTTTTTTATTTTTTATTTTTTGAAAAATGCTAAAAATTAATTTTTAAATGATATCAATTGTTCGAAAAGTATACCTACAAGTTATTTTTTTTTATTTTTCATTTTTCGGAAAATAAACAAGTATTTTCGATAACGCGAAGAAATTTTTTTCACGCCTTCCAAATTTTGCCGACCTTAAAAATTCGCAGGCCTGAGCTCTAGCCCTGAGTGGGCCCCTAGCGTAAATCTAGCACTCACTGAGTCTGACACTTGTACAGGTCGATAGGGGCAGCAAAATTTGAATAGCCTACTAGCGGCAAATGTGTAAACCACTGCATTTGCTGATTATTAATTAGTTAATATTTAATACATAAAAGCATAAAATGTGTAGATTTCCGTCAAATCATCGTCGATCAGTTTTCATTACTCAGTCCATATATTAACATTATCTGCCATACTAATATTTTCACTTAAGCGACATCTAGCGTAAAACTCGTGAACTGACTAAAAATAACCGTTTTGTGGCTAGCGCCATCTATCGTTTATTGAGAGAAAATACTTAATTAGTTAATTAGTTTGAATATCAATAGATGGCATCATCTACTTATAATATATTGCTAGCACATATAATACTATACTAGTTCTTTAATTTTTTACATGAAATCCGGGCATCTTTGCTAGTATAGTATTTCGTCATCTGTACCGATTTTATCTGTAATGTCTATATATTACATATATTGTGATATAATCTATACATATAAGTAGGTAATAAAATTCTAATTGAGTTTAGTTAATGAAATATTTTTTGGAAAATCTTATTGAAATAATCATTATAATCAATACAGACGTCGAATCTATAATATTTAGAACTTTTGTCTATCTGTATGTCTGTCTAAGAACGCATCACGAGAAAACCACTGAACAAAATGTTGATGAAATTTGGTGTGATCATAGCTGGTTATCTGGGTCAACATATAGGATACTATTTACTACGGGTCTATGAGAAATCTATATTAACTGTTAAAACGGACCTAGGGAACAACTCGAGCGGAGCAAGAATGAGTAGCTAGTTAAAGAATATTGTCTAAAATTTGCGTAACAGAGCCATCTAATGTACCCATAATGTACTACTTAAGATTTTCAACGGCCTCAAAGTTCATCTTAGTTCTTATCTATCAACAAGAGATGGCACTAATAATGAATAAAGACTCCATTTCTTTATTTATTTGCTTAAACATTATAATATTTGTCGAAATTGATTAATGGGGTGAGAAAATGTCCGTGTAATTTTTTAGATCAGTAAGCGCCATCTAGTTGCGTACAGAAAGATATAGAAAAATCTAGAACCAGCGTTTCGCGCAAGCGCTAGCTGCTAGGTGATAGCCACAGAGCACAATACTAAGTGATAGCTGCTACCTTTGTATATATTATTTTGTTTAATATGTTATAATATTTGTTATATTTTATGTTATTTATAATATTTTAGCAGTATGTAGATAGTTGTTTGTTTTTTTTTTATATTATTATAAAAGCAGAATATAATGTAAATGTCTATTTACAGTTGGTAAAAAATAATAAATATATACTTACCTTTTTATTAGGAATTACTTTTAGGGTTCTGGACCCAAAGTGTAAAACGGGACCGTCTTACTAAGGTTCCGCTGTCCGTCCGTCTGTCTTTATGTCTGTCTGTCTGTCCGTCTGTCACCAGGCTGTATCTCATAAACCGTGATAGTTAGACAGTTGAAATTTTCAAAGACGATGTATTTCTGTTGCCGCTATAACAACAAATACTACAAAACAAAATAAAATAAATATTTAAGGGGGCTCCGATACAACAAACATTGTTTTTGTTCTCGTTTTTGCTCGCTATTGATAACGGCAACAGGTATACGCTTTAAATATTCAAAGAACATGTAGTTACATATTCACTTTAAAAATAAATAAGATTTAAATTAAAATAAAACAAATATTTAAAGGGGGCTCGGATACAACAAACATGATTTTTTGCCGTTTTTATAGATAATGGTAACCCTTCGTGCGCGAGTCCGACTCGCACTTGGCCGGTTTTATTTAAATATAACAAAAAAACTTCAAATGCATAAGCACTAACATTATGTTTGGAAAAAAATAAAACTACTTTTTATTAAAAATAATTTGTAGATTTTATTACATATATTTATTATATTTATTACATTACATATAATAAAATTAAATAATACAAAATATACGTTTAATTGTAATAATTTGTTAGTAAAGTAATATGTTTCTAATAACTGCATTTAAGAACTTGCGCTACTCATCAATAGATGGCGCAAAGCCGCAATTAATTTCTAGAAAAATCGGTAGTTAACAAAGAAATACATAATACAAAATTGAGCTATAATTTTACAATAAATACGAATATTATGTATTATAATAATATAAATTTAAATTCGTAATATTATTAAATTAATATTTATTGAAAATAAAAAAATATATATGCATACATATTTGTAATATTTGCCGCTAGACCCAAAACTAGATGGAAAGACGTAATGTCAAAGGAAATAAAGAACTACAGACTTTGCGAAGAAGATGTCTCCGATAGAGCGAAGTGGAGAAGAAAAATAAGGAATAAGGATAAAGGAAGGCTCAAGGCTGACCCCACCACCATGTGGGATATATAGCCTGGAAGAGAAAGAGAGAATTGTCGCTAGATGGCGCTACTTTGATGTTCTATTTATAACCCTATCATAACATTATTTATTTATTTAAATTAAAATCCACATATACATACAGAAATAGAAAGTAAATAAGAAAAAATGCCCTTTTATAAGCCATATAAGGTTATACAAATAATATAATAATATTGTTATACAAAGTATACAAAACATAAGTATGCTTTCGTATCGTTTTGTACTTGTTTTGTATCGAAAATAACGTTTTCGTTCTTTTAATTTACAATCAAAATGTCAACCTTAAATGTAAATTTTATTTATATTAATGAAATTTTTTTTTTTTCAAGTAGATACAGTATTTTAAAGATCATAATTCATAAACTTAGCTATATTTATATAAGTACATAATATATCAATACTTGTTATTTATTGTTACTGCTAAATAAATTTAAGCATTATTTTAATATTATTTTTTAATTTTATCGTAATATAATTTAAATAAAATATACCAAAAAATTCTATGAAATATTTAGTACCTTAATGTACCTAAATTTATTTCCAAATATACCTTCAATAGAATCGTTATTAGTACTAGATTAAAGATAAAACAAATTGTTATTAATGACATGAAACCCACGTTATGTATTACTATTATTACCAATATTATGTATATATTAAAAAAACTTCTGTAAATGTTAATTGAGAAAAATTGATTAATTACAGTACCTAGGTAATTACTTGCACTTTCAAACTCCCGATGGGTGGAATTTTTGTTGCGCGGAACGTCCTGCGCAGCATCCCTTTGAATGAATCTCAGTGCAACGAGACTGTTGCATTGATATGACGTATTTACCACTTGTGTGTAACTTGAAGCAACAAAACATGCCGGCTCACACTCTCGGCTTGCCAAACAATTTGATCAACATCTTCAAACAAACATCTGTGGATGACGTTCCAAAGATCCATCATCCTAAAGCTGGAGCTAATCAGTATAGGATCTTCCTGGATACGAAGAATTCTGGGTCTCATGAGGTCAAGACGGATAAAGGTATGGTGGGTGAGGAGCATGAGGAGAAGAAGGGACTATATCCATCCAAGATGCCACATCCGTTCGGCCAATATGGGCCGCCGCCTGCTTATAACACAAGCTCCATATCCAAATCCTCCTCGTCTGTACTGGTCACTGTTACTACAACCCTGGGAAAAGATAATGAGGCTGGACTAAATGAAAATTCTGGTGGCAAATCTGAAAAACTGGGTACCGGAGACTTTAAGAAGTCAGAGACATCCGATTTTGGTCCCGAAACCAACCAGATGGTTATAAACAAAACAGTGCAAGTATATTCCGATATAAAGAAGGATGAATCTTGCGAAATCATCGTAGACGTGAAAGGTTTGGATTTCGATCCGAATATGCCGAAACAGATACGAAACGAGATCATCAGGTTCTTCATTCTATTTTTCTTTTTGCTATATTGGATACATCAATTGATCAATCTCATATGTAATGATAATTAAACTTGAAAAATAATAACGGTCCTATTATACGTAGAGAATTGTGCATTTTATTTCCTCTTCTAAATGTTATATTTACTATGTAGGTTGTAGATGCTTATATACAACGTTGGTGTAGACAAAATATGTATTTGAAATTGACATATTTATTGTAAAAGTTAATTTGCTATAGGTATATACATATATATATATATATATATATATATATATATATATATATATATATATATATATTTATTTATTTAGTGAAATTAAATAAAAATATATTTGTCATTTTAAATAAAATATATTTGTGTCATAGGAGTCTTCTTATTTTCCATCCATCCATATTATAAAGATGAAACTGGCTGTTTGTTTCTTACCTTTTCACGCTTTAAAGTACATACAAGTACAGATCGCTTTAAGTACCTAATAGATACAGACAGTCTTTTATTTATGTAAACAAATAACAAATCTTATCCCACATGAACCGTACATTTTTCCGGGATAAAAAGTAGCCTATGTATGAGCTGTATTATCGTAAAGTTTCATTAAAATCCATTCAGTAGATTTTACGTGAAAGAGTTTAACAAACATCTATACATCCATACATCCTCACAAACTTTCGCATTTATAATATTAGTAGGATATTAGAAGGATTCATATAAGCTAGTAGTATACTTAGCAGTCATTTATTTTTATTATTATATATTTATAGAATTCCATGTATAAATACTTAGGTATAGAGATACGCCTATTTATAACTTAAAATCAAGAAATCAAGAACCATTTGTGCGACTTAAATGTTTTTCTTAGTAGGTAATTATTTTATTTACATTACTTTTGTAACCTTAGATATCCATATTATTAGAAAAGCCGTGGCTTTGCGTTGACTTCTAAAGGCTTTTGAGATTTAGTTAGACCTAGTAAGTTCTAAGATTTACATATTTTATAATAATTAGGTAAAACTGTTGAATAAATCTCTAAAGCAGTGTTAAAAGCAGTGGTAGGTAACGCACTCGCTTGGAAAACTGAGTCTCACCCGTGATATTTTCATATGCGAACCACTTCCAACATGATTACCACTGGTTTTACAGTCAACGAAAATATTGTGAGGAAACCTGTATGCCTGAGAGAACCTAACAAGATTTCGAAAGACATGTAAGTCCTCCAACCCGCATTTAGTCCACCACGCTGGTGGACTATGGCCCGATCCCCCTCATGTTTAAGAAAGGCCCGTGCTCAGCAGTGGAAAGTTAAAAAGACCAGAAAGTAAAACTAAACATATTTTTCGGACCATAATTTGGAACTCGTTCAAACGAAGAGAATTAACTTAAACTCGAAGGTTTTACTAGTAGGTCCCCAGAGTTTCATCTAGTTATGTCATCAGACCAATTTTCAAATTTTTGTATTGTCATATGATTTTTTATAGGAATTACCGAAACTAGGAAAAGCTTATTAAAGAAATCAAAGGAAATAAGCTTAAACTCAAAGTATAAATATTAGTAGCTGTTGAAGAGTTCCACCATCCACCTTCCTGACTTTACCTTCAGATTAGTACGATGATAGGTGCCTTGCAAAATGTTCAATTCAAGTCAATTTATGGCGGTTAGAGAAGCTATCAAAAAATAAAAACTAAAATTAAAATTTCATGATCATTTCTGAGGCATACTTACATACTATAAAAAAATTTAACAAAAAATAAAAACCGACTTCAAACAAAAACACTAAAAAGTTAAAAATAACTGATTGGTAGTTTTCATTTACTATACATACCTAATCAAATATTTTCGAAGTCGGTGTGCTTTGCTTTGTATGGGCTGGCACCGATTTCGAAAATATTTGATTAGGTATGTAATTAATAGGTAGGCTTTAATTACTTAGCCAAAGCACACCGACTTCGAAAATATTTGATTAGGTATGTATAGTAAATGAAAACTACCAATCAGTTATTTTTAACTTTTTAGTGCTTTTGTTTGAAGTCGGTTTTTATTTTTTTGTTAAAAATTTTTATTTTTCCCTTTTTAGTGTAGACAGTAGTAGCAAAGTAAGGATTCTAACGTGTTAGGCTTGTCAAATCAAACAAAATAAGCCCAAACTCAAAGTATCTACTATTAGCCGTTGAAGAGTTCCATCTATCCATCTTCTGGCCTTACCATCAGATCAGGTCAACAACACCGAACCACTGTACTATCAACGGAAATAGAAATACTTGCAAAGTTTCAAGTCAATATGACAATTAGAAGTAGGTTAAATTCATCATTAGTTGTTTTTCCACCCTTAGAGGTGGTATTTTTTTTTTGAAATTTAAATGGGACCAATCTGGAAGTATACCCTTTCAAACAACACAAAAATTGTCCAAATCGGTTAATAAATGACGGAGTTCTGAGGTAACAAACATAAAAAAAAAAACAGTCGAATTGAGAACCTCCTCCTTTTTGAAGTCGGTTGAAAACAGTAACTTAGCGAAATCGATGTGCGCGTGTCACGAAAAAGTACTGAACCGATTTTAATTAAATTTTATGTAGTGACCTTATTACTCGAGTCAACATTTAGGATACCTTTTACTTCAGAAGAATCTTACGATATACAAATAGATATAAAAACAATGTACTAGAAAATTATAGGTCTATAAAAGGCCTACAGAAAAGCTGCAATAGCATATTAAAGTCTTTCTCCTAAGATACACTCGTAATAACTATTCATATCTATTTTTTTTATTGACAGTACATTATATATAATGCAAAAACAGATAATAATTTCAGAAGTTAAGAAACTGTGTCGCAATTATTAACGCCCTCCACCAGCAAAATTACAGAAAAAATATATACATACATACAAAAATAAATACAAAAATAAATACAAAAATATAAACATGGTTTTTAGCTAAATTAAATAAGTTTACAAAAAATTAAATTATTTTAAGTAAAGCAAAAAAGGAATAACTGATACTAATATTGGTAGGCATTACAATAATTATTAATTAAATAAGTAGATAATTGATATGTATAATGTAGTGATGGTTAGTGTGGGTTGTGCGAGTAAGAGTGTGAATGTACCTATATGTGCATTTGTGTATGTGAGTGCATGTTATTCTCTGTCTAATTATAATTTAAGGTTAAAAGCCAATTTATAAGTTTTTTTTACATTTTTTTTGTGTAAGTAATTAATATATTTATTTATTTTATTATAAAAGATTTAAAAGGTACTTAAGGACCACCCGAGCAAAGCGGGGGTAAGTCACTAGTAGTGTCCTACCGAAACTGGTTTTTACGACCGAAACCGAATTTCGGCAACTGTCTCAGTTTCGGCCGAAACCGAAACTTCCTTACAAGGATCATGTTTTGTTTTGTTTGAGTGAAAAATAAAGAAAACGTTATTATAATCAGTCGGTATTTATTTTTTTATCTTTAAAATTAAATCACATAGCTATGCAGTCTTCGATATTTTCACTTATACTCAACATAAGAACCCCTCATTTAAGAAAAAATATTGCACCGTAAAAATACGAAAAATCTCACCTTTTATTTATTTGAGTAGATGGATTCTTTTTTTGAATATTATTCATGGTTTTTTTCAAAACATTAAACATAAAATTACTTATTCAAGTTGTTACCTAATATCACAATAGGTCCTTACAGTCCAATTGGAATCCGGTTTGGGAACTAAATATTGTAAACCTTTCATGATTGTAAAATGTAGAAATTCGTAAAATGTCCCCGATGCCCAGCTACCCCCGAGAAATGGGAGGACGCAAAGCGTTGAAAAATAGTTTTTTGCTATTTCCGGCTTACTGTGACGTTCTATCGAAATTGATTTTTACAAAAGTTTTAAGTCTACTAAAAATCTACAAGTTTTATAAATAACACTTTTTACAATAACCTCAAATTTTTCGAGATATTTGAAGAACACTCGGTTTTTTACTTTTTCTTGGTTTTTTTTATTTTTTATTTCTAGAATAATCTTTTGATTTTCATGAAACTAAGGAAATGTCATCTTCGAAATACATATAATAAATGAAAAAAATATTAAAATTGAAATACTTAGCCATTTCGGAGAAAAGTATGTTTTATGGTCTCGAGAGACTGAAAATCACCCCCAACTTCAAGTGGACGCTTACATTTAAAAAAAATTTTGTTCAATTTTCAAAGGGATCATTCTTTGTGTCTTGAACTTTAATTTTTGAAAAAATAAAAACATTGTATAGTCGTCCGGCAAAAACACCCTTAAAAATTTTAAAAATTGGAGAAATCAATAATTTTTACTTTGTAAACTACATTTTTTTTAATTATCATTGAAGAAGTATACTTTATTGATCAAATTTTTATAAAAGTTGTAGATTTTTACTAGACTTACAACTTTTGTTAAAATCATTTTTCGATAGAACGTCACAAGTAAGCCGGAAATTGAAAAAACTATTTTTCAACGCTTTGCGTCCCCATTTAAAATCATAAAACTTCAGGTTTTCAAAATATATTTTTTTCTCTTAAAAATAAAGTGATTCCGATTAGTCTATTAATGTTTAAGTAAGAAACAAAACAATATAAATCATTTTTATCTTAAGAACAAATTAACTTCTAAACTTAATTCGTCATTTTGTATGACTTCTCTTCAGTAAAAAAAAAAACAAAAATGTAAAAAAGACGTGTGGCACTCGGAGACTGCCGCGGTAAAGCTATTGCATAGCATTTTTTATCAACTTATGCAATTATAATTATTTATTTATTTTATTAATGCAGTATTTTTTTCCTTTGTTTTTTTTGATATTAATTCAAGTTACACTTTGAGCGTGGTGACCGATAAAAAATCATTTTTTTTTCTTTTATTAAATAAATGAGATGTTAATATTGTTCAAAATATTTTTATTATCTTTCAATACATGTCGGTTCTTCAGGAATATTTATCATTGAAACTATAGGTAACTGAAATAAGAAACATAAGTTTGAGACTTGATATCTTCTAAATATCTGGAAAATACCGCGTCAATGGTGGTTCCATATTTTGTTGTGGATTCTTGTGGATCATTATTCATTTTCAAATTCAATATTTTCGAAAGCATGCTGCATCGACTGCATCTTTGTTGTAAGAATTCAAAAGACTGGGTCTAAATAGTGTTCAGACGATAGCTCAAAGTGTATTAGATTTCATTAGTAATAGAAATTGCATTTCAATAATTACTTTCAACTGCCAAAGTCTAAATAGTCACAAATACGATTTACAAGATTCAGTTACGAGGCAAGAAAATGTGTTACTTCTTACCGAAACAGATGTCCAATGTCAGATCGTCAGAAACGTCAGATGTCAAATCTGAGTGGAGGGTGTTAGGTTTTTTTCGTTACGGAATTTCTGGAATTGGTCCCCACGCTCAAGGCCCGCGATAGAAGCTATGCAATAGTTTAAAAAAATTAAAACTAAACGACTAAATTATAAACTAATCGTAAAACGCACAACAAACAAAAAGAACTGCAAACACAAGCCAGTCGTGACATGATTAGGCACGTGGACGCGGCAAAATGTCTTCGTCGCGTGGATGGAATTCAACGCGCCGAACATGACCGATCACAGCGTGAGAACTCCCGAATGCAGTTTTGGTATTGGTCGTAGTTTCGGCAGGTTTGCCGCCAAAACCGAAACCCGTTTTTTGCCGAAACTCGACCGAAACCGAACTTTCGGTTGAACACTAGTCACTAGTATAATTTAAACTAGCAAAATCAGCCAAGCAATCTCCGAGAAATCGGTGAGCATACACAAAAAATCATACAAACGAACATAGGTCTTCATCCTTTTTGGCAGTCGGTTAAAACGCTTAAGATTTTCACATTGTGAAATTTAGCCAGCAAACCGGAGGACGCGGGTTCAAACTCTGCGCAATATAATTTGTGATACAATTCTGTCACTCATTGGCTTATTAATTATTAGCTAAAATTGGCTTGGTAATTCAACGCACTCACTATCTTAGAAATGATTTCACTTAATGTAACTTTCTTAGGCGGATACGGGGTACGGCGGAAGCGGGGACATAGGCTATATGGAAAACCTACCTAATGAATTTAATTATTCTTTCATCATTTTATATTCTAATCTAGACTTGCTAAAGATTAAATACGTAAAAATCCATAACTACACAAAACAAATACATATATAGAAAACTACTTTAAATAAAACTATCTTTTCGGATTTTGTCGCGGATTTATTTGTATTTTTGTTTCCCGACGTTTCGAATGCTTTACAGCATCCATGGTCACGGGAGAGACTAAGGTGTTACATGTCTTAAAGATATAGTTGTTACAGACAGCCTACCCACAATTAACAAAATGAAAATTGCACCAATTACATTACAATATTTTAACTTTAAATATTTTTATAATTTTAACTATAATTGAATATGGAAAATTATTTATTTAATTTTTGCTATTATTTTTATAATTATTACAATTTTAAAAATATTAATTAGCAATCTATATTTAGTGTTGCCATTATTATATTTATAACCATAAGAAAAATATAAAATATAGTATTAATTATTTAAGTCACAATTGAACTATGTGTAATTTGAAAAAGTTAAGATTAATTAAAAATAATAATTTAAATTTAAATTTGCTATTATTTAAAAACAAATTATTAAGCAACACATTACTACATACATTTACAAATGAAAAAGTGAAAAAATATTATTAATCAGAAATGCTATCATTTTGATCTACACAGTAAGAACTTACTACATCTACCTGTCTGTTATGTTTAGATTTATTATTAGATTTTATTATATTAATAACAGGATCCCATGACGATGGTAGTACCCAGCCATCTTCCCTATTGAATTGATTTGAGGCCTATCTTTATATTTAACTTACGCAGCAGGTCAGACATTATCATACCACGCGCAGACAAGGGAAATGCCACCGTCGTGATGGATACATCAGATTACAATGAGAAAATTAAACAACTTTTGTCGGATGAAAGTACATATAAAAAGGTCAAAACAGACCCAACCACCACTGTGTTAAATAATACTAAAAAGCTTATTAAGAAACACTCCGATGCATTGAATCTTGATGTCAAAAATCTTGTTCCATCTTGTGCAAAGCCGCCTAAACTGTATGGACTTCCAAAGATACACAAATCTAACGCTCCGCTACGTCCAATTGTGAGTCAAATCGACACACCGACTTATAAATTGGCCCAACTAGTAGCGAAAGTACTCTCAACACTCAGAGGACAAACATCAGCGTTTACAAGGGACTCATACCATTTTGTCAATGAGATAAAACACCTACAACTCATGGACAATGAAACTATGGTCAGTTTTGATGTACAGTCTCTATTCACCAACCTACCAGTAGAGGACTGTGTCAAAATAGTATCAAGAAAGCTACGGGATAATAGTATGCAAGAAGAATACACTGAACTTTTGAAACACTGCCTTACATGTGGCTATCTATTGTGGAATGATGAATTCTACAAGCAAGTGGATGGAGTGGCCATGGGTTCGCCGGTCTCTCCTGTTGTAGCTGACATCTTCATGGAGGCCTTCGAGGAGACCGCCCTAAACACATCACCTGTGACCCCTCGTTTCTACAAGCAGTATGTAGATGACACTTTCACAATATTACCCTCTGATAAAATATCTGTATTCTTAGAACATCTTAACTCCATAAACCCTAAAATACAATTTACAATGGAATTGGAGTCTAATAATTCTTTAGCTTTCTTAGATGTATTAGTCATACGTAACCCAGATAACACCTTGAGTCATACTGTGTATCGAAAGAAGACCCATACTGATAGGTACTTGAATGGTGAATCTCACCACCCCCCTTCACAGTTAGCTACCGTGGGAAAATCTTTGTTTCAGAGGGCACGCGGGATCTGTGACGAGCAACACCTGGCCGGAGAACTGCAACATGTCAAGCAAGTTCTGCGAGACAACAAGCTGCAAGTGCCGCGCCTACGTCACAGGGACCGAGTGAAACCAGCCACAGTCGAGCGCGTCCCTGCAGTCCTACCTTACATGAGAGGCGTCACTGACAAGATTGGCTACATTCTAAAGCGAGCTTCAATTAAAACTTACTTCAAGCCGCCAAAGAAAATTAGTCAGTTTCTACCACCTGTCAAGTGCCACATCCCTCTACAAGATGCAGGAGTTTACAAGCTTGATTGTGATTGTGGGCTCTCTTACATCGGACAAACAAAGAGATCCATTAGAACCCGGGTCAAAGAACACATAGCTGATGTGAAGCACCGTCGCAATACAACATCTGCTGTCTGCAAACACAGTCAGGACCGCCCAAGCCATTATATTCGCTTCGATAGGCCTCAAATCCTGGCGAAAGAAAACCGATATCGCCCTAGAATGATTCGAGAAGCCATAGAAATTAAAAAACATCCTAATTTCAATAGGGAAGATGGCTGGGTACTACCATCGTCATGGGATCCTGTTATTAATATAATAAAATCTAATAATAAATCTAAACATAACAGACAGGTAGATGTAGTAAGTTCTTACTGTGTAGATCAAAATGATAGCATTTCTGATTAATAATATTTTTTCACTTTTTCATTTGTAAATGTATGTAGTAATGTGTTGCTTAATAATTTGTTTTTAAATAATAGCAAATTTAAATTTAAATTATTATTTTTAATTAATCTTAACTTTTTCAAATTACACATAGTTCAATTGTGACTTAAATAATTAATACTATATTTTATATTTTTCTTATGGTTATAAATATAATAATGGCAACACTAAATATAGATTGCTAATTAATATTTTTAAAATTGTAATAATTATAAAAATAATAGCAAAAATTAAATAAATAATTTTCCATATTCAATTATAGTTAAAATTATAAAAATATTTAAAGTTAAAATATTGTAATGTAATTGGTGCAATTTTCATTTTGTTAATTGTGGGTAGGCTGTCTGTAACAACTATATCTTTAAGACATGTAACACCTTAGTCTCTCCCGTGACCATGGATGCTGTAAAGCATTCGAAACGTCGGGAAACAAAAATACAAATAAATCCGCGACAAAATCCGAAAAGATAGTTTTATTTAAAATGTCAAATATTCGCGTAAATCTAAGAAAGTATTATGAAAACTACTTTATTTAAAAACTAGCTAGCTAGACAAACAAAAATATTTACCACGGAAACCGTACATTTTTCCGGGATTAAAAGTAGCCAATTTGTTATTGTGATGTATGAACTATATTATTGTAAAGTTCCATTAAAATCCAATACGTAGTTTTTCAACCGACTTCAAAAAGGAGGAGGTTCTCAATTCGACTGTATTTTTTTTTTATGTTTGTTACCTCAAACTTCGTCATTTATTAACCGATTTGGACAATTTTTGTTTTGTTTGAAAGGGTATTATACTTCCAGATTGGTCTCATTTAAATTTCAAAAAAAAATACCACCCCTAAGGGTGGAAAAATAGCTAATAATGAATTTAACCTACTTCTAATTGTCATATTGACTTGAAACTTTGCAAGTGTTTCTATTTCCGTTGATAGTACAGTGGTTCGGTATTGTTGACCTGATCTGGTGGTAAGGCCAGAAGGTGGATAGGTGGAACTCTTCAAGGACTAATAGTAGATACTTTGAGTTTGGGCTTATTTTGTTTGATTTGACAAGCCTAACACTTTAGAATTCTTACTTTGCTACTACTGTCTACACTAAAAAGGGAAATATAAAAACTTTTTAACAAAAAAATAAAAATCGACTTCAAACAAAAGCACTAAAAAGTAAGAAATAACTGATTGGTAGTTTTCATTTACTATACATACCTAATCAAATATTTTCGAAATCGGTGCCAGCCCATACAAAGCAAAGCACAACGATTTCGAAAATATTTGATTAGGTATGTATAGTAAATGAAAACTACCAATCAGTTATTTCTTACTTTTTAGTGCTTTGTTTGAAGTCGGTTTTTATGTGTACTAAGCTGCATAAATTACTATACTTTTTTATCTATCCCGCGGGAACTCTTTAATTTTCCATGATGAAAAGTATTTAAGGTGTTGACCGGAGATATGAGGTAATACCATGCAAAATTTCATTTAAATCTGTCCAATAGTTTCGGAGATTAGCCCGTACAAACAGACAGACAGAGAAACAAAAAATTGGAAAAGAAAACTGGATTTTTTCTATTTCTTTCTTACATCCCCCTGACTCGGTTTTTAGCATATTTTTCTATGTACAGACATTCGACATCTACAGTTTTATTATAGTATAGACTTAACGTTAGTACCTACGTTTTAACGGTTAGTATGAAATACAAATCTTTGAATTTCTCGGCTTTTCTGTACTTGTATGCATGTATGCATTGTGGCTTGTATGCATGTATGCATTGTGGCTTGTATGCATGTATTGTATATATATATATACTAGCGGACCCGACAGACGTTGTCCTGTCTACACGTCTTTAATTTGAAAATTTCAAACTTTTTTTAATAATTTTTTTGATGAAAATTATTATTCAAATTGTGAAT
This sequence comes from Brenthis daphne, assembly GCA_947093115.1. Lineage (NCBI taxonomy): Eukaryota > Metazoa > Arthropoda > Insecta > Lepidoptera > Nymphalidae > Brenthis > Brenthis daphne. The sequence continues at coordinate 1,731,371 of OX352476.1, forward strand.
CTAAACCTTTCCCAGATCCCCTTGAACACACACAAAAAATTTCATCAAAATCGGTCCAGTCGTTTGAGAGAAGTTCAGTGACATACACACTCACAGAAGAATTATATATATATATAAAGTTATATATATAATATAAATCTTCCTCTTGAATCTCTATCTATTGTTGAAAACTGCATTAAAATCTGTTGAGAAGTTTAAAAGATCTAAGCGAACAGGCAGCGGAAGCGACTTCATTTTATACTTACTATGTATACATTCGTTGCAGTATTGATTTATACGAACTACGACGTAACAAAATGGCAGGAGTGACCTTGACATTCAACCAATGTGAAGCGGTACTGCAGCTGAGATGGAATGCATCCTAGAGATCTCAAATAACACTGGTTTATAGTGAATATAAGGCTAGTATCTAGTATAAATTGAGCCCTCAGATATTGGTACATATTTGCAACACCTGTATCACGTAGCAACGAGTATGACTTGTATTGATTTATGTAATTTGCGTAGGTTTATGTAGTGGCCAATAGGGATGCTCAGTAAACTATTTTCATATACCAATCTACGATTGGTTTAAATTTTAACTAAAATGTTTTTTGAAGCCTGATTTTCTTTCAGACATTTAATATTATTGGCATAAAAATATACTTATAGTAAGTAAGTTCAAAAATTAAATTTAACATTTTCACCTGTTAATAAACTTCATCTAGTTATAATAAAGTTAAAACAATAAGTTCAAATATTATAAAAAATTAAACACTCGAGTGCGTAAAAACGACAATTACCTACATAAAATAATTACCTATGTTTAATATTTATTGTTGCTGCGAGTCCTGCTACGTGAATGTATGTCTCCGACTGCATAATAATAAATGCTATATTCTTTTGTCAACTTGTTTTTATCATTTTTATTTTTAAAGCAGTCGGGTTTTTTAAATCTTAAAATTTATTTTTTTATTTACAGCTTTTTAGTTTTGGCCATTTTTTAGAAATTCAACGTTTAAAGTTTTATTTCACAATTTTTTATCCCGAATTACTTTGAAACATATAAACATAATATTATGTTATCTGTGACATACTTTAGTGTATATATTTCAGTGTTCTCTGTCTCTCTCTCTCTCTCTTATAAACCTTCATTTTGACACCTCACTCGACCGACTTGGAAGGATTTTTTATAAAGATACATAAAGGCTCCTGAAATTCGCCATTTTGATTTTAAACAATATATATTATATACACTCTCACTATGACACTCGTTATTAAGACAAATCTAAAGACGTATGAATTATTAAAATTGATTAAGCCGTTCAAGAATTACGAGGAACGCATAAAAATATTTACCATACTTATATTTTCCATAATTGATAAACTCTTTAAAAAAATGTATCAAACGAGAATTTATTTTTGCAATTAAAAAGTACCTATTTTAGTAATTATGTATTGCGAAAACATATTTTTTTTATTTGTGTGTAAATATAACTCTCGATCGACGTCATAATTATACACATTTTCAAATCATTACAGCCGTCAAATTATTATTATTAATAGCATACAGCCAAAGAGTTTTCTTTGTAGTTTTAGCGCGAGCGAAGCCACGGGTTCTGTTAGTATATTAATATAAACGCCCTTCCTCATCCGTGTTCGTTCCTATCTCATCGCAATTTCCGTTTTAAAATTAAACAGTTATTGAATTGTATAGCTAAGACAGCTTGTATTATATAAAAGTACCTACTTATATGAAGTTAAGTCATGTCATATGTACCTATGTACTTTCTTAGATTACGCGAATATTTGACATCTATATAAATATAAATAAATAAAATTAAAGTATCTGTAATGTCCAAATTACAGATTTTGTTTAATAAATGCATATTATGAAATTATATACGGTACGAATAAATATAAAACAATTTTTAAAATTTTTGTCTGTTTGTTTGTTCCGGCTAATCTCTAAAAAACGGCTGGACCGATTTTGACGGGTCCTTCACAGGCAGATAGCTGATGTTATGAGTAACTTAGGCTACTTTTACTTTAGAAAAAGAATCAGGGTTCCGCACAAAAAATTAAAACCCAAGAAATTGTGAACAGAAATTGTGAACAAAAATTGTACCCAAGCGAAGCGAGAAGTCGCTAGTTTTAAGAGGGCACCGGTACTGTGAAAGTTTATGCTTCTTTCTATAAAAGTGATGGACTCCCTATATGTCTAAACTATCAACCCCTAGTCACGGTATGTAATATTACCGTGCCCTAGTTTACGCTCTTAGGGGATAGATTTTCAAAAACCATAAAATAAATATTTATTTATTTATAACCAGAAGCCTATATAATATGAAATTTCATGCTTCTAACTTTGAAAAAGACGGATTTCCACACAACTGTACATTTTATTTTTTTTCATTTGTTTTTTTTTCCATAAGATTCTCGTCTACTGCAATGTTCCATTTTTAACTTTTTAATTTTTCTTTTTTTTTCATTTTCAAAATGTGACGAAATTGGTTGTACTTTTTTTTTTATTTTACTGTTATGTTGGCATTTTTAATTAATTTATTTTCATTTTATATGTTCACTAGCATTACCCGCGGCATCGCTCGCGTTCCGAAGGTCCAAAACAGAATTCTTAGGTTTTACATATTAGTATACTCTTACATTACAGTTTTTGTATTTTTTCTCAGAAATGAGATATTTTCCCGCAGTAAAAAGTATCCTATATGTTGGCCCGGATAACCAGCTATCACCATACCAAATTTCATCAAAATCCCTCCAGTGGTTTTTCTGTGATGGGGTAACAGACAGACAAGACAAAAATTCTAAAAACTATTGATATGGCCTCTGTATCAAAAATAATCTCTATTTTAAATATATAAGATTTTCCAAAAAATATTTAATATACAGATTCAGTTTAGTTTAAATTTTATTATATGTATAGATAAAGAGGCAGTTTGTTTGAACACACTAATCTCAGGAATTACTAATCCAATTTGGAAAATTCTTTTTGCCTGAGATAACCAGTTTATTGAGGAAACCTATATCATCATGTTACTACCCAAGGGAGCGGAGCAATAATAATGACTATATCAATAAGATTTTTCCAAAAAATATTTAATGTACAGATTCGACTTAGTAAGAATTTTATTATATGTTTAGAAAATATGTGTATGTGATTATTATTTTTATTTCTTGCACTGTTATTGCCCACTGAAATCTTCCACATGTCAACTGGAAGAGATCTCTTTCAGAGATAAGTCCGCCTTTGCCAAATAAGTTTTTTTTTCTGTATTACTTTAAAAGTGCAATAAAGAATATTACCTATATTCTAAAGAGGTAAAAGTTTGTAAGTTTGTTTGTAGGATGTAATCTCTGGAACTACTGAACCGATTTAGATGAAATTTGGTAAGAAGATAGTTTGAGACCCTGGGAATCTATTAAATATTTTCACTTTATTAATATTTATTTACTTATCACTCAGTAGTCAGTAGGTATACAAATTATTAGTATACTATTTTAAATCATTATTTTTAGCTTTATATTTAGTTTTATAATACTCATACTCCATAAAACTTAATTTATGTTACTTTAAAATATTAGTTTACCCCCATGTTCTCTTTTTTTTGGGTTTTTTACCTAATTACAATTCAAAAGTTTTCTAACTTTTAATTGATAAGCAAACTGTTAAAAACTCAAAACAAAATACATGAAGGTTAATTTATTCATGACAAAATACTTAAATTTTTATTTATTCTCAATCAGAAGTAGTTTGAGAAAACAAATATTTATGTAGGTATGTAATGTAGGTAGTGTATCTAATTTTATTACTTCTTTATGATAAATAAATGAAACAATTCAATTAAAATTGAAGCAATTTATTTACATTTAACATTAAAATGTAGTAACGAAAGATCTAGAAATGGAATAACTATTAAGTTATATGAATATGAAATCATGATTGTTATTTTATTTACTAAAAAAAAAATTGAAAAAACGTAGTTAAAAAAATTACATATTTACAATAAAGCTGTAGGATTCATAGTTCAGTCTTACATTAAAACGATGCCACACAATCTACCCAACTTAAATAATTTTTGTTTTATTCACTTATTTGTTTTTTAACAGGACCAGTTTGGATAATTGGCACGATGCGTTCACCTGTTGAGGGCATTGGTAGGATTTTTGGCGCGATAACGGTTAAAACACCATCCGATGATAGTTTTGATTTTACAGTATCTGGCAAACATCCCTTTGGCAATGGGTACCTGCGGACGAATTTTCTCGAGACGAATCCGTGTTCATCTCTTCTCTCTTCATGGTTTCCTTCCACGATGATGAAGCCGTTAACAACTTTTACGCTTATTTCGTCCGGTGAGAAATGCTGTACGTCCACACTTACTTGAAATTTCTCGGTGTCCGAAGAAATCGAAGTATCTTTCAATCCCAATTCGTTCATGTCGGTTGTTAGTTGTTGTAGCTGCTTGAAAACACTTTCCCATGGCTTGAAAAAATCGTGTGGAACGAGCTGATACCCCTCAGGTCTACGACCGAGTCTGTGCTCGCAAATTAACGGGATAAGCGACATTTTGTTTTATTATAAAATTAAAAACACTTGTTACTATTGTTAAACTTTTATCACGAAGTTTACGTCTTATTTTGCTTCTCTAAACTGTCACGAAGACGCAAGTCGCCCTTTATATATACTAGCAGCGCCACCTATTATCGTTTACTCGAACCTGTGAGAAAGTTCAAGAATTATCTAAGAAACTCTTTACATCTTGTGAATTTTCTAGAAAAATATTAGAAACAGCGCCATCTATTGTTGAGTAATATAATGATAAACTAACCTAATGTTTACTTGTATGATAATAGATGTCGCTTTTAAATTACAAGCTTCGTAATTTATTTATCATATACATATTATATCTTAATATTATCCTCGCTGAAACTCAAAAATGGCTACACCGATTTGATTAACTCTTTTTTTTGTTTTGTTGGGGGTGTGTTAGGGCTGGTTAAAGTATAAAAAAATAGGGAATATCGATAAAAATAGCTGGAAAATTCAATACTGTTTATTTTGTATGGAAATCACTACTTAGGATTACTTTCAATAGTGGCGACCTACCTCCACTACAATATGTGAAGTTTAAGTTGGAAAATAAGAATATAATGTATATAATATATAATCTATCCATTCCATACTAACCGTTAAAACGTAGCTAGGCGTAGGGACGAACACAAGCGAAGCGAATGTGAGTCGCGAGTTTTGTAATATTTAAACTTTTATAAAAAAAGTCGGTTAGTGTAAAGGCTGTTCCTAATCAACGTTACTAAGTTTTTTTTTTAAATTATAACATACCTTCTCCCTATCCTATATATACTTATGACCCGTCGCTAACTAAGTATAATTATACCTTTTTTTAATGATGGGTAATGCTTTTACGCATACCACCTGTATACATACAGGTGGTTATGTGGTGGTGGTGCGGCTAGAATGGACAGTACTGCCCACTAAAACCCAACAGAACCTCCCTCGTCTTAATGGGGCGTTGCAGGATCCCTTACGCTCTCAACCACGACGCTTCGACAGCAGGTCTGCTGTAGCAGACCACACAACCTAGTGGTTGCTCCAAGGTCCACTCTGCTATCAGAGAAGTACCAGGAGCAACCCGCATAGTACACCGCCCACTGAAGCGGACCGCCTCCCTGTGTGTCTCTTGGTTTCGCGCCCGGCTGGGTTGCCGGACTCGAAGTTTGGCACGTCGAGCATCGATGTCACGCAAGAACACTTAGTGCGTGTGGCATTGGCATGTGGCATTGGTTATGAAGCAGGCTCTTGATGATAAGGAGGGGCAATAGGATCGCGGAGAATATTAAAGAAGGTGGGTTATAATTGTTTATTAACGTGAATTTTGTGGTGATTACGTGTTTTTGATTTCACGCTGTAACTACATAGACATTTTGTGTGAAATTCTATTTTATTTTTTATATTCTTATATTTCTTGCTAGATCACAAAGTATTTATCTTATTTTATTTTAAAAACGTACCTACCACTCAAGAGGAGCTGTAAACCTAAAAGTAGTGTTTTATATATTAGCTAGTTATTCTAGCTTCGCTCGGGTCCACCCTTATATACTTTATGACGGTTAGTATGGAATAGATATAAAAGGTAACAGACAGACAGACAAACAGACAGAGAGTTACTTTCGCATTTTATATTAGTACTAGCATTGCCCGCGGCTCCGCCCGCGTTCAGATGACCAAAAACGAAATTCTTAGGTTTTACATATTAGTATGATAGTATGTAAAAGTACATTGCAGTTTTCGTATTTTTTTCTCAGAAATAATAATAATAATAATAATCTTTATTGTCTAAAAAGTTTAGTTTACAAAATATTTCATTACTGAGGGTAACTCACACTAGGCAATGCCTGTATCGTGAGTACCACAATTTGATTAACAAATAAAATATTGTTGCTCGGTTAACAGTGCTAGTAAAAGTTATTATTATGACAAAGAGATATGTAAAAATGAGATTCTTTCCCGCGGTAAAAAGTATCCTATATGTTGACCCGGATAACCAGCTATCATCTCTATCCAGTGGGTTTTCTCGTGATGCGGCAACAGACAGACAGACAGACAAAAATTCTAAAAACTATAGATTCGGCCTCTTTATCGATAATAATGTCTATTTCAATAAGATTTTCCAAAAAATATTTAATGTACAGATTCGGCTTAGTTACAATTTTATTATATGTATAGACGGATTATATGTAAAGTTAAAGATTTATACTTCTCACACCGCTGATATGTACTATAGTTAATGAAACATTAAGTAATACATTGAATACACTCAGATAAAAGTTCGTTATATATTATTATGTTATTAATATATTGCAATGTCAATGGGCTATCAATCAGTCGTCGTGCGGTTACGAGTCGAGATGCGAATTGTTGTGTTACTGTGTGCTATCTTTGGGTGAGACATATTTAATTTTATATATTATATTTTTAATTATCATATATAATATATTTTTAATTATCATATATATTTTTAATTATATAGGGTGTCCGTTATTCACTAAGTTGGTTATTTTACTTGCGACGCCCCCCAAATTTTTAGTTTATCGTCTAAAAAAATGTCAGACCAAAATAAGACCTTAGTGTGCTTAATAAACCTTGCCTTAAATTTTGCCACTTTTTTCGATATTTTTTTCGAACTAGATGACTTACATCAACGAGACACATTCTTATAGGAAATTGAACGCTCTAGAAAAAAGGTTTCATATTATAGTTTTTCGATTAATTCACACGTTCAAAATTTATTCGAGATGAAAGTTGAATTCTGTGTAAATTTTCTGATTTTTTACATTTACAACAAAGTTATTATTTCGATAAAAATATTAGTTAATTTCTAAAAAATAGATAATAGCAATCCGAAATTCAAATGTTGCTGGTGTTATGCCCCCGTGCCTCAGAGAGTATGTAAAGCCGGATCTGTCACCGGCTGAATTGTCCTGTAAAACCAATTTTGTCCAAATCAAACAATAGAAATGTTGGTCTGAACCACTAAAGTATTGTTCTTATTGTATTGTTTGTATTTTTACTGATAATAAGTAAAAATAGTGCATAACAACGTTCTAAGTGCCTACTCTGCTAGTAACTAAACTAAGAACTTATTATAACAACAATTAATGTTAATAATTGTCCTTTTATATCTCTTAAGGGATGATTTTCGGGATAAAAAGTATCCTATGTCCTTCCCAGGGTCTCAAATTATCTTCTTACCAAATTTCATCTAAATCGGTTCAGTAGATCCAGAGGTTACCCCCTACAAAGTCACAAACTCACAAACTTTACCTCTTTATAATATTAGTATAGATTAATTATTCATTAATAATTAACTGCAGATTTTTTACTGAACCCATGAATCCGTTACAAGTTGAAATTGGAAATAAAGTCTTACAATTAGTCGTAACTAACACTGACAAAAGAATCGGCGATACAAAAAATAATTCTTTTAAATATTCTTTTGCTCTAAAGAGCAGTTCTATGTAAATTACAAGAAAAAAGCACTGCCTTAGCCCTTTTTTTTCTCCTCCTTCTTCTTGTCCTTTTCCTCCTTAGTCGGTTAAACGTGAATAACTTGTTAATATTTTGATTTAGACGTGATATTTCAAACGGTTTGCAGTTTGTAATCACTGCAGTTGAGGGAGTTACCGATAGTACTAGTTTATGCATACATATAATAAAATTGTAACTAAGCCGAATCTGTACATTATATATTTTTTGGAAAATCTTATTGAAATAGACATTATTATCGATACAGATTCCGAATCTATAGTTTTTAGAATTTCTGTCTGTCTGTCTGTGACCGCATCACGAGAAAACCACTGGACAGATTTTGATGAAATTTGGTATGGTGATAGCTGGTTATCCGAGTCAACATATAGGATACTTTTTACCGCAGGAAAATGTCTCATTTCTGAGAAAAAATACAAAAACTGCAATGTAAGAGTATACGCAATGCTAATTTATACTATAAGTACATAATGTTCCATATATTATTTCATACAATTTTAAATTAGACTAACGAGATAATAATATCCACTGACACTATTACATATCTGACACCTCGTTACGCTAAAAAAATACGATCTTGTTTAACAAAAGCTCAAATCAAAACTTATACAAGTTTTACACAAACTAATATAATTTAGTTATTTTATAAGCATAATATTTGAAGTAAGTATTCAATACAAATATATCTATACTAATATTATAAAGAGGTAAAGTTTGTGAGTTAGCGACGTTGTAGGGGGTAATCCCTGGATCTACTGAACCGATTTAGATGAAATTTGGTTAGAAGATAGTTTGAGACCATGGGAAAGGCATAGGATACTTTTTATCCCGGAAGTTATCCCTTAAGGGAGTGAAAATGGGGATGAATGTTTGTATGGGGAATCAAGCTAGGAATGAACCCGAGCGAAGCGCGGCTGAGTCGCTAGTACATATAATAAAATTCTAACTGAGTCGAATCTGTACATTAAATATTTTTTGAAAATCTTATTGAAATAGTCATTATTATCGATACACAGGCCGAATCTATAGTTTTTAGAATTTTTGTCTGTCTGTCTGTGACCGCATCACGAGAAAACCACTGGACAGATATTGATGAAATTTGGTTTATCCGGATTATCAAATAAGATACTAAGAAGAGATTCTTACTCCGGGAAAATATGTCATCTCTGAGAAATCTACACTGAACATTAAAACGTAACTAGGGTCGAACTCGAGCGGAGCGAGGGTGAGTCGTTAGTAATAATATGTATTATGTATAAAGTTATAAATATATTTTCTACGTTGTGATTCATACTATGTTAAATTATAATAACGCGATAGCAGTATCTAACTAACAATATTACCGATTTACGTTATAAATACGATCTTTTTACCCAACCGCAGCGAAGCCCAAAGGAGAGTTATGTATTTGACCTGTATGTATGTAAGTCCGATCCTATGTACACCCGTAACCACTGAACGGTTAACCGATTTTGAAGATTCAAACGTCATTAGATTCATCTTGGTAACACAAGAGTCATAGGATATTATTAGAAATTATAAAAGCGCATTTCAGACGCCAATTTGCGCGTCTTTATAAAAACATTCCTGAAAATTAAGGGTTGTGAAAAAAAATCAAAATTCAAATCCAAGCTCATACAAGTCAAATTCAAACTTAAAATAAGTATAACTCAGTTTAAGGTATGTATATAACACAACTAACGACTCACCCTCTTTTTGCTCGGGTTCGTCCCTAGGTTGATTCTCCATGCAAACTTTCATCCCCATTTTCACCCCCTTAAGGGATGATTCCGGGATAAAAAGTATCCTATATCCTTCTCAGGGTCTCAAGCTATCTTTTTACTAAATTCCATCTAAATGGGTTCAGTAGATTCACATATTACCCCCTACAACGTCACAAGCTCACAAACTTTACAATATAGATAGATAGATAGATTTACAATATAGAAGTATAGATTATTTTTCTTTCAGCTTCGGGAGTTCAAAATATGTATCTAAAACATCGAAGGTATGTTTTGATAAGCACTTCATGTTTGGCGTAGCAACTGCGTCATATCAAATCGAAGGAGCATGGAATATATCAGGTAAGACAAAAACTATTAGTCTACTAGTATTAGCCAAAATATAGGCACTAACGTATATTACAGCTATGAGAGCTGGGTCCCCTTTAAAGAGACAGTAACGGCTACAAATCAAATATTTATAATATGTATGTATTTAAACTTTTTATCTGAACAACAACAAAACTGAGTTATATATGTTTAGTGTATCAACTATCTAGTATCCATAACACAAGCCTCGCAGCTTACCATGGAACTAGATGGTGCTGTGTGTTACTGTCCCAACATATTATACATATATATCTAACAATAATTTGATAATGGGTTACGCGAGATACATATGTATTAGAAATGAAAAATTTGAGAAAATATCCAGTTGAAAGTTATGTTTATACTTTGGATTAACACATAGTCTATATATACACTATCTAGGACATAAACCTTTTCGAATGCAGTGCAATACTGCAACATGAAAGATAAGGTGCAGCTGTAGGTCTTATGCTCGATTTCACCAACGTCACCTAAGTTAAAGGGATCCCATAAGCATGGTTAGGGGGTTGTTAGAGGACAGTTTCTGTTTCACCGAAAGTTAGGCACCACCTAAATATTAAAAGACCCCCTAAATTTAGGGGCTTAAAGACGATCGTAAAACGAAATTTAATTTAGGGGCTACTTTAGGGGACTTTTAAGCTACTTTTAAGCTAGGGATCCCATACGTAGGTAGCTTATGGGTTGTTGGTGAAATCGGGCATTAGTGAGTAAAAGAGACTCTTCCACACAGTCCCCTGACTACTGGCGGCCATGATAGGTTCCTCAGTATGATAAAAAATATATAAATCCTGTGTTATATGCGCGAAGCCGAAGGCAAAATCTAGTAATGCATATATAATTAAAAGGCAGTTAATTAGCAATATTCATTCTAATCAAGCGATAAAATACTATAAACAAGTCCTTTTCCTTGTTTTGTTGTTGTTGTTGTTGTTATGTGCTCAGATAAAAAGCTTAAAAACAGCCAGTTCTTGTTGTATAAATGTTCTGGTAAAGTAAATGCGAGATAACTAATACTATTAACACATAGGCACCTTTTTTATCAAGATACCATATAAGCGTGGCCACGTGTGTAAACTAGTTCTGTATAAAACAGATATTGAGTATCTTCTTCTTCTATATACATAAAAATGAATGTTTGTATGTTTGTCTTCTATGCGTTCCTAAACTATTGACTCGATTGTGATGAAATTTTGGTGGGTTATTCTGTATACGCCTGCGAAATTTTTGGCCCAAAATTGTGAATGTTTTGCACAGATGTGATTTATGAGCTCTAAACTGAGAAGATCAAAGGTCGATCGATATATTAAGTTTTTTAAATACTTTAATTATTTCAGGTAAAGGAGAAAGTATATGGGATAGATATACTCACGAGCGGACGGATAGGATATTTGATCACAAAAATGGCGACGTCGCTGCCGATTCTTACCATTTATTTAAGGAAGACGTGAAGCGTTTAGTTGAATTAAATGTGCAATTCTATAGATTTTCAATATCCTGGCCGAGGATTCTTCCAAATGGGTTAAGCAAGTACGTACCTACAACATTTTCGTTTCTTAAAATATTTTTGTTTTTAAGACTGCTACTGTTTTATTATTAAGAGTATATTTTAAATAAATATTTCAGCATTACGATACAAAAAGGCAAGTTCCATTAAAGCCCTGACTGAGCCGCTACACTTTAAGGGATGAAATTTTGACAGCCTATTCCTATAATGACAGGCTCCAACTCAAAATATTTTTAAGGGGATGAACTCAAAAATGGATTGCAAATTTTGTACAAAAACTAAAAAAATATCTGGCAAAATTAATTAAATTAGTCGATCTTTATAAAAAAATCTTAATAAAATAAAACAATAAGAAAATAAATATTTTCCATTTTACTTGAAAAAAAAAACCTCCTCTTGGTGCTCCTTTTTTACATATAAAGCCAATTTCATACAATATCAAATAAATTCCGTATTAGGGTTGTATTCAGCCCTTTTTAAAGTCCCCCTGCTGGGCACTGGCCTTCCTTCAATACGAGGGGTGTCAGGTCATAGTCCACCACGCTGGCCAAGTGCAGGTTGGCGGACTTCACATGTCTTTCGAAAACTTGCTAGGTTCTCCCAGACATGCAGGTTTCATCAAGATGTTTTCCTTCACCATAAGACAAAACGGCTATATAGGAATACATTAGGGTTTTGGTTATGGAACGCTAAAAAACCAAGTTTTCTTCAATTCATTCAACATATTTATATTTATTTCAGTGAAATAAACCAAGATGGGATAAGATATTACACTGAACTATTAGATGAACTGCTCCGTCACAACATACGACCTGTCGTTACCATGTACCATTGGGATCTACCACAAGTTCTCCAAGACCTTGGCGGTTGGACCAATCCAATAATTGCTGATTATTTTGTGGATTATGCTAGAGTAAGTTATATAATTAATAAAAACTATATTTAACACTCGATATATAAACAACAACACAGCATAAAATAGTGAATCTAAAAACCAATTTTGGACAACAGTTCCATCAATATAGACATAATAATTGCTCGTACTTAAATATTGTCTAGTTTATACAAAAGCACAGAATTTTTTATAGTTAAACTACTCTAAAAACACTTTGTTTTCGTCATTTTTTTTTTGAAATCTAGATGAAATAATCTTTTACAATGAGAAGACTGAAAGACGAGTTTAAATGATATCCGAAAACGAGAACGAGTTCTGTAATGCCACACTAATATTACATATATAGAATAAAAGTTTGTAAATTTTTACCTTTGAATGTAACTGGTTATCTCTGAAAAGATACATATGCCTATAAGTACTTCCGTTTAGGAAATAAGTTGTTCATAACCCCCGACGCAAAAAGAGGGTTGTTATAAGTTTAACGTCGATGTCTGTCTATGGCATCGTAGCTCTCAAACGGATGGACCGATTTCGATGCGTTTTTTTTATTTGAAAGCCAGTTTCCTTGCGGTGGTTCTTAGCTATATTTGGTTAATATCGGTCGAGCAGTGTTAGAGTATCACCTCTTTTCCAAAATGATGTAAGGCATTTTGGCGTATGATTACTCGATTAAGTGCTTCACGCGTGCCAGTGTAATCGTTAAATGACAATTAATTTGCGTGGCGGTTTTATAATTTTTTAATTTATAATTAATCTAAATTTTTCTCATTTTATTAAGAGGTCACAGCGTAACGACCATACTTACTCACATCAACAATTTAAGTGTTTGCATTTCAGGTTTTATTTAAACATTTCGGTTCAAAAGTACCAACTTGGCTAACTTTCAACGAGCCCTTATCTTTTTGCGAAGATGGTTACGGCGGGACAGACGCACCCGGGAACAAAGCTAGTGGGTTCGAAGATTATTTGTGCGGTCATAACGTGTTGCGAGCTCATGGTATGGTGTACCGGATGTATAATAAAGAATATAGACGGCGATTGAAAGGTATAGTATATTTAGTAGAACGATGCATAGTAAAGCCACCTTAGAACAAAGAAAAAACATTATAGGTTTTATTATTATTAATATGTAGATTCGAGTTAAGTCCAAACCTAGATTATATTGAAATGAGACTTAATTGTATACAGCCCTTTTTACGTCCCACTGCTGGGCATGGACCTCCCAGACAAGCAGATTTCCTCACGATGTTTTTCTTGACAAGTGATAATCATGTTGAAAATGATTCGCACATGGAAATATCAGAGGTGCGAGACCCGGGATTTATACTCGCTTCACTCGGTTTCTCAAGCGAGTGTATTACCACTAAATTACCATTGCCTTAGAGATTTAATTATAATAAGAATATAAAATGTCTATTTATCCTCTTTTATAGCTGACTTTGGAATCACTTTAGATTTCTCATGGTTAGAGCCAAATACTACATCGGAGGATGACCGAATAGCCGCTGAAACCGCTAGGCAGTTTCATGTAAGTTACTATAATGCCGAACCCTCACACTTGTCAAGCCTTGAAAAGGCATCACAAATTCAAACATGTGCAGAGAACGTTTGGCTTGGCTTATTTGCAAGAGCTTAAACTTTCGATCGTATCGGTTTTTGTGCACAAATAAAAGGAAATTTGCTTGTGATGTGTTTGTGACGTTTGTGCGTTTGTTAAGATTTGAAGTTTGTGGCAAATGGTAAACGTGTGGACTCGGCATAATAGGCGAAAAGCCTTTAATGCTATCACTTTATATAGGTTACCAAACACTATTAAAATGGAGTCCATTTTAACGAACTTCTTTATGTTTTCATTTCAAATTTTGTAAGTATATGAAATCTGTACGACAGTATAACACCTTGATACCATAAAGTCAAAAAAAGGATCAAAAAGTTTTTTTAGCTTTAACTGTAGGCACAAATAAATACATACACAAATATATACACACATCATTTTTTATTTTTCTGTTTCTATTAAGACTTTTTACTAACTTTTTTTGAATTACGTTTGTGACAGATTTTGCTAAAACAAAAAATAGTGACATTAAAAGGCGTTCAATGAAATGCATGATTCTTATTTCCTATTTTCAATAAATAGATTTAAATAATCTAATAAAGCTGCAACGGCCATAAACTAAACTTATTTATATTTTTTATTTAATAAATGTTCCAAATAATTTTCTTCTTTTTAGTTCGGTTGGTTTGCACATCCAATATTTTCAAATACTGGGGACTATCCTTATATCATGCGTAAAAGAATAGATGCTATATCCAAAAGACAACGATACACCCGTTCAAGGCTGCCAACATTCACTCAAAAGGAAGTCGAAATGATTAAGGGATCAGCCGATTTCTTGGGTCTTAATCATTACACAACGTATTTAGTGTCTAAAAATAGAGGCAAAATACCACTCTTTCCCTCCTTTTCCTCGGATATGGGAGGTATAATATCCCAAAAGGCGGAATGGCCGAAGACGAACTCTTCATGGTTAAAGGTATAGTGCTTTTATAACTATTAGCGTGGAGCGAAAAAAAATTTTTTTAGCTTGGGGGTATAATTTGTAGCTTATAAAAACAAAATTTTTACTCAACATTTTGAGTTGGTCCACTGATTTTTAAATAAATAATTAATTTAATTTTTGGTTTGAATGTTTTTTTTTTCGTGTGATCATTTTTGAAAACATTCATGAATTGACGAATATAGTCATTTTTTACTCAACTGTAATACAAAAAAGTAACATGTTATTTTTTCAACTTTATTTAAAAATTGTAATAAATCCAACGGAATTGAGATATAAACTATTCAATGAAACAAAATTATAAAAATCGGTTCTCAAAAAATTTATTACCTCCATCTTTTTGAAGTCGGTTAAATAACAATATTTATTAGTAAAGCTGGTGTCATACTAATTTATTCGCTAACATTTCTAGGTAGTTCCATGGGGTTTTAGGAAATCACTTAATTGGCTGAAGAAAGCATATGATAACCCACTAGTGGTCATAACTGAGAATGGAATGTCCCTAGAAAAGGGCCTGGAAGATATACGACGAATAAAATATATTGAAGGGTATCTCAAAGCGTTACACGCAGCGATATATAAAGACAATTGCAATGTCTATGGATACACGTATTGGAGTCTCATTGATAATTTTGAATGGACGAGAGGATTTTCGTAAGTTATTTCTTGCACATATATAAATATAGATAGACTAGCATTGCCCGCGGCTCCGCCCGCGTTCAAATGACCAAAAACATTTTTACATATTAGTATACTCTTACAATGCAGTTTTTGTATTTTTTCTCAGAAATGAGATATTTTTCCGCGGTAAAAAGTATCCTATACGTTGACCCGGATAACCAGTTATCATCATACCAAACGTGATGCGGTAACAGACAGACAGACAGACAGACAAAAATTCTAAAAACTATAGATTCGGACTCTGCATCGATAATAATATCAATTTCAATTAGATTTTCCAAAAAATATTTAATGTACAAATTCGACTTAGTTACAATTTTATTATATGTATAGATATGTTGGGACATTAACACACAGCATGTTATCGATACCAGATAGTTGATACACTACACATACATAACTTTAATTTTGTTTTTATTAATATGCTTTCTAGCTTATCTTTTAATTACTGATGCTCATCCATTGCAGTTGGTCTAAATCGCCTTTTTTAGTTACGTTAGACCCATGAAATTGGTCAGTTTTTTTTTTAATTTATATATCTGTAATTTATTTATACATAATATGTTAGGGAATCGAATCCACTATCCTAAACTATAAACAATTACTGAGTCAATAAGATTTTAAGTCTAATTTGCTTTATTTGATTAACTTTTTTATTATTTTCAGTGAACGTTTCGGTTTATACGAAGTGGATTACAACTCACCAAATAAGACCCGTTACAGAAGAATGTCAGCAGAATATTACAGCATGCTCAGTCGTACTAAATGTATACCTACATTCGATTATATTGACTAACATAACTCCTAAACTTAGCCCTTAGGTTTAAACTTTAAATCTATTGACTGCACGGTTTTGGGATTTAAGATACCTATAGAAAATGACTTTTTTTGACCGAAAACAAAAAAGAAAGTCCATTTTGGTGTACTTTTTATATGTACATATATTGCGCGATATGTGTACTTATTAATTCAGAACATTTTTTTTAATGAAATGATTACAACTGCAGTTGGTCCCATATAAATTTCAAAAAGTCATTCCCAGTATCGAATAATCAATTTTAAATATAATTAGATATATACAATGTACATAGTATGATTCGCATTTAGCAGGCGCTTCCTGTTATGTAAAATGACGAAGGCCAATTATAAAACTTTAGATTGTAAAACTAAAAGGCTAAGATATTGTCAAAAAGGCTACCATAATCTGAATTGGATCTGAATTTAACATACGAACATAACACCATAAAAATCCAACTAAGCATCGTTAAGTTGGTGTACGTAACAGTGATGTTTTTTAAAATAACTAACTTTTATATATTAGCTGATTCTATAACTGAATATTAATTTTTAAATTATTGCTACATATTTCGGCAAAATAGATTAAATTCAGACGCACAATAAATTTGGCTTCGGCATTTTATAAAATGGCATGCGTTTGTAAACGGAATACGCCGTTTAATAAAATGATTGTACAATATGCCTGCGACATGCATATGTATTATATATACAATTGAATAAAGTAGTGTGAGTTTTACATAGGTTTATATATTATTTGGCTATGTTGTTGTGTAAAAGAGTACACAAGTAACATTTTTTGCTTACAAATGAATTTTCCTTTATATGGAAATTGTTTTTCATATATGTATATTTTGAAAATGCCTTCCCAAATATAGTGTTTCTTTTGAAGCCTTAAATGTGATGTCATAAAATAGGTAATACCTACATTTTCAAATATGGTATGTTAATGAAAACCGCCTTTGAAAGTTCACCTTTAATGCAATAAATTGTGAAATAATAAGTTTTAGTTGTAGTTTAATTTATAATTATTTATATATTTTTGTCTTTTAAAAAAAATAAAGAAATTGCGGTTGCATAGATGGCCATCAAAAGTTTGTATGGGGAGTCGCTAGTTTTAAATAAAAAAAAGTTGTAAAAATTTCATAGATATATTTATTTAAAACATATTTTCACTTAAAATTAGTAATAACTGGAAGACCACTAACTTCCTAAAGCTACTTATTTCATATGCTAATCTACAGTTAACTGAATAAATAAGGCAGACTTCATACGATAGATAGTTTAGTGATTTAACCAGCGATAGAAACAAGATTAAATATAACTTTTATAATAAACATAGGTTTTACATGAAAATAAAAAACACCTTGTAAAATCTTTTCATAAGTACATATACATATCTATACTAATATTATAAAGAGGTAAAGTTTGTGAGTTTGTAACGTTGTATGGGATAATATCTCTGGATCTACTGAAACGCTTTAAATGAAATTTGGTAAGAAGATAGTTTGGACCCTGGAAAGGATATAAGATACTTTTTATCCCGGAAATCATCCCTTAAGGGGTGAAAATGGGGATGAAAGTTCGTATGGACAATCAAGCTAGGGACGAACCCGAGTGAAATGAGGGTGAGTCGCTAGTATAATATAATATTAAAAGCTCATCAGGATTTGATTCTAGTATTCTAACCACTAAAGCTTGAATAGCATCTGTTTAAAAAAATAGTACTTAATAGATACTTATTGAATGACCAAAGGCACATTAGTCTATACTTACTAATATTATAAAGAGGAAAGTTTTTGTTTGTTTGTTTGTGCCAAATAGGCTCCAAAATTACTGAACGGATTTAGATGAAATTTAGTAAGAAGATAGTTTGAGACCTTGGGAAGGACATAGATTAGTATTTATCCCGGAAATCATCCCTTAAGGGGGTGAAAATGGGGATGACAGTTTCTAGCATGAAGTGTAAGTATAGTAGAATGAAAATGAAAAGGACGCTAGTTTTTTGCATGTACGTACTTCATGTACCTCCAAGAAAATTAGTTTACAATATTTATTCTAAGTAATCCGTGAGCTTTATGGTCAATTATTGGCTTTTCATATTCTTAAGTAAAATCGTCTAAATCACGTATCATTACACCGGGATTTTGCTCTTTTGAATCTTCAAATTCATTACCTGCATTATATGTATATATATTTTTAGTATGTTCATTGATGATTGACTAACTTTATATATATATATATATATAATAATTTAAATATCGATTTTATAACTATAGGGATGCACTGTTTTAACTACCTTTCACGAGAGTCGATTTCTGCCATACATCTATTCGCTTAGCTAGATTGACTTTTGACTTGAAGCATAGTATGGAGAAAATTAGCCCTCAGTAATTCGCTCACTTGTTAGGTTATGAAAAATATGTATATGACGAAAGACTTGTTAATTATTTTAAATTATAATAATAAATGTAGGGACATTAAACACAGCGCCATCTAGTTCCATGGTAAGTTACGAGGTTTGTGCTATGGATACCAGATAGTGAATACACTACACATATATAACTGTAAATATATCGTCGTCTTGAGTGTTCATATGTCCAAACGGCCAATTTACCGAAAGAGTTTTTTTAAACAGACATTAACTTTTAAGTGTCAATTCCTAATCATTGAAATAAATTCTACAACTACAATACAATTGATATTATATATATATATATATATATATATATATATATATATATATATATATAATCAATACACTATATCTATTGAGGTCCTAATAATTTGGCAATGAAGAAGGACAAATGTTAATTAATTGTATTATACTATATTTTTACTACAATATATCAGCCTCTAAAAATTCAATACTACAAAAGCTATTGCTTGCTTCTTCAAACTAATTGAATGTTTTTAGCTCTTAGTTTTTGGACTTTTAGTCCTGTATTATAGTTAGGAAGGGTAATTTTATTTATTTACATAAACGTGAAACATGGTTTAAAACGAGGACTTTTTATCTTTTCTGTTATTATGTACACACGAGCCCGTAATGTTTCTTTTGAATATATAGATTAAGACTGTGGCATCTTACACTGATTACAAGCTTCCATGCCGTCGTTAAACTCTTCAATTTGGAGGGTCATTTCAAAAAAGTTATACTTTTCGTGGACCAATCGTGTAGCCTCTTCTAGGACTTTTTGTGGACTTACGCCGGTACCTGAAATTAAAAGAGTTAGCTATTTTCTAATAAACTTATGTACTACGTTGGCTTGCTGAAGCTGATATCGCAGGTTCGATTCGCGCATAAAATTCTTTATAGCCCGATCCTGGTATTAAAAAGCTTAATCTAACACGATTCATTCTAAATATCAGCGAAAATAATATTTTTTGTTAAGTAAGAGTAAAGAAATAAGTTAAGCATTTATATATTTTTCGATATCTAGAAATTTCTAATCACATTTTACTTACGGATAGCAAGATGAGCGGATAAGGCGGTTTTATCCAGCGATAGGGCCCACATTCGTAGATTGTGTATCCTAACAACTCCTGGCAGCGACAAGAATGTATTTGCTACGTCCTGTAAATGAAATGGGTAGACGTTAACAATCAAATACTCTGAAAAATCAACCGTGAATTCAAACCGTGAAAAAAATCCTTTTCTCAAAGGAAGATTAATATAAGATTAAAATAAAATAACATTAAAATGAGTATAGAGAAAAAGAGGAAAACTGTATAAATAAAAATTAAAACAGAATTAGCTTCATACCTGAAAATCTAGACCCCTAGGAGAACCTTCCATGAGTACTAGTAAAGTATCTTTGATGATGTTAAAGGTAGTGATGAGCACCAACACTGAGAACAGGAAAGTGCAGATCGGATCTACCAAATTCCATTCGGGCTGAAAATAAAGTTATTAGCAATTTTATTTACGTATTAAACGTAATACTCGATTTATTTAATTAGAAAGTAGAATACAGGAATAATATTATCAATAAGCCAATATCAATAAGAATGATGTTCTCCTAGCCGATTCCGGCCACGGCGGCCAATCTCAATGAGATTAGCCAACTGCGCAAGAGATATTATAGTGCTCAAGTGTACGCGCATGTATAAGTGCACTCTCTATTCTTATCACTCTCATACTCCGGTGGGACGACCACTCGACACGACCGGTGAGAGTTAAGGCGCAGGACCGACGGCTTTACGTGCTCTCCGAGGCACGGGGGTGAAACACCGCCAACTTCCCAACTCCGGGCTGTTACTGAGACTTAGTGTACAGAAAGACTCAATAACTAAACTTGGCTTGGAATTGATGGACTGTAGGAAGAATAAAATTAAAACTACCTTATAATAAATAACGATGGCTGCAATCAAAACGCCGAAACTTTGGAGGAAATCACCCAACACGTGTATGAATGCGGCGCGAACGTTGATGTTCTCCGCACGATGTTCGTGCTGGTGTGAAGAGGAGCTTTCCGCATCGGAGTCTGAGCGTTCCTTCTGTAAATAATAAAAGGAAAACTTATAAAATATAGAAATATGACTAAAGGGTAAATTGTACCAAAACACTTACATAAAGATAAAAAGTGGTTACTGGTTAGTATAACTTGTCACAGAGGATATGAGTTTCCTTTACAACTTCGTCTATATCAGATTGAGTGTCTGTTTGTAATGTCTAAATAATAGCTTTTTAATAAATGCATATAAAATTATATATAGTACTAGCTATTTTATTACTAGTATTATATGATCTGTGGTACTAGTAAAAAAAGCACAAAATTTAAAAACTTGGTCTGTCTGTATGTTCCGGCTAATCTCCCAACGGCTAGACTCATTCCGATGGGACTTTCTGATGTCTTAATTAGTAACTTAGACTACTTTTATTTTAAAAAAAGGATTAGGGTTCCAATTCAAAAAAATATATAACTTACCTAATAAATATAAATATATAAAACGTTGTCGTTTATTTAGACATAACTTTTAACTATTGTAATTTAAAATGTGAATGATTTCTTCTCGATCGAATAAACAGCCGTAGTATCTTTGGGGTTGGGATAGCATTTTATTAAGAACTTACTTTGTTATTGAGTATAGGATTGTTGCCGCCGTGAGAGTGGCCGTGACCGCCGCCCCCGTGACTGTGCCCATGTTGGTGTAGAGTAAGACCCATACTGTAATGAGGTATTAATAGGAGGATTTCATATCATGAATTAATATGTAACGATCTTTAATAATTTCTTATTATATAACGTGTTTTTATTTTAGTTTGAATAAAATCTATCAATTCTAGGTCGTCTTAAGGTAATTTAAATAAAAACATCGACGGTAGATAATTACTTTAAGTACTAATGATATCACTTTAACTAATACGTGTCTTAGATTTTTTCTACATATTTATAAAATTGGGATAGCTTCACATATACATAAAAATAATCATTAAAATCATTACACAGTTTAGAAAATATTTTACGGTAACAAAAACGGATATATTAAGTACCGCCTCACATTTTATAGTTGATCGAAAATCTAAAATTATAACTAAGCTGAATTTGTACATTAAATATTTTTTGGAAAATCTTATTGAAAAAAACATTATTATCGATACAGAGGCCGAATCTATAGTTTTTACTATTTTCGTCTGTCTCTCTGTCTGTCTGTCTGTTACCGCATCATAGAAAAACTACTGGAGGGATTTTGATGAAATTTGGTATGGTGATAGCTGGTTATCCGGGTCAACATAAACATCTTATTTCTGAGAAAAAATACAAAAACTGCAATGTAAGAGTATACTAATCTGTAAAACCTAAGAATTTGGTTTTTGGTCATCTGAACGCGGGCTGAGGCGCGGGCAGTGCTAGTATTATTATATAATCTTTAAATATTGTATACATACACTAAATTCACAGCAACTCCAACAGCAGATGTGATCAACATAACGGTCGCGTCGATCTCGAATTCTTTATATATCACTCTTTGAACAGCCATGTACACGAGGACTCCGGTCACAACCCAAATCAGGAGAACCGACGTTAAAGCGCCTATAACTTCAGCTCGATACCAGCCGAAAGGCATCCTAGCCGAAAAATAAAGAAAAATTGTTAAGTTTCTTGTAGAAATTTTCAGCAGAACTACCTTCACATAACTCTCACCAACCGCTCGCAAGCCGGTGATAGCTTGTCTCAGTATGATTGATTGATGTTTTATTAAATTGTCTCTTCAAAAATGCTTGGAAAGGGCTAGCAGAATAAAGAATATTTCAGAAATAAGGAAGAATATTCGATGAAGATATAGTACGGTCATGTTATTGACTAGCCAATATATGATATATAATAGCGTAGCCAATAGAATAGAGAAGATCTAAAGTGTAAAACGGAAAGAAGATGGATGTGTTTTAGATTATATAAAAAGTATATAATATGTATGTATATTTGTATATGATATATATATATAATATATATATATATATATATATATATATATATATATATATATATATATATATAATTTAAAATACCAGACTTGACATGAAAACGTAACTTGCTCAGTTAAATATGCACATTCAATTATTTGAGATAAGAATGGTATCTATTTAAAATAATATTAAACGAACATTTAATGTTAATTTTCGCTAGTTCTTCAGGAAGAAGGGGAAAGAAGGAAGGAAATTTCCTTTCCAAACTGTTGTATGACGTTTAGACTTGCAATAAGATATTGATATATGTAGTTTGAATGTTAACAAAATTATTTATTAAACATTAAAAAAATAATTGTTTAGTTTCACTAACCTTCTAGTAGCGGGTCTACTTGCGACCCAAAGCGAGAATAACGATATCATAAAACTAGCAAAGTCCGTTAAGAGATGTGCCGCATCAGTTGCTATCGCCAGGCTGTTTGATAAGTATCCACCTGGGAATAATTACAAATTAAAACTTTTAAAAACCCCCAACGCAAATTAATTGCCAAAATGCCTTAGATCATTTTGGAAAAGAGCTGATACTCTTACACTGCTAGACCGATATTAACCAGACATAGCTAAGAACCACAACAAGGAAACTGGCTTTCAAATGAAAAAAACGCATCGAAATCGGTCCATCGGTTTGAGAGCTACGATGCTACAGACAGACGCTCACACACACACAGACAGACAGACATCGACGTCAAAGTTATAACACCCCTCTTTTTGCGTCGGGGGTTAACAAAATAACTCATGCTTTAAATATATAATATAAACATACATACCTATTATATCCGTATGTATATTATATGTATATACACACGCTCTTATATAAATATTAAAGATGAAAATGAAGACGGTAAAGATGAAAAAGTAATCAAATAAAAAATTTCAAGAAGTCAATTAATGTTTTTTTTTAGTTTACTTACATACTTTACTTTAAAATTTTGTTTATTTTAAGTATGGCTTTCTCAAATAACAAACAATTTTCTTTAAATTGGATTCGAAAATATTTGATTAGGTATGTATAGTAAATGAAAACTACCAATCAGTTATTTTTTACTTTTTAGTGCTTTTGTTTGAAGTTGGTTTTTATTTTTTTGTTAAAAAGTTTTTATTTTTCCCTTTTTAGTGTAGACAGTAGTAGCAAAGTAAGAATTCTAACGTGTTATCCTAGTCAAATCAATCAAAATAAGCCCAAACTCAAAGTATCTACTATTAGCCGTTGAAGAGTTCCACCTATCCACCTTCTGGCCTTACCATCAGATCAGGTCAACAATACCGAACCACTGTACTATCAACGGAAATAGAAACACTTGCAACGTTTCAAGTCAATATGACAATTAGAAGTAGGTTAAATTCATCATTAGCTATTTTTCCACCCTTAGGGGTGGTATTTTTTTTTGAAATTTAAATGGGACCAATCTGGAAGTATACACTTTCAAACAACACAAAAATTGTCCAAATCGGTTAATAAATGACGGAGTTCTGAGGTAACAAACATAAAAAAAACAGTCGAATTGAGAACCTCTTTCTTTTTGAAGTCGGTTGAAAAATGAAGAATTGACTAAGGAGGACTCACCAACAATTTCACCTATCATGAATACGACGCATAAAATACTAGCTATTATAAGTTTTCTTCGTGCCCTTTTATCTATTTCTTCATTTCTCGATCTGTGACAATGTCCTGAAAACAGTAAAACATATATTTTATTTAAGTAAATAAAATATTTTAGATGCAATTTAATTACTTCAAGCTTACATATTTTGTAATACTCGTTAGTAATGTAATGTTGGTATAATTTATATACAAACAAATGCAGATATACTCTCTCTATATCGTCATTCTTATAGGTCGAAGTAATGGATATCAGTTCCGACACAACCGGAGTCTAGACGTAGGACCAGTCCTACTCAATCTATAGGTATATGTAATAAAAGTGTAACTGGTAACTGGCTGGACATGGAAGATATATGAGAACAACTATTATTGGGAGTCTTTATCGATCAAAACAATGATTTTTAGATTTTTTGTCTGTTTGTCTGTGCGTTTGTGAGCGCTAATCTTGGAAACGGTTTAACTGATTTGAATGCGGTTTTCACTAATGTATTGTGGTAAGATTCACTTAAAATTTAGTATTTCAATCGGTTTATAAATAAACAAAATATCATAATTTAAAGAATCACCCAGGGACGAACCCGAGCGAAGCGAGGAAGAGTCGCTGGTATTCCATTATATAGAAGCTGCTACAAAGAATTTCTTTACAACAAAATTAATAATTCTTTTGGTTTGACCAAGAATAAATCATATGTTACCAGATCAACGAGTCAGTCAGTCAGTTAAGGGACATAGAGTTACTCGTAAGTACTCACTTTCAGCTTCACTAATGCTACCATTTCCTCTCTCGCCATTATCTCCATCTGCACTCGTTTCGATGACAGCGCAGCATCCTGTCGAGGGGTTTCCATGTACGCAGAATATTACACGTCGACCCCTTTGTCCTGCCACAGGACTGTCGGTACCATATGTGGCTTTGTTGTCTTTGAACCTGATAACAAAATAATAATATTTAATGATCAAAATATATATTAGATAAACATAAAAAGCGTAAAGAAAATAAATATACCTATATCCTTCCATAAATTAAATCGTTATGTCTTATACATACAATATGAATACAATTAACATAATGTCACATAATGTATATCTATCTATACATATAATAAAATTCTAACCAAGTCGAATCACATCAAATATAATTTGAAATTATTGAAATAATCATTATTATTTATTATTATCGATACAGAGACCGAATCTGTAGTTTTTAGAATTTTTGTCTGTCTGCCTGGGAATGCATAACGAGAAAACCACTGGGCGGATTTTAGTGATTGGTATGATGATAGCTGGTTATCCAGGTTAACATATAGAATAGTTTTTCTGCGGGAAAACATCTCATTTCTGAGAAATGTATACTATGTCGTATGTGTTATACTTAGGTCGATGGGGTCACTGGAAGTCTTTTAGATTTTCGGGGTACCAGACCTGTTGCGTCATCCGCCATCTTAAATTAAAGGGTTGATTTTTGTTTATTAAAAAAGTAGTTTAAAATTAAATTTCCTACAATTTTGGCTCTTATAAATTTTTTCGTAAGATCGATATTTTTCGATTTATACCTTTTTTGAGCTAATTTAACTGGACTAACAAGGTTTTAACGTAGATTGATAAGTGACAGTAGACTTAATAAATCGTTATTGGAAGAAATCGCCCACGTCCTTCCATAAGGATGTAAAAGTTAAAAGCTTGTTATGTAAAAGCTCATTTTTTTTTAAATATTATCAACGCTATCTGTCTGTCCCATAGAATTGTTTGCTCAAAAACTAAGTATTTAATCGCAATATAGTGTTATACAGAATTCTAATAGAGAATAATATTCTGAACTAGGTACCTTTCCTTTACAATGTAATGTGGATAAATAAGCGTTTAAAATGATTATACGTTTTATCCTCAATTTACTTATTACTGTAGAAGCCGGCGTTTACAGTAATTGGCCATGTCGTGTGAGTAATTTTTCCTATGACTAGTTGCTTATGTTTTTTTTTAATATTTTTAAGGGAAAGTTAAGTATATTATGTGAATTTAAGTTAAGTTTATATTAGTCTTACGCACAAACTCAGTATTTTATTTCAGGGCGTAATTTTAGTCCATAATAATATTATAAATGTGAAAGTGTGTTTGTTTGTTTGTTTGTTTGTTTGTTTGTTTGTTTGTTTGTCCTTCTTTCACGTCGAAACGAAGTGACGGATTGGCGTGATTTTTTGTGTGGAGATAGTTGGGGAGCTGGAGAGTGACATTGCTATTTTTTATCGCTGGAAATTATCTAATTCCCACGGGAAAATATGTTAAAATACAATCCAAAAAAATATTTATGATCAGAATTTACTTGAAACTTTGTATTAATGTTCTTCAATAAAATTAGATAAATACATGTTTTAGCATTTTCCAAAATTCATCCTATAAGGGGGTAAAATTTTGTATGAAACAAACACAACAAAACGAAAATGAAGATTTATTTGTAGTTTAAGCGCGAGCGAAGCCGCGGGTTCCGCTAGTATTATTATACATGTAAAAGTTTGTGAGAATGGATGAATTTTTGTTACTCTTTAACGCCAGAATAGCTGAACCGATCTAGATGAAATTTAACACAGAGATTGCTTATAGTCTGGAATAGCACATAGGTTACTTTTTATTCCGGAAAAATGAACAGTTGCCGTGGGATAGATTTGTTTTTGTCTAGATTCGAACCCCAAGCGAAGCGACGGTGCGTCGCTAGTATTACAAATATTCTCTTGTATACAGATAATATATACAATAGTATTAAATTGTTCCATGACTCACCTTCCTTCACATATACTGTATCAAGTTATTAGCATATATCAGGACAATAATTATTATTAGAAACAGAAACACGTGTTAAAGTACTTTATTTAAATATTAGCATATATTTAAATACACACATAATCATGGATCTAATCTGTTTTTGCACAAAAAATAACGATAACGAATGAATCCGGACGGTGAAATATTTTTTCAAATACAAATATGATCACACTCGAGGTATACGTAATATGTAGTTTAATGTAGTACGAGTATATTAAATAACAGCATTGCCCGCGGCTCCGCCCGCGTGCAGATAACCAAAAACCAAATTCTTAGGTTTTACATATTAGTATACTCTTACATTACAGTTTTTGTATTTTTTCTCAGAAATGAGATATTTTCCCTGGGTAAAAGTATCCCATATATTGACCTAACCAGCTATCATCACACCAAATTTCATCAAAATCCCTCCAGTGGTTTTTCCGTGATGCGGTAACAGACAGACAGACAGACCTCTGTATCGATAATAATGTCTATTTCAATTAGATTTTCCAAAAAATATTTAATGTACAGATTCGACTTAGTTACAATTTTATTATATGTATAGATAAAAAATACAACATATACATACAATATTACAAAGTTTCCTCTTCTTTCAAAACGGTCAAATAGTTTTAGTAAATTAATATTTAACAACTTTTCTATTGTTAAAAATTAACCACTTCAAGAGTGCTCGACACACTTACTACGAAATTTATGTACATAATATACCTACCTATGAAAATTTATTCAACTCAACACAATTCAAAGAAAAAATATGTAAATGACAGCGATATTTATCTACATAGTATATTTTATACCACGGGGCCTCATCGGTGATAAATAATTCACAAAAAATGTACTAATTTTTTTTAATATATGGTTAATTTATCGGTTTGCTGCATATTTTAGTCGGAGTGCTATTGTGGATTAAAAGTTTGTATGTATGTTTGTTATATATTCAGGTGAATATATAACAAACATACATACAAACATTCAAGGTTGGAAGGGCTGGATGGTTTTGGATCTATAGTGCCTACAGGTAGACTTTGAGGTGAAGTAGAACACAGGGTACTGTTAAGCTTGTAGGGACACGATTTTGTTCGAGCGAAGCATTTTTAATAAATTCCATAAGTAAAGAAGACCTTTTTATGAGAGATATGATGAGATATTTTCCTCCGAATCTGTACATTAAATATTTTTTGGTAAATCTTATTGAAATAGACATTATTATCGATACAGAGGCCGAATCTATAGCTTTTAGAATGTTTGTGTGTCTGTCTGTTACCGCATCACCTAAAACCACTGGAGGGATTTTGATGACATTCGGTATGGTGATAGCTGGTTATCCGGGTGGGTCAACATATAGGATACTTTTTACCGCGGGAAAATATTTCATTTCTATATAGTATCTCTCATTATAGTAATTATTTAAATCCAAGATTTTGCTTTTTGGTCATCTGAACGCTGGCGGAGCCGCGGGCAATGCTAGTATTGATATAAACCTCAAAAGACGTGTTCAAATCTCCATTATCTCGACATCAAGTTATTTTATAAGTATAATATGTTCTTTATGACATTTGAAACAAGAAAAATAAATATTAGATATAACAGAAGTACATCTAATCTGGTACAGATTTCTGGAATGTGTATCATTTGCATTGAAGTATCTACCTACAGCATCTGTTGATAAGATATGAGTGTATTTAAACCTATTAATTTTCATTTACTTGCTAGCACAAGCTCCTTGCATCTTTCAGGCTTCAAAGGTGCCGCAGATACTTTTTACTAATAATATTATAAAGAGGTACAGTTTGTCTGTTTGTTTTGTTTGTTTGAACGAGCTAATCTCAATAATCTCAAGAACTACTAATCCGAATTGAAAAATTCTTTTTGCATTAGATAGTCAGTTTATTGAGGAAAACTATAGCTTATATATCATCATGCTACTACCCAAGGGAGCGGAGCAGTAATATAATATATAGTATATCTATTCCATACTAACCGTTAAAACATACCTAACGGGGACGAACCCGAGCGGAGTGAGGTGAATCGCTAGTTTCCAATAAATTATCATTTGTAATGCGTATTCAATATTATTCAATAAAACATGTTTTAGGTGCTTGCTTATCTGATGGTAGATACGAGTAGGCGCGTATCGCGATAATCGTATTGAAAAAAATAATAATAGAGTTAAGGTTTATTTACCTATAACTGGCCTTACTTCGTTACTTATGACACGGTTATATTATATGTATAACATTACCGTGCTTATGATAAATTTATTTCTTAAATTTCAAAAAAAGAAAAGGTTCTTAATTTGGATGCTTATATTTTTTATGTATGTTCGTTCCGGCATAACTCCGTCATTTATGGTCAGATTTTCAAAACTCTTTTTTTTCCTTGAAAGAGATTAATTCCGAAATATTTCGATTTAAATTTCATAAAGATCTGATGATGAGTTTCGGAGACAGACGACGGAACTCTTCAATAAATGCCAGCAAAACAACCGCGATTGCTGCTATCGCTTATCTATAGATTGTTTACGTAATCACTAATCACACAACATAACAACACGCCAATGAAAATAGGAAAATAAAAACTTAAAAAAAACGACTTCAAAAAAAACACTAAAAAGTAAAAAAACGACTGATTGGTAGTTTTCATTTATTATAGATACCTAATTAGATATTTTCGAAGTCGGTGCCAGCAGATACAAATCAAAGCACACCGACAACACGTAAAATTTCAACTCTGTTGGATACCAACTGGAACTGAAACTAACAAACATTACAAATTAATTAAAAGGTTGTAATAAATAAGCAGTCTTTTTTCCATAACATTAATTTAACAATAAAATGGACTAGCAGATAACACCACAAAATACTGTTTTTCCTCATCCGCGGATAAAACTACAAAAATTTTTTAATATGTTAAAAGGGAATATATTTCATTAAAAATATTATGGACATAATATATGTTATTGGCCTTTAGCTTTTGAGTAAGTTATTACTAGCGACTTACCATCGCTTCGCTCGGGTTCGTCCCTAGGTTGATTCCCCATACAATTTTTCATCCCCATTTTCAACCCATTTAAGGGATGATTTCCGGGGTAAAAACTATCCCATGTACTTTCTAGGGTCTCAAATTATCTTTTTACCAAATTTGGTCAAAATCGGTCGAGTAGTTTCGGGACTTATTCGGTACAAACAAACAAAAAAATCTTTTCTCTTTATAATATTAGTTACTTATAAAATGCTAGCATAGTAATCTATGAATGCGTAGTAAAAAACTATCTTGTATGTATTGTAAACATAAAAAGGTCTTCTTTACTTATGGAATTTATTAAAAATGCTTCGCTCGAACAAAATCGTGTCCCTACAAGCTTAACAGTACCCTGTGTTCTACTTCACCTCAAAGTCTACCTGTAGGCACTATAGATCCAAAACCATCCAGCCCTTCCCACCTTGAATGTTTGTATGTATGCTTGTTATATATTCAGGTGAATATATAACAAACATACAGAAAGAGAAGACCTTTTTATGTTTACAATACATACAAGATAGTTTTTTACTACGCATTCATAGATTACTATGCTAGCATTTTATAAGTAACTAATATTATAAAGAGAAAAGATTTTTTGTTTGTTTGTACCGAATAAGTCCCGAAACTACTCGACCGATTTTGACCAAATTTGGTAAAAAGATAATTTGAGACCCTAGAAAGTACATGGGATAGTTTTTACCCCGGAAATCATCCCTTAAATGGGTTGAAAATGGGGATGAAAAATTGTATGGGGAATCAACCTAGGGACGAACCCGAGCGAAGCGATGGTAAGTCGCTAGTAATAACTTACTCAAAAGCTAAAGGCCAATAACATATATTATGTCCATAATATTTTTAATGAAATATATTCCCTTTTAACATATTAAAAAATTTTTGTAGTTTTATCCGCGGATGAGGAAAAACAGTATTTTGTGGTGTTATCTGCTAGTCCATTTTATTGTTAAATTAATGTTATGGAAAAAAGACTGCTTATTTATTACAACCTTTTAATTAATTTGTAATGTTTGTTAGTTTCAGTTCCAGTTGGTATCCAACAGAGTTGAAATTTTACGTGTTGTCGGTGTGCTTTGATTTGTATCTGCTGGCACCGACTTCGAAAATATCTAATTAGGTATCTATAATAAATGAAAACTACCAATCAGTCGTTTTTTTACTTTTTAGTGTTTTTTTTGAAGTCGTTTTTTTTAAGTTTTTATTTTCCTATTTTCATTGGCGTGTTGTTATGTTGTGTGATTAGTGATTACGTAAACAATCTATAGATAAGCGATAGCAGCAATCGCGGTTGTTTTGCTGGCATTTATTGAAGAGTTCCGTCGTCTGTCTCCGAAACTCATCATCAGATCTTTATGAAATTTAAATCGAAATATTTCGGAATTAATCTCTTTCAAGGAAAAAAAAGAGTTTTGAAAATCTGACCATAAATGACGGAGTTATGCCGGAACGAACATACATAAAAAATATAAGCATCCAAATTAAGAACCTTTTCTTTTTTTGAAATTTAAGAAATAAATTTATCATAAGCACGGTAATGTTATACATATAATATAACCGTGTCATAAGTAACGAAGTAAGGCCAGTTATAGGTAAATAAACCTTAACTCTATTATTATTTTTTTCAATACGATTATCGCGATACGCGCCTACTCGTATCTACCATCAGATAAGCAAGCACCTAAAACATGTTTTATTGAATAATATTGAATACGCATTACAAATGATAATTTATTGGAAACTAGCGATTCACCTCACTCCGCTCGGGTTCGTCCCCGTTAGGTATGTTTTAACGGTTAGTATGGAATAGATATACTATATATTATATTACTGCTCCGCTCCCTTGGGTAGTAGCATGATGATATATAGTCTATAGTCTTCCTCAATAAACGGGCTATCTAACGCAAAAAGAATTTTTCAATTCAGATTAGTAGTTCTTAAGATTAGCTCGTTCAAACAAACAAACCAAACAGACAAACTTTATCTCTTTATAATATTATTAGTAAAAAGTATCTGCGGCAGCCTTGAAGCCTGAGAGATGCAAGGAGCTTGTGCTAGCAAGTAAATGAAAATTAATAGGTTTCAATACACTCATATCTTATTAACAGATGCTGTAGGTAGATACTTCAATGCAAATGATACACATTCCGTAAGTCTGTACCAGATTAGATGTACTTCTGTTATATCTAATATCTGTTTTTCTTGTTTCGAATGTCGTAAAGAACATATTATACTTATAAAATAACTTGATGTCGAGATAATGGAGATTTGAACACGTCTTTTGAGGTTTATATCAATACTAGCATTGCCCGCGGCTCCGCCAGCGTTCAGATGACCAAAAAGCAAAATCTTGGGTTTAAATTATTACTATAATGAGAGATACTATATAGAAATGAGATATTTTCCCACGGTAAAAAGTATCCTATATGTTGACCCGGATAACCAGCTATCACCATACCAAATGTCATCAAAATCCCTCCAGTGGTTTTAGGTGATGCGGTAACAGACAGACAGACAAACATTCTAAAAGCTATAGATTCGGCCTCTGTATCGATAATAATGTCTATTTCAATAAGATTTACCAAAAAATATTTAATGTACAGATTCGGCGGAAAATATCTCATCGAAATGTAAAATATATAAATAAACATAGGTTTGAAGTTCATCTCTCATTATGTTATATTTGGAAATAATATGTAATTCGTTACGTTCGAAGTACAAAAAAAAATATTTACCCATCTACAATATTTGTTTTATAGATAGCATAAATTACTTTGTGTTACATAGTATTTGTACTTTTATCTAAATTTTAAAAACCTAATCAGAGATAAAATACATGCTTATATATATATATATATATATATATATATATATATATATTTCAATTAATTTAATTTAATTTTTTTATTTACTTGCAAGATATGCCAACAATACATTGCACCTACATTCTAAATTATTATATTATAAGATTACTTATTCTAGTACAAGCATTAATTATAGGCCATACACAACATTGTTTACATTTCCGGCTTTAAAACAATAATATATGAAATGTTAAATACAATTTCTAATAAATATTTATAATAGATAAAATTAACTTAAAGATTAAAAGAATTCGAAATCGTGAACACATATTACTACTATAATTAAATTAATCTAATATAAATTAATGTCAAAATTAGAATAATATGTACAAAAAAAATAATAATTAATATTTATTATTTGAAACTACTATATATATATATATATATATATATTATATATATATATATATATATATATATATATATATATATATATCAATTTCAATGCCATTGTCGGTATTTAGTAGACTATTGTACGCATTAATTAAACGGTTTATTGGGGAAAATTTGCCAAGGTTGGTCCTGGAAGTGCTAGGTGAGAATATGATTTTTATGGGAAATCTAGGAGTACAGTACGGGACGTTAAAATTTATTTGACAAAGAATTTCGGGAGGCTCCAAAACATTGTGGATTATTTTGTGCAGAGTAACTAGATCACTCACGAGCCTCTGTTTTTCCAGAGTTTGTATTCTAAAATGTTTCAACCGCGTTATTTACCCCTAGTTAGATTTAGTTAGAAGTAGTTTCCCAGAAAAATCCAAAAATCTCTAAAAACATCAATCAAAAAAGTACTAGATACACAATCAGCGACAAAAAATGTCCTCACTGAATGAGCGCCCATATGAAATTTTGAGCGCGCTTTTAATTTAATTTTCTTTAGTGAAAAAAAACTTTAAGCATTGCATTTAAGGTTCAATTTACATTGTTGTATATTTATTTCAACTAGAATAATTACTTAAACACAATTGGCGACAGTTTTAAGACAACTTTTGCATGGGATTGTGTATCTAGTACTTTTTTGATTGAAGCTAAAAAAATGTACATTTTTTGAAAAATAAAACTATCGAGAAAATGTCCTTTAATAGCATTTGTCTTTATAACGTATAGAAAAAGGTTTGAAAAATCATATATTTAAGTTATCGCATTGATGTAATATCTGGTTTACATAGAATAAGGCAAATTAGCGTTTTTGCGCAGCCCCGTCTTAAATAAGGATCTCATTTTTTATTTATGGATACGGAACCCTAAAAAAACTCTAAAAACACAAATCCAATGGTAATGAGTGGTTTCGCCTTATGTTTGTACGATATAAACATCACAATCATCATATTATGTATCAAGATATCATGTAGTTAACATCCCACAGTAAATACTGTAAATTATTTGTTTAACTGTGACGTATTTGAAAGAATAAAATTAAGGTTAATTTTGTACAAATGAAGAAAATAGGCCAAGTCTCTGTTAATTCTATAACAACTAGCGTGGGGGTTTATATGAGTTTGTGTCATTGAAGCTGTTTTTTCCGATTGTTACAGAACTCAGTTATTTTTTTCAGAGTATTACATTCCGAATAAAAATTATAGACTAGCATGTGGCTCATACTTTGTGGACTTGGGTTCGAATCCTGGGTTGGATCAAAATATAAGACTCGGAGTCGGTAACGTATACCGGCACCACGTGCTCTGTGTACGGTCGTGTCGAGTTGTCGTCCCTTCGGAATATGAGAGTTAAAAAATGCACTTGGGTTAGGTTCTGGACAGTTTTAGTGAAATAGCTAAAGTGACCAAAATCAGTCAGGAGTTATTCTAAATTGTTCCAGAAGTATTAATTGACTAGCATTACCCGCGGCTCCGCCCGCATTCAGATGACTAAAAACCAAATTCTTAGGTTTTACATATTAGTATACTCTTACATTGCAGTTTTTGTATTTTTTCTCAGAAATGAGACATTTTCCCGAGGTAAAAAGTATCCTATATGTTGACCCGGATAACCAGCTATCGCCATACCAAATTTCATTAAAATCCCTCGAGTGATTTTTCTGTGATGCGGTAACAGACAGGCAGACAAAAATTTTAAAAACTATAGATTCGGCCTCTGTATCGATAATAAAATATATTTCAATAAGATTTTCCAAAAAATATTTAATGTACAGATTCGGTTCAGTTACAGTTTTATTATATGTATAGATATACAATTCGGGAAAAAAATCTGTATATAATTAGGGCTATTTACAAGTTTTCTAACTTTACTTATGTGTAATTAACACTATGCTTGTCTTAAATCTTTTAAAGGTTGTAATGCTGGTAAGAGCGCTCTTACATACCTTTAATTATATATTATGTAGAGTACGTTGTATTCATATTATATCTCTTATCTTGTGTATGAAATAATTTTAATTTCTTTTGAATAACAACGAATGTATATAAGGAATAAGATAAGGATCAAGTTTTACCTAATCAAACACGTGTTCACGTTAAAATGCTGACATGAGCTCAGAAACGTGCACTACACAAAAACCTATAAAGAACAACTATTTATTGTAGCATTTTCAAATGGGAATTTAATTAATATTTTAATAATAGCTCAATACTGAGTTACAACGTTGTTCCTGACAGGTGTCGAATTATGTATGTTTTAAAGTACTTACAGCAGCAACGGCTTCGTATCATCAGTCATTGTCACAAATCACTATACAATACTGAGATCACGCATCAAATTCCATGCCCGGTAGGTTAGATCACAAATATAAAATCAATTTGTCGGGTGCATCACTTGACGTACTAAATACTAATATGTTTATCACTTAGCCGTTATCTACGAAACCATTGACTATCATCGGGCGCTCCTTAAGTTTACATTATTTGATAACACTATGATGAGTAAATAAAGGGGAGATATTCTTAAATAAAATTATTTTATATAGTCCATGCATATAATAAAATTCTTACTGAGTCGAATCTGTACATTAAATATTTTTTGGAAAATCTTATTGATATAGTCGTTATTATTGATACAGAGGCAGAATCTATAGTTTTTAGAATTTTTATCTGTCTGTTTGTAACCGCATAACGGAAATGTTACTTGAGGGATTTTAATGAAATTTGGTAGGATGATATCTGGTTATCCGGGTCAACATATAGGATACTTTTTACTGTGGAAAAAAATGTAATCTCCGAGGAATCTATACGAAACGTTCAAGTAAGTAGGGACGAACTCGAGCGGAGCGAGGGAGAGTCGCTAGTAATATGTAAAAATGCTTTTATATTGTGTCTACGCTTGAATAACGTTTCTTTAACAGCAGGTACTGTGAGATGATATAAGTATATATATATAAAAAAAACAATAAAAAAATACATTCAAATAGAAAGTGCATTTTTGAACAAAGTACCCAAGTAGAATAAAAATGGACATCAAAATAAACATTATTACATTATAATTTTATCGAATTCGACCTCGAAGTGAGTCTTGTACTCGTATCTATCTATTTAAAGAAAAATAAATCGTATGTTTGTCCTCTATGCGTTCCTAAACAATTGATTGTGCTGAAGGTTTATAAGTGGATTATTCTTCTTATGCCTGCGAAGGTTTCTGGCCAAAAAAAAGATTTTTTTTGGACATTTGTATTTTATGCCTTCCTAAAGTAACAAACCCGCTTCGCTCGGATACGTTTTTACGTCCCTGGGTACGTTTTAACGGTTAGTGTGGAATAGATAGATTATATATTAATATATATGTATTAGTATATATGTGTTGTGGGTTGTATTATAACAGTAAAAAGTATTCTATGTCACTCTACAGTCCCCCAACTTCTCCACACAAACGCCAATCCGTCACTCTGTTTCGACATGTAAAAAGGACAAACAAACAAACACACTTTCACATTTATAATATTAAGTATGGAAGTATGGATATAAATAAAAAATAAAAAAAAAAGTGATTACATAAGGAAATAAAAATGTGTTCGTCACACCATATCTAAACAAAATTAATTTTTCACCATCTTACCATGTATTCCATTGTCTTTTTAAAGAAAATAAATTGAATTTGACGCCTAATCTATTGTTTCTTATTTATTTATGTGAAAAAAGTTATATTTCATGTTTTTTATTAAATTCCTACATATTTTATTATGAATCGAGTGTTCACAAAATAGCCACTTTATGAATGTAGTAATCAATTTTAAATGTTTGCTTCTAATATGTATATACGAGTACGTGTCGCTGCTGTGTGAAGTTTTATATGTAATATGATGCGGGTTGGATTCTTGCTGTAATTTATGTAGCATTGATGAATGATGTATGGAAAAAAACAAACAATATTATTTCACGCACACTCATCTTGCAAATCCCACATACACACACATATGTATATCCTATCCGTACTAATATTATAAATGTGAAAGTGTGTTTGTTTGTTTGTTTGTTTGTTTGTTTGTTTGTTTGTTTGTTTGTTTGTTTGTTTGTTTGTTTATCCTCCTTTCACGTCAACGAGAGATAGGAAGGAGAGACGGATTTGCGTGATTTTTTGTGTGGAGATAGTTGGAGGGTTGGAGAGTGACATAGGCTACATTTTACCGCGGGAGATTATTTCATTCCCACGGGAAATCACGTCATAATACAATTCAAAAAAATATGTATGATTTAAATTACTTGAAACTTAGTATTAATGCTCTTCAATAAAATTAAACAAATACGTGTTTTAGCATGTTTCGAAATTCATCCTATAAGGAGGTAAAATAGGGGATGAAAGTAAAAAGGAGATGAATTTGTATGAAAATACCTTTTTAGAGATTTTTTGTAGTTTTAGCGTGAGCGAAGCCGCGGGTTCTGCTAGTATATATATATAAACAAATCTGAAATCTTCTTTCGGAGCTATTGCATTTGCTATCTTAGTTTTAATGATGATGCCCGACGCTTGAGTGCATTCTGTAATTATTAAGACGCGGAGGAAGGTCATTTGAATAATTTACTAAAACTATTTATATTATAAAACTTCTAGCGCTAGTTTTAATTTACTCAGCAAAAACCAGTCATAAATGGCCTTCCCTTCTAGAAGTGCATAACAAAAAGCAATATTATTAAATATATTTTTGGACAATCTTAAATTCTTGGTTCGTTAAACTCATTAGCACATCTATTTCGGTAAAGACGGCTATTTTGCTATTATAGTTGTATGTATTTAGTTTTAAATACATAGTGTTTCAAATACACTATTTTTAAAAGTCAATAAAATTGGACACACACAGGTGAACACTCAATGAAAATGAAATGTAAATAACAATCCAAAACTAGGAGGATAATAGAAAAATTGTATTACATTTAATATTTTTGAAGGAATTGTGATGTTAAATCAAAAGCCTACCCCACTGTGATAGGGCTCAACTATAAACACTGTTTATTCAATGTATCAATAACTTGATTTTAATTGATTATGTGTATAGGTTTTGCATTTACTTTAAAAATTATAATTATTTCACCCATACGAGTCTTTTTTTTTAAATTCATACCTTTAAAGTGTATGACCTAGGCGCTCGTTTACTCGGTTTTCAATTGGATAATTATTATTATAAAAAAATATTTGAATTGAGTATCTCCTTCATTAAAAAAGTTGTTAGAAAATTTTAAGATAAAACTATCTGTCCAGGTTTTCTCGCGGATTCATTTCATTTTTGGTTCCCGACGTTTCGAATGTTTTACAGTAATCATGGTCACGGGAGGGATAAAGTTATTAGATGAAAGCGAAAAATCAAAAAAGATATTTGCATTTAAAATATCAAATATGCCAAAATCCAAGATTCTATTGGTTGAAAATATTTGTGCGCTCCAAACTTTTATGACACAATACCTTTTATCTCCATTTACATAACATTCGTGAGTATTGTATTTAAATGCAGTATTGTTGGTAGGTTTGACAATAACCCTGGCATTGGATGTCCGTGACAATAGCCCTATGTTTCTTTAAGCGATAGTCAATTTTCTGTAAAAATCCTCCACAAGGGTAGTCAAGACTGGGAAATTTTACTTCTACGGAAGGAATAATTATTAATTTAAATTGTACATTTTTCAGTTAAAACTAAAAGGTAAACTACTCAGGTGTTAGACATTTAAAATATTTTGCTCTTTTTCTGAAAGCATTAATTATATAAAGAACTAGCGATTTACTCTCGCTTCGCTCGGGTGCCTCCCTAGATCCGCAGATTATGTTTACAATTTCATGGGTTTAAATATTTTTGCGCGGAACCCTGATTCTTTTTCTAAAACAAAAGTAGCCTAAGTTACTGCTTATAACATCAGCTATCTGCTAGTGAAGTCCCGTCAAAATCGGTCCAGCCGTGTCGGAGATTAGGAGGAACAAACAGACAGACAGACAGCCAAAAATTATAAAAATTGTTTTTTTTCTTATTAGTACCGAATATACATTATACTTACTGTCATATGCATTTAGTAAAAAGCTGTTATTTTGACATTACAAATAGACACTTCAGTTTTTTTATGTATATACATATGTTATTATGTATAGATTATTGTTTTTAAGCTAGAAATAGTTATTAGTGATACTGTTATATTACTCATAGTATGAATTACATACACAAATAAGCAAACAATAAATATATCAATTAAAACGCAAACAACAGCGTATGCATTTGTGCTTTATCACTTATTTGTATAATAAGCTGGTTATCATTAAGGTACCTTAAAATTGTTTTAAAATTAAAAGTTTTCATGAGAAACGAGTGTTATGTAAATTAGATTATTTTCAAAAAAATGATATATAATCTTACGGTGAAGGAAACTCTAATGAGGAAACCGGCATGTCTGGAGAGAACCTAGCAAGTTTTCAATATTGTACGAGTATGTGAAGTCCGCTAACCCACACTTGGCCAGCGTCGTGGACTATAGCCTGATCCATATCGTATTGAAGAAGAACCCGTGTCCAGCAGAGGGACGATAAAAGTGCTGAATACAATTTTTCTGATGAGCTTAAACGTCATGTTTAACACCTAGTTCAAATTATTCAGAGACGGAATTTTGAAAATTATATTACTACCTAGTTACTATTACTATAACGAGTCACACTCAATTATTTATTATCTTAAATTAATATAGCATTAATTGTAAAAATTTTAAGTCATGTTTCGTTCTAGGGTGTTCTAGGGTCGTCTTCATCTAGGGGTTCTAGGTTGATAAATAAGTAAGGATGAGCAGCCATTTAAACTGGAATTCAAGCATATGATAATATATCTATACTGTTTGTGAGTTTGTGAGGTTGTAGGGGGTAATGTCTGGATCTACAGAACCGATTTAGACGAAATTTAGTAAGAAGATAGTTTGAGGCCCTGGAAAGGACATAGGACTTTTTATCCTGGAAATCATCCCTTAAGGGGATGAAAATGGGGATGAAAGTTTGTGTTGGGAAGCAAGCTAGGGACGAACCCGAAGAAGAAGCGAAGCGTAGTAGAGAAGTATTATATAGAAATAGCTAATTTTAATTAGTCGTGACTATCCAAGGTATCCTTAGATATCTGCAGTTCTGAGATACATCATATAAAGCGGATTTTTAGAATTCTTTGATAATTCGTTGAGTATTTGTAAAGCTCCTGGGCATAGTTCTATCAAGACACCAAATAATTTACGATTTACTGAGTAATTTCAACTGAAACATGTTAAGGACAAAGTGATATAATATGTATGTATATGTCATGTTCCATAACGTCCAAACAGTTTGAAATATGCCTTGACAATAAATATTGAAATAATTACATTGATCGGGCTGTATAAATAATGTCCTTCGCCTATTGTGCAGAATAATAAAAGACGTTTTTAAATTAAATTATTTTAAGTATATCCAATAGCAACAAAGCAGGCAAAGTTTTTATTCACTTCACTTCATCAAATCACTTGGTCCATAATTAAATATAAATGAATATGTTGGGACATTAACACACAGCACCACCTAGTTCCATGGTAAGCTACGAGGCTTGTGTTATGGATACCAGATAGTTAATACACTACACATATATAACTTTAAATATATACATATTATAAATATAAACACCCATGACTGGAGTACAAACATTCGTCCTTATCACACAAATGAATGCCCCCAGCGGGACTCGAACCCGCGACCGCTGGCACAGCAAGTAAGATCACTACAAACTGAGCCAAACGTGTGCTCGTCGTAATTGGTCACTAACTTAGAAAAGCCAGAGCCGGTTGCTAGTAACCTATATTAACAGAGTATCGTGGGAAATGGCGGTTATCATTGAATTCTTAAACGATGTCTGATGCTAATTTTCATAATGCAATGAGCACGACCCACAAAGGACACCCAAGTGAAAGCAATTGCGTATTGAATAAGGCTTAACATTATATGATTACGTTGTCAATGAGAAAGAATATTTGACAAAGGTTATTTGCAACGGTTTGCGGACATTTTCAACCGACTTCCTCAAAAAGGAGGAGGTTCTCAATTCGGTTGTATTTTTTTTATGTTTGTTACCTCAGAACTCCGTCATTTATTAACCGATTTGGACAATTTTTGTTTTGTTTGAAAGTGTACACTTCCAGATTGGTTCCATTTAAATTTCCAAAAAAAAAGGGGTGGCCTAAGGGTGAAAAAATAGCTAATGATGAGATTAACCTACTTCTAATTGTCATATTGACTTGAAACTTTGCAAGTGTTTCTATTTCCGTTGATAGAACAGTGGTTCGGTATTGTTGACCTGATCTGATGGCAAGGCCGGAAGGTGGATAGGTGGAACTCTTCAACGGCTAATAGTAGATACTTTGCTTTTGGGCTTATTTTGTTTGATTTGACAAGCCTAACACGTTAGAAATCTTACTTTGCTACTACTGTCTACACTAAAAAGGGAAAAATAAAAATTCAGTAATATTGTACTAAGAAAACTAAAGGTTTTTTTAAAAACCATGTTTAAAGGCGAGCTTGATGCTGGAAGAAGCAAGGTAAGATTTGAGCGAAACGAGTGTCAGTAGTATACAAAAACAATTAAAAGACAAAGCGCTGATCTTCTGCCACAATCAATGCGTCAACAAATTACTTGTTTTAAGTCGTTGTTTCACATTATTATCAATTTAAATATTTTCTGCAAGTGGAAAATGTACGTGACCTCCGGCATAGCTAAAGCAATGCGACAGATGACTGTCATATCAGTGAAGATGTGTACACTATTATTACAGACAAAGTAAAATATTCTGTCCCGGAATACTTTGCTGCTGCAAATGTATGGGACTACTATTAGTTGATACTAACGCAGGATAAGAACATAATTATTGTATTGATATATTGTAAATTATCGTTGTTATAATTAAAACTAGCATTGCCCGCGGCTCCGCCTGTTGAGATTACCAAAAACCAAGTTCCTAGGTTTTACATATTAGTATACTCTTACATTGCAGTTTTTGTATTGTTTCTCAGAAATGAGGTATTTTTTTCGCGGTAAAAAGTATCCTATATGTTGACGCGGATAACCCGCTATCGTCATACCAAATTGCATCATAATCCCTCCAGTAGTTTCTCTGGGTTGCGGTAACAGACAGACAGACAGACAGACAAAAATTCTAAAACCTATAAATTCGGTCTCTATATCGATAATAATGTTTATTTCAATAAGATTTTCGAAAAAAATTTTAATGTTCAGATTAGGCTTAGTTACAATTTTGTTATATGTATAGATATGATAATAACAATACATACATAGGTAAGCATGATGACTCCATTTTATTGCCACTTTAGATAGCTATTTAACCTATTCTGAAATTAGTTTACTCGATCATTATCATTTTTATGATTTATGTTAAGTATATACGTACATAACTTACTTCTTATTAATCTTACTAATATTATAAATGTGAAAGTCTAGAATTTACATTTTTGTATGGATGTTTGTTACTCAATTACGCCAGAACGGCTGAACTGATTTGGATGAAATTTATTACAGAGATATATTATACTCTGGAATAGCACTTTTTATCCCGTAAAAATGTATAGTTCCCGTGGGATAGATATGTTTTGTTTTTCTAAATGCGAAGCCGAGTAAAGCAAGATTGAGCCGCTAGTGTTACTATATGTGTAGGTAGGTACTTTATATAGTGTAAGTATAGGTATATACTAATATAAGGTTATTGTTGATATTGAATACATTAAAATTATTATTTACTCGCAGCCACAATAATTATTCATCATTAATTTAAACATTAATGAATAGATATATGTAGGTAAAATACCTACTACTACTTATTTTAATGCGAAAGTTTGTATGTGTGCGCGTTTGTTCTTTACGTTGAAACGGCTGGATAGATTTAGATGAATTTTCATGCACAGATGGATAGACTATGACTTTTCTTTAATGTTGGTAATTGTTGTATGGTTATGTGTGACTCGCAAGCTAGATAATCCAGTACTACATACTAAAACCTAATTGAACTTCCTACGTCTTATTGGGCACAACAACCACAGGGTTGCTCCCACGGTCCACTCTGTTAGAAGTACTAGGAGCTACCCGCATGGTACAAGGCCTATATGACTACTTTGATCTGAAGCAACGCAACGCCTACTAAAGCTACCAAAAAAAAATACACAAAAAGGGTCTAAGCGTGTTATTATCTTTCAGGTACAGTCGGATGAAAATAATAAATTAGGCAAAATCTCCAAATTTTCCTACTTCAGTTAAACCCTTGATTTTTTTATCCATTTCTTCGAATCTGTACATTAAATATTTTTTGGAAAATCTTATTGAAATAATCTTTATTAACGCTACAGAGGCGAAATCTATAATTTTTAGAATTTTTGTCTGTTTGGGAACGCATTACGAGGAAACTATTGAACCGATTTTGATGAAATTTGGTATGATGATAGCTGGTTATCCGGGTCAACATATAGGATACTTTTTACTGCGGGAAAATATCACATCTCTGAGAAATCTACTAAATGTTAATAATAAAAATAAATAATAAAAATCTGGACATTTGAAGCTAAAGCTCATTAGCTAAAGCTATTTGGCTTCCAAAAAAGATTTTTTGTACGTTATTATCAAGCCGTAAACCAAAATTAGCTCAACAGGTTTTTGTGCATCTAGCGTTAGATAGGCGTCTTATTAGAAAAGCGGTTTTATTTAAATTCACAAATATATATTATAAGTTCAAAATCAATAAATTCGTGTCATTCTTACTGTTATTTAATTATGTATTGCGGTGGTTAGTTTATTTCAAAAAAACTTAATAATGAACGCGTCACTAGTCCCATTTAAAAAAGAGAAAATATTAAAATGTACAAAGAGGAAATAAGATAATATACAAAATTATTATTTTTCTTAGAATAACCTAAAATCTTAGCAAAAGAAACGGTTCAAAATTTAGAATACAAAAATTATTACACTATTAAACTATTTATATTTACACGTGCGTCACGCTATGAAGATTTTTGTCATGTTTACATAAAATATACAAAATAACACAAACACGTTTATGGTAATCATTTGAACCATACTTTTCAACATCACTAAAACTATAGTTTAAAAAATATAAATTAAAAACAAAATCGACTCACCC
This sequence comes from Brenthis daphne, assembly GCA_947093115.1. Classification (NCBI taxonomy): domain Eukaryota; kingdom Metazoa; phylum Arthropoda; class Insecta; order Lepidoptera; family Nymphalidae; genus Brenthis; species Brenthis daphne. The sequence goes on from OX352476.1 coordinate 1,776,339, forward strand.
ATTGAGCGTTGAATGAGATTCCATTACTTTATTTCTAACCAAACAACTAGGCGTTTCTAATTTGTCAGTAACATACTGAGCCTCTATATCCTCTAAAATCGCGGCACGATCTGCATTATTTGTGTTTAACTTATCTGTAGACAAACTCTTGGAACGGTACTTAGGGTTTATAGGCGGAAAGCTTTTATCCACTAGTGCAGCACTTACACCATTCAAATTTTCATTTTTTTCAAAATTCTCACTGGACAATGACATTTTAAAACTTTATTGTGTCAACAAAATGTCAACCTGACCGCCGCGAGTCGACTGGCGTTCTCAAGCGGCAACTAAACGTTTTCTGTCCGCGGCAGAACAATACGCCTCATTGTGTCCTTCATAGCAATTGAATAACACTGTCAAGAGATTCACGGTTAAAAAAATTGTTTTTCAATGTTAGGATAATGATAAATCGGATCAACGAATTCTTTAGATAACAGTTTGCGGTGTAAAAAAGAATCAAGGAAATGAATGAGAAAAAACCGGAAATAGTTTTAAATAGTCTCATCGTTGTTTTTACGAGATGTTTTAACAAAAATATTTTATTTTATTAGCTAAAAGAAGTGATGTTTTTGTTTTCATTACCGTTGTTATAGATATGCTTGTATTTCAAAGTAATAGTGTTCATTAAAAAGAAATCTAAATTCTCTTCGATTGTCGCTAAGTAAAAACCAACGTGCAACGAATCGAATGCAGCAATAAACAGCTCTAATAGATCTAAAAGTCATAATATGTATGTTGTGATTGTGGAAACGCAGCACGTACACAAAAGGTCAAGTGTCCAGCCTCGGAGCGGACAGCATTACAATTTTCAACATTGGTCTTGAAATAACTATATTATTTATTTATATACAATATAAACTTGTATAATAATTAATTACTCACTATGAAATGATTCGTAACAGCAGAAAATCTTGTAGAAGTCGTCCTTTTTATCTCAGAAATCTGATTTGATGAAGTTTATTCGATGGAATTTACATAATAATATATATTTTTTATATAAATCGGTATAATTTATGCGGTTTGATGTGACATAATTAGTCTGACCTTCTTTTAGAGTTCCGTATTCAAAGCGTCATGTCCACTGTCGACCTCAGACGAAGCCTTTTTGTCTGTGTGTCAATTCTATAGATTCGATAGCTAATACAGAAAAATTAACTAAGCGACGCCTCAAATATTTTCTTGTAGCATTATTAGTCTCGATTCTCGAAATTGTCAGAATAGAACTAATATTGAAATATATAAATTCAAGTACACCTCATTATAATAAACACACCATATCTCATAATTCAACTAGACGTGTGAAACGCAAATAAAACGTGATAATGGCGTCCATATAAGAAGAGCAAAACATAAGTGTACAGATAATTGAATTTGTGTCAAAATAACAATAAACAAGTTTTTGCTCGTGGCTTTGATATGTCGATGAAAACCTATATATTTATAGGAAACTAGCAGAATCCGCGGTTTCGTTCGCGCTAAAATTACAAAAAAAACTCAATCTCTTTATGCAAAAGCTATTTTTGAAATGAGTACTGTAGTTTCTGAGCTTAAAGTACTTAAATGTATTATAAACATCAGTTTTACACTAATGTATGGAAGTCGGTTCGATTTGTTGACATTTATGATTACTACTCTGCTCCCTTGGGTAGTAAAATGATAATATATAGCCTTATAGCCTTGCTCAATAAACGGGCTATCTAATGCAAAAAGTTTTTTTTTAATTGGATGAGTAGTTCCTAAGATTGACGTGTTCAAACGAACGAACAAACAAACAAACAAATAAACAAACAAACAAACTCTGCTTCTTTATAATATTAGTATAGATAAGCTATATTTATTCCAAGTTTCACGCAAATTCGTTCAGCCGTGTGAAATAACATACAACTCTTAAACTGACGCATATATTATAACTTTAATGGGACTGTAGTCAAACATCTTTATAGGGAAGCTGGCATTCGATATCTCAACATTATTTCAAAGTAGCAACATTAAATTACAATTGACACTATTATTTCAAAACAACGAACGTCTAGATCTTATATTATGTCTACGTACATACATATATCTCCGAATCGTGACTTTAGGACACCTTACTTAGATATTATGTATATTGCTGATATTTTTATTTATTTTTATTAACCTACCAGTCCGTTATCTAAGTACTTTTACAAATTTCAATGTGTGCTCTTTAAAATATAAATGGCGGCGGCTGTTACTGTCAACAAGGTTTTATATTTAATTAAAATCATGGCGATAGTCTTAGCAAATATTTTTACATGTTTATATACTAGGGTTTTTCCGTAGATATGTAAAACAGAAATGAATATAGAATTTGATATCATCCGGGCGGTTACCCTGGGCGCCATCACTAGCGAGAAGCCTTGATCTACAAATTAACTATGTAGTTATAAATGAAGAAAATTTTATAAAAACATGTTATCAAGTATAAAAAATTTAGAACAATTGTAATTACAATTCAATTTGAGTCTAAAATGTACGCTAAATACGTATTATTACGTCTAAGACCAATTATTGCATTCTTAGAGTAAAATTTTTCTTTATCTATTAATTAAAATAGAAATTATTATAAAAATCGGATGAAAACACATACAAAAATAAATACATGCTTACAATATAATCGAATTGCCTACCTCCTCCTTTTTAAATCGGTCAAAAACATGAGAAATCTAGGGAATGGCATGTTTTGATCACGTGATTTATCGCTGTCATTGTAGATTGTGGAACGTCAACTTGTCTAAGTGGCTTATTTGAATTTTCAGGGACTTAAACAAGGTGACATTCTAAAAACGCTATCGCTAATAAATAAAAACAAAACAAATTTTTATGGAAATGACATAGTTTCATGCATTTGTCACGTAGCCAGAATATGTCTTTATCAGATATTTTTGGGGTTTTCTATTAGCGATATCTATTGTAGAAAGTCAATTTTTCTATGAGGGCAAGGCAAGACTTAACAATAATGAAATGTATTCTAAGTAGGTGATAATTTCTCCTTTCATAGGTCCTACTGTTTAGAAGATCGTATATTTTTATATAATTGAATGTAAATGGAATCAAATATAAGAAATGTTAAGTAATAATAAAGAATTTCATCTATACTAATATTATAAAGAGATAAAGTTTGTGACGTTGTAGAGGGTAATTTCTAGATCTACTGAACCTATTCAGATGAAATTTGGTAAGAATATAGTTTGAGACCCTGGGTAGGACATAAGATACCTTTTATCACGGAAATCATCCCTTAAGGGTGTGAAATGGGGATGAAAGTTTATATTGGGAAGCAAGCTAGGGACGAATGAGTCGCTAGTTTTTTTAATAAAATGATTAAAAATACTTAATAACAACCAATTTATTCTATTTTACCATAAAATTCATCTGTTTTCTTGCGAATATCTCTTCAAATAAAGTCGAGCTGTGTAACTATTAGCTCGGACATTACAAGTGCCATAAAGCGTCTTTTGGCTTGGTCATCGGTAAGTAGGCGGTAGGTGACAGTTTAATTTAATTTTTTGACCGACTTTAAAAACAAAGGGGCACTATGTTCGACGTGTATACTTTATTTATATACTACTGCTGGTGGAAAAAATTCGAGTATAATATTATAATCATTATTTTATTAATAACACTAAAACTCGTCAATAACTACTAAACAAAAAAAAAAGTTAACGTAAAAACTTAAAAAAATATAAAATAAAAATCGACTTCCAGGCACTAAAATGTAAAAAATAATTAAACGGGGATTTTCATTTAGAATAGATACCTAATCAGATATTTTCAAAGTCGTTTCGTTTTCGAATAGCGTTGCTACAGTTTAATAGGAAGATCATTTTAAATGAAATAATTCTATAAACATTCATTTTCAACAATCATTGTCATATTTCAGCCAGTTTACAAAAAACCTTAAAGATTTATATACCTAAAACTTCCTCATGAAAACCGTTCGGTAGTTTTGAGGTTATCGCGTTCAGACTGACAAGACAGATAGACAGATATTTATAATATGTATTGATGTCAAAATTAAGTATATATGTATAAGCTTTTCGTAATAATTTCATAAATAATATTTATTTTTTCCATAAATATTGAAAGGCCATTACTAGAATTTATTTTTGGTCATCAATAAAAAGTTGGCGTAACTAACTTAAATTGGCTTGATAGATATGTAAAGTTTTCTTGATCCATATATGTAAATGTCTTCGGGTCACCAGACACCGACGCCTAAAATATTCGAATCGATCTGCTGCAAATGAAATCTCTATATAAATATTTTACATATTGACAGAAGTTGGTTTTTATTTCTTTCATTACACACAACAACCGTTATCATGTCCTCAGACCTTATCAGGACTCATATACTTGATCTGTAGTTAAACTAATGATTAAATTTTTTTATTATATTCATGGGAACAAATAGTGAAAATCGCAGCCAAGGACTAGTTTATGTTACTACTTATTAGATGTTTGTACAATAAATTAATATAAAAATTTTTTAAAAACAAGCTTTTATATCATATAAATTGTGTAATAAATGAGTTTGATTTAATTTAAAGTTTATTTTCTTATTTTTTAGGTGTTTATTCGTATTTTTCTCAGCGAACCCTTTTATTTGATATCCATATCATGGGGGTGCATAAAAAAATAGTCCACCATCGTTGGAAGACCATCGTGTTGGATTTAGAATGACGTCACTTAGCTGACCAAGCATTTTCATCCAAACTAAACTTGCACAAAATTTCAGCTTAATGGGTTGAGGATAACTGCTGTAAGATTTGACCCGAACAAACATACATAGAAACATTGCAAATGTGTCAAATTTTTTGAATTCATTTTGTTATTTGTAGGTAGGCTGTCTGTAACAACTATATAATACCTTAGAGACATCTAACACCTCAGTCTCTTCCGTGACCATGATTGCTGTTAAGCATTCGAAACGTCGGGAACCAAGAATCAAAATAAATTCGCGAAAAAATCCGAAAAGATAGTTTTATTTAAAATTTATTTAAAACATTGCAAGTTAAATAAAGACTTACCCAAGCATTATAGTATCTTCTCTCAATCCCAACAAATAATATCTTTACTAAGTTACGTATAACGCTATTTTTGTGAAGAAATACACGTGATCGTCACCAGCCGAGGGAAATGTTTTGATTTGACCGCACTTACATATAACAATGGTTTCATGGAAAATTATAAACGAACCTACACAATGCATGTAATTCTATGCCATTTGGAACGGTTGAGCCGCCTTATTTATAATTTATCATTAAAACCAATTAGTTTTTAGTAGAATAGGAAAATCTTTCGAGAAATTTCATATTTATTATGCTTATTGTCATTTATTTTACTACATTTAGAGAAATTTAAAATAAAAAAACTAAAATGCCAAAACGAATCAAGTATTATTATTACTAGCGCCTCATCCTCGCTTCGTTCGGGTTCACCTCTGAAAAAACAAAAAGAAATCTATCCCACAGGAACCGTACATTTTTCCGGAATAAAAAGTAGCTTGTGTGCTGTTCCATACTATAATCTATGTTTGTGCCAAATTTCATCCAGATCCGTTCAGCCGTTCTGGCGTCATTAAGTAACAAACATCCAAACATTAAAACTTTCACATTTATAATATTATTAAGAATTATTAGTAAGATTAAGCTAGCCAAGTGCGGGTTGGCGGACTTCACATGTCTTTCGAAACTTGAGTGGTAATCATGTTAGATGAGAATGATTCGCACATGAAAATTACAGAGGTGCGAGATCCGGGATTTGAACCCGCGTCGCTCGGTTTCCCAAGCTAGCGCTAGCGGGCTAGCTACTGCCAGCGCGAGTGGTAACTCACTGGGCTACCACTGCCTTACAGCTTACGGGTTATGAAACTTAAAACATTTCAAATGAATACGAGAAAAAAGTAAGCTAAAATAGACACCAAGATCTAATTGCACATTATTGTTAGCTCTGATATATTTAAACGTGCCTATAAATGCAAAACAAATAGTTATGTTTATAAATTTTATCGTACCTGTGAATCGATTCCAGAGTTCTACAATGAATTATCCTATTCGAAACATCATTCATTTCATGGATTTCGATTTCAAATGACATGAAAAAATCGATGATAACTTCAAATTCACTTTCATAACTGTGCCCAATTGTGAAATAAAAGAATTGAATTGAATACACTTTCATAGCAATTTTTCAATTAAACATCTAACTTATTTCAACAAAAAATATTCAAACGTGTTCAAATCACTTTAAAATAAGTAGTAAATCCATACTAATATTATAAATGTGAAAGTGTGTTTGTTTGTTTGTCCTTCTTTCACGTCAAAACGGAGTGACTGATAAGCGTGATTTTTTGAGTGGAGATAGTTTAGTTACCTAATTCCCACGGAAAACACGTTGTAATATAATCCAAAAAAAAAATATTTATAGTCAGAATTACTTGAAACTTGTTATCAATGCTTTTCAATAAAATTAAATAAATACGTGTTTCAGCATTTTTCGAAATTCATCCTAGATGGGGGTAAAATAGAGGATGAAAGTTTGTATGAAACTACCTTTATAGTTTTTTTTGCAATTTTAGCGCGAGCGAAGCCGCGGGTTCTGCTAGTAATATTATAATACGACTTATTGTAGTAAAAAACTATGCGCTGTAATTAATATAATCAATTTTCTTTATCGACTCGATTATAATCGCGGTTGTCTTCACATATTTAAGGAAAGGGGTTAAAAGGACTCACTATGTATGACTTTGTATGTCCTCCCCAGACGCCCATAAAGACTAAATATTCTCCCATGATGGCACGTTGCTATATAAAAAATATATTTTTCCCCTATTCTTAACTTATTGTTTATGCAATTTTTCCCCTGTTATTTAAATTTCTTGTACGCCAAATTTTCTAGGCCCAGAAGTGTAGATTGTTATACAAGTGACCCATAACTCCTTTTATATATGAATATATTGAATAATATTTATTAATTTTATTCTACAAGTATATCGATGGAAAGCGGCTTACACAATATGTATTGCTATGCCGCATTGATACTACACGTAATGACTGACCTACAAATATAGTTACAGCATAGTGACGTGACGATGGATCATAAATGGACAGCCTAGTTTACTTAAAACATGGTATAATTTATATTAGTATTGAAAATCTCATTTTTTAATGGTACTGTACCGTGTTTGAGATTTGGGATTTGATTCGCGTGCTTTTTGATTGTTAATATATAATACACTGCGGGACATTCGTAAGTGGCTATATACCTTGTTCCGACGTTTTGCCTGGGTTGCACCAGCCGTGGTCACGGGCAGACAGAAAAAAATTGATTATTAATATGTTTGTATATGTATTTCTAAATGGTAGTACTTTTATACAGGTATTATATATAGTTTATACGTATATAATACTTACTAGCGACTTACCCTGGCTTTGCTCGGGTGCGTCTTTAAATGCCTTTTATATTTATAATTTAGCCTAATGAACAGCTATATTATATGCAGATAGCCAGTTCACGGCAAATTTTATCAATAATTGTAGCCTTAGTGTTCCAGGCTTACCCGTGTAGCTAACATCCGTCCACCCGCGAAGGAGTTACAAACATACAAACACATACAAACTTTCACATTTATAATAGTTTTTTGACAATACGTTTGACTCAGTTTGTAGAGATCCTACTTACTGTGCCAGCGGTCGCGGGTTCGAGTCCCGCTGGGGGCATTCATTTGTACGATGAGCACCAATGTTTGTACTCCAGTCATGGGTGTTTATATTTATAATATATATGTATTTAAAGCTATATTTGTGTAGTGTATCAACTATCTGGTATCCATAACACATGCCCCGTAGCTTACCATGGAATTAGATGGCGCTGTATGTTAATGTCCCAACATATTTATTTATTTATTTAATAGTAGTGTGATGAAAGAAATAAAGGGTCATGGTATACTGGACAAAGCCAGGGTGAGTCGCTAGCTTATTACATTATACATCAGCATCAGCATTTGTCTTAAAATATTTTTTAAGTAAGCCAGTGGCGCGGAATGATAGAGAACAATAAGCTTCCGTTTCCTTGGTGCGATTACTATTTTTTATGTTTCCGGTATCTAAACCTTTAACTTTATTATTACTTATCTAATGATTTATCAACCATCTGGTATAGTGGTGATTAAATGGATCAGTTGTAAAGGTTGGAGGTCAAGAGTTCATCAATGTGCGACACAAGTATATTTTACTCTTCTAGATTTACTGGCGTGGTAACTAATAGGTATATTAAAAGTATAGGTATATCACGTTAATTTAGGATATGAATTTCGTTGCAAATTTCACACAAACCTGTTGAGTTGATACAATTTCAAAAAATAACAATCGCACTAACTTTGGCATTTATATTGTTAGTGTTATATAGTGTAATGAAACACTCATGCACATTAGAGATATATATTATAAAAATCTATATAACAAAAGCATGGTCTCCAGTCTATATGTCCATTTATGTGCTTTTAACAAGAAAATCACTACTTATACTAAGTACGTGATGTTTTATATTCGTAGTATATAGGAAATAGGTTTTTAGTTATATTTAAATTTATTTTATTGAATTGATTGATTTTATCGATTTTTTTTATTTAGTAAAAAATTAATTTCAAACTAAAATTAGGAGCAACGCAGATCTCTGAAAAAGTGCAAGAGCATTAAATAAGGATTAAGTGAAATAAAGGACTATTAGTAATATCTAAACAAAACCTTTTTATTGTACACATTTTACAATGTAAGATTTTTTTGAAATGTTAGTTCAACAAAACTTAATTTATTTGTAGCGCCTTAAAATTTATTATAGCAATAACACCATACATTTAAAATGCTCATGATATTGCATAAGATTATAAATTCTTGGACTGTTAGGTCCTTTTCCTTTCCATATTCATCTAGAATTGGGATTAAAAACCTAACATCTTAGAGTATTCGATAAGAAATGCTATTTTTTTCTTATTTAAAATATTAATATTTTAGCACAATACAACAAAACCTTTAAGGGAAATTGTGCAAAATTTAATATTTCTATTTTCTAGATACATTAGGCTGTGCGAAAAGTCTATCTATAGTTGAATTTAGGGTTTTTATTAGGTTAATTAACAATTATTATTATGTACAATCTTATGTTGTTATATTTTTGTGGTTTTCCATACTTTAAATTAATTAAATATAGACATTCAACTTAAACAATCAATCGTTAATTTATATAAGGTATCCTTCCTCATGGCTAATGTCCATTGAGATGCTCATCAAACTCGACCTCATTGTAAACTTGAATATACGCTCCATATTAAGACAACGCAGGGCAGATAGCAAATCGTAAGCACTTGTCGACTTCATAATTCAAGAGGAAAATTGCTTACAGATTTGTATATTTATATCTATATAAACAAAAATGAATGTTTGTATGTTTGTCCTCTAGGCGTTCCTAAACCACTGATTCGATTATGATTAAACTCTGGTGCGTTGTTTTGTCATACGCCTGCAAGAGTTGCTGGCGCAAAAATTTTTTTTTTTTATTTTTGTCTTTTAAGTGTTCCTAAAATATATGAGCATGGGGACGCACCCGAGGAAAGCAAGAGTAATTCACTAGTACACATATAGAAATTCATATTTATATTGTTATAATGAGATACAAAAAAATACCATTTGCTTGTGTGTTGGGAATCTCTAAAACTGTGGAATCTATAACATTTTTTGATACTGAAAAGTACAGGCTAGTCAGTTAATATTAGTTCTATATTAAAGAAAAAGATAATAATAGTTACTTTTTGACAAAAATATATTATTATATTTTTTAACAAAAAAAAAATCAAATAACATTTTATAAATGGCGGATGAAAAAAAAAAAACAAAATACAAAACAAACACATTTCTCATCACTTATGCATATAGGATTGAATAAGTCGAGCACCGATATAAGCTACTGCACTATACATCATTATACGCAAACTTGTTGTGATGGTTATTCGACATAACAACTCTTGGAGAGGATTGTCATTGAAAATAGTTGGCCACTCAACTACACTTATATCTTCATACGTTTGAGCCTGAGGGCGTAAAGAGCTTACCAAATGATTGTAAGCAGTATGTCCAGCTTCTAAAGCCGCTGCTATATCGCCATCAGCGAAGATATCTAATGCACCCCATTCCACATATTTTGGCTTTGGTTTTAATGTCAACTTTCTCAATGCTATATAATCGCCACAGCGCGGCACATACATGTCTGATATATCGCTTTCTCTGTAACTTATCGGTTCAGCCGCTTCCTTACCAAACAACCGTACAAGTTGTTTCAAAACGTCTCCTCTGCAATCATCTCCGTTTTCATTTCTTAAATAGCCTACCAATGCGGCGTATGTTTCCGTACTTCCTGTTGAGGACATAATAGGCCGTTCTGTTGCCCAAATGATTGGTCCTCTAATACTTAGAATATCTCCACTATAACCTTTACGCCTCCAAAAGTTTTCCTCGTATTGTACTAGGAATTTTTTCGCTTTTCCTTTTATCATATTGGTTATGATAGTGATCTCAGAGTCTGACAGTAAATGCGATTCAACTTCAATGTTGTGAAGCTCGTCAGGTTTTAATGCCATTGCAAGTAAATTACAAACGTAATTCGTATCACCTTTAATAGTTTTTAAAATGACTTGTTCATCAGAATTTGAACTGATCTTTTCTATGGCTTTTGAAGATAAAGTGATATACGCGATGCTATTCTGTAATTTAGTCGTTAGGCGCTTCCTGCAATAGCCAAGAAGTTTTTCACGAAATCTCGTGTTATTACCATCTAAGTGGTTTCTTGAAGTGCTTGTCCTGTAACATTGATGTAAGTAAAATAATACCGACACAGCTTTAGTGGAGGCTCCACAGACTAATCTTACTGTATTTCTCATTATATCTCTTGAATTGGGAAAAAGTAATGCGTCACAAATATGCTTCTCCATTGTTGTCTGATCGTAATATAGCAGTTGATTTCTCTCAGGCGCATCATCCACTTTGTGAGCTTGAAATAAATCCTTCATATTCTGGTCAAGAAGTGTTTGATATTGATTAAGTTCAAATCGTTCAAGTATGTTCAAGTAATCAAAATTGTGAAAATTTTTCTCGCAATCAACAGCTTTACCGTTTTTGTATTCAAACACTTTATAAAAAGGGTTTCTAACTTTTATTGGTTCTATTATAGCATCTGGTAGAGGTATATTGAAATCTTTTGTTATCAAAGTTAGGAAATATCTTGCTAGATTATCAATGACTTCTTTTGCAGTACCTTCGCAAGTATTACTATCAGTAATTTCGTCTTCCTTCTCCTCCTGGAAAGCAATATTACATTTTGACTCGTTATCGCGTTTTCCAGCCAGATCGAGTACGACTATGTCCATGGTATTTCCAAATTTTTTTTTTAACTTATGAGCTGTAACAATGCCCGGTAGGCTACAACCTAGTATTATAACATCCGCTTTGATATGCCCGCCTTGAGATGATTTTTCAAATGTCTTAACCATGTTTAGGTGCAAACGAAAAGCCTAAATTATGTAAATATAAATTTAAAATTGTGCGTATAAAAATCAATTAAATTTAGAGTAACACTAAATTTAAGTAGACTTTAAAATTTTGACAATTCATAAACAATTTTGACATTATACATGTATAAAGAGGTTGGCTAAAAATATAGATAAAAAAGTTTGGCAATAATGCATATTTTTTGGAGTGTTGATATTTCATTTTTATCATCTGTACACGTATAGCTACGTAATCACTACGTCATTATCATGCCCCTGACTGAGTGCGCTAGGTCATTGCCATACAACGACATCATAACACGACTACTCATCATCCGGTCTGTTTTATTTTTAGATTTTCTATTTATAATTAGTACGTGTAAAAGTAATAATGTATTTGATACTTTCTTCAGTGACTTTTCCCGCGTAATAGGTTTCCTTTATTGAGAAGTTTAGAAGTAAAATAACATTTAAGCTGTATTTATTTATTATTAGGTATATTACGAAAACACATGACAAGTATAAAAGATAACCCATGTATGAATTCACACAATTGAAGATGTAGAATAAAATAAAAAGTAATGAATAATATTATAGTAGATAATATTTTTTTTTGGTTTAGAAAAGTAAAAATTTATGTCCCATTAACATACTATTATAACATTGAAGTTCGCTGGTAAAAAGTAACCTTTGTTTAATTCAGAACATTTTTCTATAAATAAATAAATAACAGGAAAAAAATGATTCTTTACTTTTCCATTCAGTGTGATGATATTAAAGTGAACGTATTATATACCTATCATTATGATGCGGTTGCCATGTGATCTATTTTATTTCTACAAATCCGTTCTGTGTGGCCACGAAATGTAATAATTAATAGGTTTATTTTTAAGGCTCTGCCAGTGATTTTTGTAATGTCCAGTCACTCCGGAGTTTGGAAGATATAGGTGATATTTTTTAATAAAACCCTAAACAGCTTGAGTAGCATGCATATGATCAAATGCGAGTAAGTTTAATTTCAGCCAGACAATTTATATAAAAGAAGTATGTATACCTAATTATGTAAAGTTGAAGTTTTTTTTTTGATCGCCTTATTTTCTGGAACTGTCAGTTTGATGTCAATAATTCTTTTTGCGTTTTGTAGCCATTATTGGCTAGACGTCAAATATTAAAAAAAAGGAAACTTATAGTTTCTAATTTGATTATATTTTTTTAATCCCTCCACGACCGCGGACACGCCGGCGTTGCAGTTAACAATAGATTTCTTAGAAATTTAATTAATTTCTTAGAAATTTACTTGGAGGTGAAGAATAAAATCTACTAGTATTCCTAATGTACTCGTAACTAATAACGTAAAATACGTTCATTTTGAGGCCTGAGTTTTGACCTAGTTTTTATTTAAGGCTAAGTTTAAATTAAAACAATTAAAATATTTGAAAAAAACTTGAAAGAAAGGATTTTTCTTTCTCTCTCTCTCATTTGTGTATTTTAATTAAGGGTGTACCTCTAAGAGTAGAAAAAGTATTTTTATAGGTTACGTTATTAAGAAACATTTATTGAAAAGTATTTATTTCAGTATTACTCTAATAATTTCGGATTTAATCATAATGATTTTCCCGAATCTATACTAATATTATAAAGAGGCAGTTTGTTTGTTTGTTTGTTTGTTTGTTTGTTTGTTTGTTTGTTTGTTTGTTTGTTTGTTTGTTTGTTTGTTTGTTTGTTTGTTTGTTTGTCTGTTTGTTTGTTGGTTTGTTTGTTTGTTTGTTTGTTTGTTTGTTTGTTTGTTTCTTTCTTTCTTTCTTTTTTTGTTTGTTTGTTTGAACGCTCTAATCTCAGGAACTACTAATTCGATTTGAAAAATTCTTTTTGCATTAGATAGCCCGTTTATTGAGGAAGGCTATATATGATCATGCTACTACCCAAGGGAGCGAAGCAGTAATCATAAATGTCAACAAATCGGGCAGATTTCCATACATTATTACTAATAGCATATTGTCAAACAGTTTTTTTTGTAGTTTTAGCGCAAGCAAAGCCGCGGGTTCTGTTAGTTTTCTTATAATTCATTTTTTTTATTATTATTATATATTTGATTTAAAAATTTAATTTGAACAATATTAATTTTAAAAATGGATCAAGTAACAATTTCATTGAAACCTAATTAAATTAGATAATGATTAAGCTAACAACGACATCTGCAAAGAAAAATATCGAAACTCATTTTTCATAGCTCTACACCACGACAACACAGATTAAAAAAATACTCATTATATCTTAACACTATCTAACTTAGAAAATTTGATTTAAAAACTAAAAATCTTTTGTAATAATAATACTAAATGTATTATATCACTTAGAAATTCGAATGTCTTACAATTCTTATTTTATTTAACAGATACTGAATAATAATATTTTAGCTAGAGTCAGTTAGACAAAAAGGTTAGGGGTAATACAATAAAAATTTTATTTTTGTATTGAACTCAAAAGCAGTGGGTTACGAACGTATCTCCTTGCAGGTGTCGAGATATGCTGTATTAAAACAAGTAATTTTCATTTAACTGATCTGAGCTTCACCTTTACTTTAAATATGTATGTATACATTTACTTATATTGCGTTGAAACCGTTTCAATCCCATCTACTATAAAAACTTTAAATATTATACGTAAAGTAAAGCAATAATATGACAAAATATCCATGCAGCAATCACGCTAGCATAACTAAATGAAACACGCTAAATCAGATGCACAATACTAGATAGACTATAAACGTGGCAATAAAATATTAATTGCAATGATAAGAGCCTTAAATCGCTAACCGGGAACAACCCGAGACGTGCGCCGGCGCACGTACGCCACTGGGGGCGCCGGCTCCATTGGTACACGATTAGAAAGTGTCAATATTGCGATTCTAATTAGAATCTGCAAATCTTAGAACCATTGCGTAAGGTTTTGGGAAATCGTTTTTGAGTGATTTTAAAGTTAATCGATTTCGTTAAGGAAAAGGATATAATCGTTATTTTTTTTATTTAAAAATTTAAAAATGAAGGAAATTATGTGTAGGAATATATCAATTAGGAAAACATTTAAGTCACTACAGTATATGTTCAGTACAGTATATAGACACTAGAATATTTAAAAATGTTGTTTCTTACGTTTGCAACACTGTATCGTTTATGAGCATAGCGTAAGGTTTATCACGATTTCCTTATAATTTATAATATACTAGCAACTCACCCTCGCTTTGCTCTGGTTTATGTCCTTAGCTTGATTCCCGATACAAACTGTCATCCTAGTTTTTCACCCCTTTAAGGGACGATTTCCGGGATAAAAAGCATCCTATGTCCTTCCCAGGGTTTCAAACTATCTTCTTGCCAAATTTCATGTAAATAGGTTCGGTAGATCTAGAGATTACCCCCCTACAACGTCACAAGCTCACAATCTCACAAACTTTACCTCTTTATAATACTAGTATAGAAGTATAGATATAAAAATTACTATTTTAGATCCACTGAAACTAGTTCAATATGTTAATTTTGTTTTTTATAGCAAGATTTTAGTTTAGTATAATAGTATTTTTTACATAATAATTTAAGTTTAATTATATTATCTCACCGTTATCATCTTACCTGGATTGTGATAAAGCGGTCAATACAGGGGTTTCCAGCATCGCAATTAATTCTTTCCAGATCGAGGTGAGTATTAACAATTTGTATGATCAATATAAAATATTAATCTACCACACTCCACGATTTCTGACAGCAAAAGCAGTCTGAATAACTTCACCACGACATTGATTCACATGTTATTCAATCGTTACATCAGAACTAACAACTAAGGTCAAAATTATATTATACATATAGGTATCTAAATATCTAAAAACAGATTATAAAATATTTAATTTTTTTCAAAAGACGTTAAAATATTGTTAATATTAGCGAATCGGTTGTGTGCAATGGAAACGAACCGCTATCTGTGCGAATAAGCCGGTTGCCATTTAGGACGGCTGACGACCCAACTAGTGCCAACTAGTTGATATATAAAGAGCGAAACTCCTTTGCATTTTTATAACTTAATATAGAGTCGGATCTTAATTTACTGAGTTACCAGTAGTAGAAATAAATATAACAAACAAAAATTTGTTTGTTTGTTGATAAATATTATGTTTTTGTTCGTGTATACGAATAATAGTATTATAGTTCAGCCGTCAACGTTATGATTAAAATAAAACTTCTTTATTAATATTTTGGCACTCCTAGAAGCCACGAAAGTAAAGAATTGAATTTAATTATTAATATTTTGGCGATTTCAGGACAATTCGTCAAAAAAAAAAATTCAATGCACTTAAAACTAAACAGTGTTATCGACTACTATTTTGTATGTATGTCTGTATGTTTGCTATTTCTCTATGCTGAGACGTCTGGACTGATTTGGATATTTAGTATACATGTATACTATGACCTTACGTAACACATAAACCTCTATTAGGCACTTAGGAGCAAACCCGAGCAAAGCGAAGTTAAGTCACTAGTATTATATAAATTGTATATCCAATACAAAAATAATTAAATCGCATAAAATTTGAATGAAGTTAGCGGTGCCATCTTTAATTTGTCAGTTGTCAGTAGATAATTCAAGATCTGGGTTTATCGTTTTGTAAGTGTTGAAAGATAAAAGGAAACGTGCGTACAAATGAAAGTGGTAGTCAAATTTGAGTAAACATAAATTTGCGTTTATCGCCTATATTGTGTTTAAATTGTCTAAAAATATTCATAGTAACACAATGTAAATGAAATTTTACAATCTCCACGGAATTATTTTACACGGGTTTCGCATAAAATAATTTAATGGATATGACGAATACGTCATGACACTACAAGTATTTTACGTACGTAAATATAAATATTTTTGTTAAAATTTTAAATAAATTGTGTCTCAGTAAGTTTTCAAGATGTCCAGAGAAAGCTTCCCGAGAAAGTTTTTTTGAGATTTTTTTTCGTAGCGCAATGAAAGTTATAGCTCCTATTACTCATTAAGTCGGAGATCGCGGATTCAATCCCCATACGAGGTACGAAATATCTATCCTAATGTTTATTGCTATGAAACAATTACTCTTCAGATAAAGTACCGGGCGATCGAGCTTCTCCTGGCGTTTTTTGTAAATGATATAAAAATTACGTTTTTTCAGAAAAGATGAACTTAAAAGCCGAGATACAAATAAATGTATATATACCTATATTACCTATACAAGAATTGCTCATATACCTATACAGATAAATAAAATGGAAGTGTCTGTTTGTAATGTCAAAATAACAGCTTTTTACTAAATTCATATGAAATTATATACGGTACTTATAAGAAAAACACAACTTTTAAATTTTTCGTCTGTCTATCTCTTTGTTCCGCCTAATCTACGAAACGGCTGAACTGATTTTGACGGGACTTTCACTGGTACCAGCTGATATTATAAGGTGTCACTTAGGCTACATTTATTTTAAAAATAGAATTAAGCGTTCCGGTCAAAAAATCAAAACGTACCCAAGGACGCATCCGCACCGAGGGTTACTCGCTAGTTTAATATTATAATATTTCAGTTTAATATTATAAGATTTGTAGTCATTTTTATTTATGTTAAAAGTGCATAAAATGCATCTGAACCTGAATGAAGGGATGTAAAATAAAACTGTACACTGTAACTGTATGCCTCTTGATACCGTTACGTGTATTTTGCAACCAAACCTTCAGGTATCGAAATAAATTGAAGACTAACCGCAGCGCTGCATTATCTATTATAGAAAGCGAGGCCACCAGCTACTAACTAGGATCTAGAATAAATAACATTTTTGTCTAAGATAATTAACGCAAACGTTATTTTACTAGGTAATATATTTTATTTCCTATTACAATCTATTGTTTATATGAATATATCGTTTTCATATCTTTTTAGCACAATTCGCGATTGTAGATTATCATCTACTCTAAACAGCAGGTGGCAATATCTATTTTTGAAATCATGTTTGAAAGAAATTAGATTATTATTATTTAGGGAAAGGTAGAAAATGGAATGTCTCTATCTGTTACAGCATGCTATTTTACGAATATTTTTAACGCAAAACCCAAAATAAACTATCCCACGGGAACCATTTCTTTTTATGGGATGAAAAGTATCTAAAATTTTGACTGGGGATATAAGGTACCACCATGCATCATTTAATTAGCCCGTACAAACAGACAAACATACAAACATATTAGAACAGAACAGAAATTTTGAAAAAATCTGGATTTGTTCTATTTCTCTTCTTACATACCCCTATCTCGGTTATTGGCATTTTTTTTCTATGTACAAACATTCGACCGTTGTATTATATGTATAGATTAATATTGTATATGCCAAAATATGTATATGTCTGTATATTTGTTTGTTATAGGTAATTTTATTATTACAATTGTTAGTTAACTTAGATAGCACACGAAATAGGCTATCATTAACTTTGAATGAAGAACAGTAGATAAAAATTACAAATAGGTATTGTTAGTATATGTATATGTAGGTAACAAATTATGATTAAAAGTAACCTTTTAATACGATAGTACCCCGTAATTTTACTAATAATACTGGCTTTAATCTATACATATAATAAAATATCCGACCAGGATCCGAACCCGGACAATTGTGATTGTCAATCTTGCGTTCGAGCGTACGAAATTAGCGACCATATTTTGCGTGAAAAACCGCATGAAAACTTAAAAACACGCGTTTTCCCAAACATAAGACTAAAGATCAATATTTCTCGAAAACCTCCACATACCAAATTTCAGCGAAATCGTTAGGACCGTTTCCGAGATCGCCGGTATAAATAAATAAATATACAAGAATTGCTCGTTTAAATATATGTAGTTACAATTTTATTATATGTATAGATTCATATGACTGCTATTGTTTCTCATAATATGTTTGAAATGATGCAGATGCATCCTTCACAGTTTGGCCTCGTCCAAAATATGTTAGTATTGCAACTGCTTGGCCTGTTTAACATCGACAATCGCCCTTCATTGGTATGAGAGTGACCTACATTTAGGATTGGCAATGATCTTATAAAGAGGTGTTAAGTTTGTTTGTACGTAAGATATTATCTCTAGAACAACTAATAAAAAAATTTCTTATAAAAAGCAACATTAAATATTAACTTATAATATTAACTTGTTCTATAAAATGAGGTCAATTTTATGGGACAATTTCATTAAACTATATTCAGCTAAATTATGACTCTAATCTACTATGTGAACAATTTAGAAGAACATTTGTAACTGAGTCTTTGTTAACGTCATTTCAGGGGACAATTTTTAGGGTTCCGTACCCGAAGGATGCCAACGGAACCCTATTGCTAAGCATCCGCTGTCCGTCCGTCCGTTTGTCAGATTGCTGTATCTCATGAACCGTAATAGGCAGAGAGTTGAAAATTTTCACAATGTGTGTATTTCTATTGCCGCTATAACAACAAATAACAAAAAACCAAGATGGCGAATTTCAAAAAAGCTGCCAAGCAAATTAAAAAAAATGATTATGTCACGGAACCCTTTGTGTGAGAGTCCGACTCGCACTTGTTAAAAATTAATTAACTTAAAAACTTTCCCTATATTTACTTGTTAGAAAGTATTTACTTAAAATAATATGCAATTATATATCGCTTGCAAAGAAAAACATTGTAACTCACTATTGCAACTATTCGGAATTTCAACTGAAAATATGTGAGCTGAAAGCTCCAAAATGTCGCCATTTAGTCTGAATTTTGAACACGATGTTTGAAAATATGTACAGCGAGATTATAATCTTTAAATAATTTTAAAACTTTCAAAATTTCAAAAGAAGGCAAGACTAAACTTGAGGTATTCGCATATAATAATACTCATTTAAAAAGAAAAATATTAATTTACAATATTGTTCCTAGCAGTAGTTGATATGTTCATATGTATGACGTACAGTAATTAGTATATAACTAATTAGTACGACATTAGTGTGCTTATCACTTATCATTATCACTTGTAAATAATTCTCGTTTGCACATTGCATCAGGCGCTTGTCATAATCACTTTCTCTAATATAATCTATACAGATAAATAAAATTGAAGTGTCTGTTTGTGATGTCAAAATAACAGCTTTTTACTAAATGCATATGGATGTATACACGGTACATATACCAAAACAACATTTTCTAGAATTTTTGTTTGTCTGTCTATTTGTTCCGGCTAATCTCTGAAATGGCTGGACCGATTTTGACGGGACTTTCACTGGCAGATAGCTGATGATAAGGAGTAGCTTAGGCGACTTATATTTTGGAAAAAGAAAATCAAACGTACCTAGGGACGATCCTGAGCGAAACGAGAGTGAGTCGCTAGTAGGAAATAAGCTAAATCTTTAATTTTAATGACTTCTGAAAAAGAAGAGAACACTCAAGATATCCTACTTACGTATGTATGTATGCTTTTGTGTCTATTACCCAATACCTATGCCTTAAACAAAAATAAAATGCTGAAAACACTTTAATTCATCAATAACTTAAAAGCTGTTTCGTAAAAGAACTTCAGTCAGAATGGTAATTATAACAAACACTGAAAACAAAGGTTTTTTGGAGTTCAAAGAAATTGAAAGCTTATTTTCATTTAATGTGTGAAGTCTATACATTAGTGAAAGCATTTCGTTAAGGAAAGAGTTTTTATGTTTAACTAGAGACTTTTCTTCGCTTCTTTTTTGTACTGTGTGCTACTTGATACGAAACATAAACTTGTATAATATGTTTATATTATTCATCTTTTGGCATACTATCAGCGCCACCTTTTGATAAAATTTATTACTAATAATAGCTTATGTGTTATTCTGATCATAGTCTATCTGTGTACTAAATTTCATCAGAATCAGTCCAGCCGTTTCCACGTGAAAGAGTAACAAACATATAAATAAACATTATACACACGAGCCCACACACGCACGCGCGCAAAGGGAGGTTGACTCGCTAGTAGAAGATATTTTCATTTTCTAACAGTTTGTGTCAAAATCCTTATTCGAAGAATTTTTTTTTATATTCTGTGAAGTATGCTTGGCAAATCGTTAAACCGAAAATATTAAGATGTACTAAATCTTTTAAATTGGGTTTTACCTTATCAAAAAATTATAAATATTACCAATGACGAAATGCACAAAGCCAACAAAAAAACCTTTAAGTACTAGTATAGTATTATATGATCTGTGCCTTAAGTAAGAACATTTTAATGAATCATAGATTAAAAATATTTTTAGATATTATATATCTTCAAAAATATAATAAATTCTAAATGTAATGTTATCTTATCAGCTTTGACCAGCTATTAGTTCTCGGACTGTTTATGAAAAGTGACGCGACTATTACTAAATCTGTTATCAGTAACTATGCAGTCTTTCCGAATAAGATAACAAGCACTTGTTGTTTGCCAAAAAATAAGTTTTTGTTAAACACTAACATTCTGTCGCAACCCAGATCTTTTAACTTTGCAGAACTACTTCGCTCTCATAGGTTGTAGTTTTTATATTGTCGTAAATTTGCATATAACCATCCACAGTAAATAGGCTATAAAATGCTAAAAGTATTTTTCAAATCGGATCGGTAACTCCATAGATTAACGCGTTCAAACAAACATACAAACAAATTCTTGAGTTTGATGATATATATGTATAGTATCAGTTTATATATTATATTCTTCAGTATTGTACATATATTATATAGTACCGATTTATATGACATATATTGGATTATGCTTGCTCCTTATGAAGGGAGAGAAGGGAAAAATCTGGGCCTATTTTTTTTTGCTATCTAGCAATTATTTTTAAAATTGAACTGACACCTGTAATTGTAAAAATTATATTCTGTAGTTGCAATAGGTAAATGAAAATCCACCCCAACGTGCGTTCACCTTGTCGTGGTGGGGGGGCTCAGTAGTGCCCGGCAATCCAACCGGGCGCGAAGCTAAGAAACGCACAGGGAGGTTGCCCACTTCGGTGGGCGGTAGGAGGTGGCCCTCTTCGGGGGGCGGTGTACCATGCGGGTTGCTCCTGGTACTTCTCTGATAGCAGAGTGGACCTTGGAGCAACCCCATGGTTGTGGTGGTCTGCTTCGGCAGACCTGCCGTCGGGGCGTCGTAGCTGAATGCGTAAGCGATCCTGCGACGCCCCATTAAGACGGGGGAAGGTTTTGTTGGGTTTTAGTGGGTAGTACTGGTAGTATTACGCCGGTGAGTCCCACACGTCGTGCGTAAATGCATTTCCCAACATAAAAAAAAAGGTAAATGAAAATATTTAAGTTGATATTAACAAAGTTTGTACTTGTTAAAAGATAGATGTATTATTCCTGTATTCGAGTAATACAATATATTACTTGAATACAGATTACAGACAGATACTTTTAGCACTTCTTATACGTATTCTCTAGATAAGACGGCTTAGTCATATATCACCAAAATACACTTAAATGTAAACAGGTAATTTATTAAAATTCTGTTGAAGCTTATCAAATCAAAATATTTTTTTGCCCAAATGCTTGAATTCGTTTCAAACAACAATAACATGAATCAACACGATGCGGAAAAAAGAAAATATTATACGAAAAAAAACACGTCTTTAAAGGAAACTAAAAACAGATAACTCTCCTTTGGATTTCCCCATAGTCAGGTAAAACGTAGGAAACAAGATGAAATAAAGATCAATCTCACGATTATTAATTTATCAAACTCGGAATCGCCATTTAGTACCTAGTAACTAAAGAACATATCGGGTATTATATAGATACATGTGTACAATGTACATACATACATAGTATACATTAACTGCCTCTATGGTTTAGCGGCTAGTATGTAGCTGCAAATCCGGAAGTGCCGGGTTCAAAACCCGGGTCCGGTCAAGTTGAATCACTAAGTTTTTCTGTTAAGACATTTTCAGTAGTAGTCTCTATACCTCGAAGAGCATGTCGGCCGTCGGTCCTGTGCCTTAACTCTCACCGGTCGTGTCTAAGTATCGTCGGATTTGGGAGTAAAAGGTATTGCGCAGATGGCTAATCTTAGTGAAATTGGCGGCCATGGCCGAAATCGATCAGGAGAACATCACATAGAATATACATACAGGTCAAACACATAACCCTCTTTTTGGGATTCGCTGCAAACGTATAAAAATAAAGAAATTTTCTTGAACGCATTTAGTCCATATATACCTTTTTGGCAATAATGGACAATAACTACACTTAGACCAATATTGAATAAGGATATGAAAACTGGTTTTATAAATATAAAATCCTTTTACCAAATATATGATACGGTTGTACAAGTGCTGTAGATATTTTTGACTTTTTTAAGTATGTGTTGTCAAGCAATTCTTGTAAATCTTATTGAAATAGACATTATTATCGATACAGAGGCCGAATCTATAGTTTTTAGGATTTTTGTCTGTCTCTGGCAACACATCACCAGAAAACCACTAGAAGGATTTTGATGAAATGAAAATATCGATAGCACGAAAAAAATAGTAACAACTTTAGTCCTTATAATTTTTCTCTAAACGTTGAAAATGGCCGAGATATTGAGGAAAAACTATTCCCCTTTAAAATCAAAATGGCGGGCGGTTAACGCACCGTTCGAGTTTGGTCGCGATTTTAAATTTACACTCCCAGTGACTCCCCCTAGGCTGATTAAATAAAAATTTTGCCTAGAATTTTTTCTCAGGCTCATATTTTCGACAACCTCACTGGGCTACTATATCAATTTTAAATTTAAATCATATTATTTAATCTGTAATTTAATTTTGTAAGTTGTATCATTTTTTTTATATTTTGCTACCTATTACCGAGACTTTGTACGCGAAAGTTTCATAATTTAGGTACATTCGAAATTTTACAAAAATGTAAAACTGGAGTTTAATTATGTCAATAAGTAATTTTTTTATTTCAGCAGCACATCAGTGTCCGGCAATACAGTTGGGCGCACTGGAAAGTGGCTCACTTCGGTGGGTGGTGTACCACGCGGGTTGCTCCTGGTACTTCTCTGATA